>JARQZK010002913.1:227500-337500 GCA_030704885.1 Cynegetis impunctata | reverse complement strand
TTAAGAAGTTGTATTTTCCAACTTCCAATTGTTTTTCAGAATTAATGATTGGCGTCACATGAATTGGAATAAAATCAGATAATATATAATTCATAGTTTCTTTAATAACCCATTTGTGAACAAAAATATATTTCAGTTTTTTTTTCTGTACATCTTACTTCATTTGGCACAGATGGAATGCGAGACACGTTACTGTAAGTATAATTGTAGCCAGAAATAAGATGACGACCTAAATATAAAAAATAAATAATAACCAAATTTAACCTTCCTTAATTTCACTCAGATAAATTCCCTTGTATAATTTAAGGCACTCCACTTAACTTAAATTGAAATTAAATTATTTAAATAAAATGAACACTTTGCTGTTAAAGGATCCTCATTTTTATTTTGAAGCTTAAACATGTCAGTCAGTGGATTTTCGACTTCGTTTCTCCTTCCCATTAGTAGACAGCAGCTAAAATTGAAAACGTATTAGAAATGAATTCGTCAATAAATGAGCATTCAAGATTTTACAAGTTTCTCAATTTGCATTTATTACCAGCTTCCATTGTCTGAAGCTAGACAAAAGAAAATATTTTTTTGTGTGATCTATCAACAATATTAATGAAATTGATCATGTTGATATTATAACTGAGATTGAATTCTCGCACATCAAATGGTGAAACATCAAAGAAACAAAAAGAATCAAGTATAAACTTTAAAATAAAACACACTTGGCTTATGTTTGAAATATTTAGATACTGTATTTAGCAGTAACGAATAGTCGACATTCTACAACTCGATTCAATTTACAAAAGAAGTAGAAAACGAAAACGGTACCTTGAATTTCTTAAACGTTCAGATTGCTAGGAACTTGAATTCTCTTTCTTTCAACATTTATAGAAAACCAACCTTCACAGATACTTTAATTCACAGCGACAGTAACCAACACATTAAAATAAAACTCAGTGCTTTTCCTTCGTTCATACATAGGTTGTTCACTATTCCATTATCGGAAACAAATTTTCAAACCGAAGTTAATACAATTAAATTATTAGCCACCAATAACGGTTACAATGAAAGTCTTATCGATAAGCTCATTGGGAAAAAACGAATAAAGAATCTGTTGCATTCAATATACCCCACGCAAACTATTAATGAAGAACAAAGATACTTCCCAATAAATTATGTTCCGAATTTGAGTAGCAATATTTGTAACAGATTATCGAAAAATAACGTTAAAACAATTTGTACAAATTAAAGAAACTTGAAGTAATTCTTGGTCAATAATAAAGAAAAATCTAACATCGGAGAAAACAGTGGTGTTTATAAAATATTTTGTGACGAATGTCCTGCTTTCTATATTGGACAAACAGGAAGGAATATAAACATTCGTGTTGAAGAACATAAAAAGACAATTTTACAAAATAAAAATACCACTGGCTTCTCCGAACATTGTATAAAATTTAATCATTTCCTGGATTTCAACAAAACCCAATTATTACATTCAGGTAATAAAGAAAAGCGCCTTGACCTTCTTGAAATTCTCGAAATAAGTTCCGCCCATAATAGTAAATTACCCCTTGTAAACGAACAAATTGATTTTCAGGTATCACCTTTGCTTTTGTCAGTTTTATAAAATAAGATGTAATACTCTCCTGTAGTCAGTGTTGATAATGAGTTCATAACTCGAAACATTCTTCACTGCTAAATACAGTATCTAAATATTTTATATAGTGAAACATAAGCCAAGTGTGTTTAATTTTAAAGTTTAGACTTTATTCATGTTGATAAAAGTTAAATCAACTTCGGATAATTAATTAACTTGTCTGTTTCTTCCCTAGTATAGTGATAATATTAATAAATTGATTTTTCATGGATGAAATTCAATGCCTGTTAGCTTTTCTAATTTTGTCATAGGTCAGTTTTGAAATGCACTTTGATACACATTTTCAAGCTTGAAGTATATTCTTTGCACTAAAGAAATTGCTGTAGAAATTTAATATTTCATTTTAAGATTAACTAATGAAACATGAGGCAATACTAACTAGGACTTAGTGACTTCGTATCTGAATAAGAAAAAAAGAGATGTTTAAATAGTTCTTGCAATTTGATTCAGAGAAATATCTTTTACGTTATTTAATACGATATTATTGAATTTTTATATTGCATGGAATTGAATTTTATTTATATAGGTACTAGTAATTAAGAAACTGATTTTACATTTGCTATCATAGACTCTGAAGAAAAAACCTTGAATGCTTTTTGTAAAATGAATGTATGGAATTTCTTAACACAATGATAGCGACGGAGTTAAACACAATTATGAAAATATTCGAAAAGCAAAATTCTGATTTATTTAGGTGAGAGAAAGCCAGAACTCTGTTAAAAATGATCAGTTATGGAAGCGGTCAATCAAAAACAGTTTAGCCTTTTCATGTGAAAAATGGACCCTTCAAAAAATTATGGACAGTTCTCTCATTTAAAAAAAATTGATATTGAAATATCTTATTTGTATCTGTTTTTTTCCAAATTTTTTTCATCCAACTTATTGAGCATATTATATATATATATATATATATATATATATATATATATATATATATATATATATATATATATATATATATATATATGTTATATATTATATATATATATATATATATATATATATATATATCTGTGTACAATGTGAATTTAAATCTTTTATTTATTATTGCAGCAAACCCTTTTTATTACAGATATAAACAAATGAAAAAAATTAAAACAAATGAATAGAGCTGCTGAATTCTACTTAGAAAACATTACTATACCTAGAGATAGGAATCAATGGTTTCAAAGATTAAGATTTTAATATGTAATGGAGATAATCATCGTTGTTGAGCTTAATGAATGTGTTTCTCACAAAGGAGAACTCAAATTTACTATATAGTTTGCGCCTGCGATTTATATATTCATTTTAGTTCACAAGCATTGGTTACTATTAAAAATTAAAGTTTTTTCTTTATTTCCTGTCAAAGCCACCGTGTACGAATTTAATATGAACTAATCTGAATAATTCACGTGTGTAGAAGATATAAAAACAGATCCCTCAGTTTCCAAACTGTTGACCAATTGAAATTTTTGCATGATTAGGATGCTTATCATACAAATATTACTAATTGCTTATTTTCATAGTTGTGCTGATTTTATATTCAGAAAAAATAAAAATGTAGTCGAATTACCTCTGTCCTTCGGTACTAAAAAAAGGGAGTTTTGGGTCAGGCATTGCGGATCAGCAATGAGGATGGTGCTGGACTTACCGAACGGCCTGATGGGGTGTTTATCCCACAGGTACGTCCTCTTGACGGGGGAAAGGTACGAGTCGCGGAGGTAGAAGGGTGACTTCCCCCAAGGGTTGAAGAGTGAGAACGGTTTCAACAAGGGGGAATCCCACCAGAAGGGGTCGCGTGTCACCGCAGAAACGGGTAGGAAAGGAGAGGGGTTCAAAAGATCATGGAACAGTCTCTTACTTGATCTTGGAAGCCCAGCCAGGCTGTAGATGGGCTGCCCTGCGTAGTTGAAGGCTACTTCTGAAGGACGGGGAGCGAAGGACCCAACCTAGTGGTAAAAAAGATTTTAGAATTTTTTAACTTACGATTACATTTCTTGGATGACAATTTCACCTCATATTTACTCTAGTAGGAAATAAATCAAATCATGAAAAATAATATATTATATAAATTGAACACGAAAAATTCTTCAATGCCTAGTTTAAAAATTATCAAACAACTTTTCAATTAGACCGAGAGAAACTGAAAGGATTTGTCAAGTCATTTCTTTCGGTATGGCGCTTTTAGGAGGGTTCATATATGTAAGATGTTCTTACCGGTGGTGCGCGAGACGCAATTGCAGAATGATTAATTGAAATTGCTCGAAAAACCGGAGGTGGCAAACAATTTCTTTCACAAATTTTCTTCAATTTATCGGTATTTTAACAACAAAAAATTCGACGCTCGTTATATGCCATACTTCTCCGATGGGTGTTTAGGCTCGCCATACTTGTTTGAAAACGTTTTTTTAAAATTTTTTTTAAATTTATTTCTTACATGCTGATTTTTTTTAAACAATTGTTTTTTATTAATCTTGTACGAAAATCACCACTCCATACCATTCCGACGGTCCAAAATACCCCCTCAAACATGTATTTTTTTAAAATTCGAAAAACTATTTCTTTCAGGTATGACAGTTAAATCGTGGTCAGTTCATGATACAGCAAGAAAAAATTATATTCGCCATACTTCTACTGCAGTACAAAAGTGGTGCCATACTGTAAGAAATTGTTCAAATATTGCATAAAATTTTACAATTATTTAATTACATTGTACGTATATTACCCACTCTACAGGTATAGCATTATAACAATTATGTTTCTAATCATAAGAAACAAATTTAAAAAAACAAAAAAAAACATTTTCAAACAAGTATGGCGGGCCTAAACACCCATCGAAGAAGTATATCATATAGCGAGCGTCGATTTTTTTTTTGTTAAAATACCGATCAATTCAAGAAATTTTGTGAAAGAAATTGTTCGACACCTCCGGATTTTCGAGTAATTTCAATTAATTATTCTGCAATTGCGTACCGCGCAACACCGGTAAGAACATCATTTTCCTTCAATTTATTACGTATATGAACCCCCCTAAAAGAGCATTACTGTAAAAAATGGCTTCACAAATCCTTCCAGTATCTCTCGGTCTAAATGGAGCTAGTTATATGTATTCCGCGACGTGAAATCTGCTTTCACAATCCAACGGTGAATTATAGAAAACATTAAGTCACCCCGATTAAAAATCTGCATACAGCTGTTTCGATCTTATTAGATGTCTTCAGTGCAGCTTATTTGACTCGGAGTGAATTAACAAATTTCTAATTGTTCTAAATCACAAATCGCGGTCGGACTACTATACGAATAGCAATTCATAGCGCCATCTATAAAATATATTGAAAACCAAAATTCATCGTTTAGATCGAAAAAGCAGAATTCCGTCGCTAGAACAAATACATACTATGAAATTCCAGAGCACACTAACATAGTATTTTTAAAAACTCTGGACATACTCAAGTTTTAAGTTAATTTAAAATTGTCAATCTCCATTATCTAGATATGATGTGTATTTTATTTTTCACTTTTATATTATTTGTTGATTTTACCTTAGATACGGTTGCTATAAATACACTCATTATGCCCTAGGATCATAACGCCCGCTCATTGTACGAGGACAACTGAAACAACTTCCATTGATTAAATACTTCGTAATTCTTGTCATATACGACTCTGGATTTCTCTGGCAATGAATTATTTGCAGCTTTGGCTGCATTTTCTATGATATTCTTAGGTAAATTCATTTTCATTTCCATTATTTCTATAAACTACACAAAGTAAGCAGAAATGACATTCACTAAATATGATGACAAAAATATTTTCGAACGTCAAAATATCAACAAATGACATACCTACTATGAGCAGGAAAATGGAAAGTATAGGAGCAATGAACCGATTTTAAAATTGATTTTTCATTATAATGAAATAATATTTTCGTGAAAAATAAAATCTTGTATGCACCACGTGCGTTACTAGATAGGGCAATCGGGCATTAGGATGTATATAACGCACTTGGTGAATAAATAACTATTTCAAGTGTACCCTACTTACCTTGATAGGTGTTGGGGAGTGTCTACCGCTTCCGAAAGATGGCCACAGAGTAGGGTACAATTTGTCCAGCTCAGCTAGTCGATCTAGATGGTCGAGCCAGGATCTATGGGGATCGTACTTGTCGGTGGCTACGTGTGGCCTTTTGCTGTAGACAAGGTAAAGCGGGTAACGACTGAAGGGATAGGTGGTATGGAAAACGGAAGGCCATTGGCTTGGTTCGCGTCTTCCAACTCGGTCCAAATGGTCTGACCAGGCTTTGTCGGCATCAAAGGGTTTTGGTCTCGTTATATGGTACACTATAGGGAAAAATAGGTGATTACTGTCAGTAAAAATAATGAGAGAACAGCAGAGCTCTGTCACTAAGGTCGAAATTTTCATATAGAAAGGGCGGCGGTTGTAGAAAATATTTGAAACCACTGAGAGGCACATCCCTAACATAACTCAATTTTCAAACAAGTTTTTATCCCTATAGGTATAGATATGTGGAAATCTTGACAATCCGTCAAAACGTATGAAATATCACATAAAAATTAAGGCGGAGAAAAATTTTGAACTCTTAAAAGGCAACCTCTCTAACATCACCTCCAATTACATACCATTTTTCAGCTTTCTAACTCTCGAATGAAAACACACGAAATTTCTATGAAAATTGGAACCATTGAAAGAAATTTCTTCAACAATCACTGCCTTCACGTACAAATTTTCAACTCTCAATGTGGAAGAGCAAAAATCGTTCAAAATATTTTTTTGTTCCAAAACTTTTCCAAAAAACAAAAGGTATGAAAGGGATTTAATAACCACTCGCGCCCTCCTCCATTGACTTTTGACACAGTCTAATAGTTTCTCATTTTCTGGAAAAATATGACTAAAAACAGATGTTGCGGAATAGTGACATATCTCAGTACAAGAGTATCTTTGTTATGATACTTACTCTGATAACATTCCATAAAACATTATTAGTTTTCAAAGTATGCTTAGCCGAAGTTTTAAGAAAGTTTCTGAAGTAATTTGTTAAATAGGGACCTACCTACTTTTATATGTTGAGTTTTCTAATGAAACAGATGAACTGAAGTAATTTGTGTAAATGGTACCATTATCAAACGGTTTATGAGAAATTATGAATGCATATTCGTTCTTGATTCTAGGCTCAGTAAGATCTAAAAACTAGAAGTAGATTTGTCTCTTTCTAACACTATAGCACATTTGGTATTAATATATTGAGTATCAATGTACCAAATGAATGATATCCTTATTTACATGGTTATCTACTCCTGGGAAACGCAAAATATTCGTCACGCGTCTATACTGCGAGAATTGAAAGAGGACTATATAGTACCAAACTTGTTCAAGGCGAAAAACAAGGTAAATCATTGGATGATATATTTGCCAAGAAGCTCATTGAAGCTATATACAGTGTGGAACAGCCAAATGGAATAAATTCGATAACGAATAAATGACAGCGTGTTGGGAAAAACGCTTGGACACGTCGATTTGTATTTTCAGATGCGCATTTTTTTCAAAAAAAAAATAATTATATAGGGTGTGTCATTTGACAGTGGCCGATACCAACTTTCTTATTTTAAATACAACCCCCTGTATATTATTAGTTTTTTGGATTCTTCAGAAAATTCTAGACATAATTTATGTACAATGTCCTATACCTATCTTCAACTGTTTCGGAAATATTAAGTGTTTTCAGATGTATTACAAAAATTACCATTAAAAAAAGAAAATTATTTTATTTCACAAATAATGTAAAAAAAACAAAAAAACATTAATTTCAATCTAAGAGATGTTCAAAATGTTCGCCGCGAACGTCTTGGCAACATGCTAATCTGGTATAGAAATGTCTTCTAACGTTTGTAATACATCTGAAAACACTTAATATTTCCGAAACAGTTGAAGATAGGTATGGGACATTGTACATGAATTATGTCTAGAAATTTCTGAATAATCCAAAAAACTAATGATATACAGGGGGTTGTATTTAAAATAAGAAAGTTGTTATCGGCCACTGTCACATGACACACCCTATATAATTATTTTTTTTTGAAAAAAATGCGCATCTAAAAATACAAATCGACGTGTCCAAGCGTTTTTCCCAACACGCTCTGATTTATTCGTTATCGAATTTATTCCATTTGGCTGTTCCACACTGTAGAGATATTCTGTAGAATGTTTAACTTGTTATGAATAAGGGTACTTTGAACTTGTTTCCTAGTCAACGCGCTTATTATTATTCATAAATATTTCAGCTATTGAAGCTCTAAGTATAATATATTATTCTATAGAAGATGAAATAGTACTTGACTTAAACAAACTTTCTCAAATTGATCGACTAGAATTATTCAATTTTTATATGAGTGTTTTTGGATCATCCCGCAGAATGCAAAGGAAACATTTAATGTCCATATTTTCCACAAATTATAAGGTGAAAGAGGGCTGCTCCTCCTGCAGCCTGGTGAAATACCACCGCATCTTCCACAGTGAGCCAGTTCTTTACAACAAACAATTATTATGACTTGGATTGAAATATAAGAGCCTCTCGTTTCAATATTCATTTCATTTCGGGGATTACGGTAAAGTGGAAATAAAATGTACAACCTTGGTATTAGTTGAGATATCTTTCTTATTACATCAAAAAGGATGTAATGTATTGGATATATATGCATATGTTACTCTCCATTTGTCGTTCTAGTAGTTATTCAATGATAGCATTAATCTTGATCATAATAAATGTCAAATGTTCAAATATAACATTTGTATTAAATATCACATTTTATTCATTATTATTAACTTCAATTTCGTTCTATTCATAGGAACCCTACTAGTAATTCTTACAATAATATTTGGTTTTCTGATTAATCTTTCATTCAGATAATACATACACACATATATATATATATATACAGGGTGATTCATTAAGAATGTCCAATCTCTGAACTGTAGATTCTAGACCTCAAAATATGATGATTCTGCTCAACATGCCCTATGCAAATATTGCTAGTTTCCGAGATACGGGGTGTTCAAAGTTTAAATTTAAATTTTGATTTTCGCAATAATTTTTTATGTTTTTTTGGTGGGAATTTTGAGCATTTGCTTTGAAGTTTTTTATTTTTGTTTACAAATTTGTTATTGTTACATATTTAAGGAATAATAAAATTTTTTATGAAAAAATTAAAATTTATTGAACTTTTTAGAGGCAAATAACTCGATAACCGATTGAGTTACACGAATCAAAGGAGAATAACTTTTTTTTGTAGAATTTAACGCTTTTTATAATTTTTTTGTTATTTTAGTTGTAAGTTTACTTTGATTTAATTAACACAAACAAGCGCCCTCTATTAGCAACGTTGAAATAGAGTGCAAATTATGATTGCTCATGCCAAAAAACGTGAAATTGCCAATTTTCAAAGAGAAATTCTGAAAACATAAGAAATTATTGCGAAAATAAAAATATAAATTTAAACTTTGAACACCCCGTATCTCGAAAACTAGCAATATTTGCATAAGGCATGTTGAGCAGAATCATCATATTTTGAGGTCTAGAATCTACAATTCAGAGATTGGACATTCTTATGAATCACCCTGTATTTATATATATATATATATATAAATATATATATATATATATATATATATATATATATATATATATATATATATATATATATATATATATATATATATATATATATATATATATATATATATATATATATATATATATATCTATATATATATATATATATATATTATATATATATATATATATATATATATATATATATATATATATATATTTATTAATATACAATACTAATTTTGAAGTTATGTCAACGAATAGTTACTAAATATTTACCTACTTTGTAGGTACTTCATTTCAATTTTACACGTTGAAGTAAAAAAATGCACATGGAATCTCGTTTGTATGACTTTTTTTTTTAACTTCATGATATTGAGTTCGATGTTAATGATCTAGTTTAATGGCAATAGCGAATGCAAGAGGTAAAAGCATTAATGAAATATATTGTCTTACCTCCAAGGCGACCTCAATCTTCGTGGATCCCTCAAAAAATCAGCAATCGGCAAAAATGGCATTTCGAGCGAACAAAAAATGGTTTCTGCAATGGATAGGGTCCAACAAAAAAAGTCTTTGGATCGCCCTGGCAAATGCTGGAGACTAGTAGTGTTAAAAAAGCATTTTTGAGGGTGGATGAAATTACAATACTATCGACAGGCATTATTACTCTAGAGAATATCCAACCATTAATGACTAAGATTATCACCTGCGACATCTTTAACAGTATTCCTTTTGTTATAAATATCACTTCCAGAATTATAAACTCTTTTATTTCATTTTGCATCAACTTGCTAGAGGTTCTTCATAAATTAGTATAAATTTTATTTTCTCTCTCTCTCTCTCTCTCTCTATATATATATATATATATATATATATATATATATATATATATATATATATATATATATACTTCCGAAACAGCAACATAGATTTTCCATTAGTGTTTCAGCTATCATTTGAATGTTAATTAGAATTTACTACTTTTCTTTTAACTTATTACCTACGAAATGTTCAATTGTATCTATTCCTATTCAATATATATTTCTATCTATGTTCCGCTGTAAGCGATATTTTTTAGGTGTGTTTTTCAAGTCTACTACTTTCATTACTAATTAATTATGTTTCATATTTCTCTAAGTGGAACCACCTATTTACTATATTTCTAGGTTTAATACTTAAATATGGACCTAAAGGTAGATATCATTGGTGTGGCACTACAATAAAGCTAAATGAAAAGGGCTGAGACACCTTTAGGAAGCGTTACATGCTCGTAACTTTGCTCAAGTGGGAGTTAATCAAAGCTATTTCTGAGATAATTCTTTTGAGTGTGGAACTCTTCATTTCACACAAGTTCTCACCACCGACATCCTAAGCCCTGAATCATCAAAAACTGCAAGCGAACTTTGATAGAAAATGAACCTCACGAATAAATGCAACCTTACTATCCAAGCTGCAAAATAAGCATTTAATAGCAAGATTACCATTACACTTCTAGATTTTCCTAGTAGTTCTGGTCAGTGGCAAAAGTAATCAGCAACAATATTTGCCACTTTATTTTTTTCTGCGACAACCATGAGATTGGATTCTAGCTAAAAATGAACCATGTTTGGCTTGAACTGGAAGTATACAATTAGGTCAGTGTCAACATTGTTTTATTTCACATTAGATGAAGCATGTTATGTTTGGTAGTTGTTTATAAACAAGCTACAAGTACGTGAGGCCAAGGTCTCATGCCGTTGGTATCTTTGTATAATAAATATATATATATATATATATATATATATATATATATATATATATATATATATATATATATATATATATATATATATATAAACCAGAGGGAATCTCTGCTAGACAGACTTAGACACTCAGTATAGAGTCTACTCTAAATAAAGGCTAAAGTGTAAGATAAACCTGTGTATTATTTCATAACAAAGATCAGTCATTACAGGCTGAAACTCCACTCTAGAAGCAGGTAAAAGGGTACTCCTTAAGATGGTCAAAGTTCAGGTTTCAATGCCTGAATTTAAATTTCGTAGATAAAAAATAGGTAGTATCTTGAAACAATTAAACTGATGGAATTCCAGGTGTTTTAAAGTATTGCTTTATTTGGCTTGCGTCGCTACTTCGTCATCTATTTCAGCTATTCTATGAGCAGATGACATTTTTAACCATATGCAACATCGCCAGAGTCCAGCCAGTACCCACAAAAGGAAAAATAACGCCCAATAGCCGTACTATCCATATACCATCAATACGGTTTCCGGTACACATTTCTGGACAAGCGTTATCGATCACCATGTAGAACCATTAGTAGTTACCCTAAATATTTCTAAGGCCTTCGACCGAGTTCGATACAAGATACTGCTATACAAGCTTGAATTTTTTAGAACAACTAAGCGGTTTTATCAGAAGAAAGTGATATTTTTTATAAGAATGTTTTATAATGAGAAAATATATCTTTTTGATTTCTTTATAATTTTGCTTTTTCTAGTTGTCATTCATTGCTGAAAAAAGAAGTATATAAATTTATTCTGAGAATTGAATACATATTCAAACCTTCACTAGCATTAAACGTTTCTTTTCATTGATGAAATTATACAAGAACTCAAATATGAAATAAAATATTTTAGCTGATTTTTTTTTTGAAATGTATTATGACCTATATGCCTTCGGATGACTTCAAAATTTATCATTAATTGTTGGATACTTTCAATAGCTCAAGCGTTTGCGGGGCAGCATCCAGAATCTCATATTTCATTACTTTATTCTTAATAAAATTGTCATGTACAATAAATACAATGAACAAAGAAGTACGCACAATAATTATATCGAATATTGTTCACATTTTTCATCCTCTACACAATTCAAAGTCTGCTCGAGAAATAATCCGACTCTATTTTATCCTTTTCTTATTATGCACTTCTCATCCCAGTTAAAAATTACAAACAATGAAAAAGGACTACTTGGAACAATTCAGCTTTTGTTTCAATATGCTTGTATTAACATTGTAGGTCGCAGATTATGAACTGTAAAAAATTAAGATGAAAAAAAATGCGTTAGCTTATTATTATTACACATTACAAAAACCTACAAATTCTGTGAAAAACAAAATGATATCTAAATACACTTAAAACACTGAATAAGAACGATTAGGTATCAAACTTCACTACCGAGAACACTTTGAAAATATAGAATGAGTAACATGAAATCCATAAATATTTGAATGATCCCCATTTTTATCTTCTGAAAATTTCCAAATAATCCAATCATATCTACATAGCTACAACAACACAACACTTGGTCACAGAAGAAATCGCAGTGTGTAAAGTTGACTTTATGAATTTAAACAAACGATGTCCACAATAATGTTACGCCACTGAGATGGAACAAGGAGGCAGTGTCGGCTTAGTATCTGTTGGACTTACCAGGCCGGTATCTGTCCAGAGAACCGTAGTTGTGTGGGAAGATGGCTCTTGGGGAGTAACCATAAGTGTCCCTGTGCAGAGGGTCATATCTATAGCCGGGGACGTGGATGCGTTCGCCAGCGTTCAATGGGTCGTCGTAGATGGATTTTGTGTATGGCCAATCGGGAATTTCGCTGATTGGCCTGAAAATACCTCGTGGACGGCTGTGATATGAATCAGTTGCCCTTATGTCATCAGATCCTGGAAATAACACCCTTTGTGAAAGACTTTACTGAATTGAAATAACTACAAAGCTGCGTATATCTTCTATATATATATATATATATATATATATATATATAAATATATATGTATATATATATATATATATATATATATATATATATAATATATATATATATATATATATATATATATGTATATATATATATATATATATATATATATATATCTATATATATATATATATATATATATATATATATATTATATGTATATATAATATATATAATATATATATATATATATATATATATATATATATATATCTATATATATATATGTATATATAATATATATATATATATATATATATATATATATATATATCTATATATATATATATATATATAATATATATATATATATATATATATATATATATATATATATATATATATATCTATATATATATATATATATATATATGTATATATGTATATATAATATATATATATATATATATATATATATATATATATATAATATAGCTTATATTTCCTACAGGTAAAAAGAAAACCCAGTTACAGGAAATATTCTTCAATAACTAAATAAAAAGTTTTAGAAACGGCGTCATATTAGTAATACAATAACTAAAAATTAATTTGAAAAATAACAAAGAAAAGAACATTAAGATATTAAAACAGTTCCATAGGTCAATACAATTTATGCTTACCTATCCAGATACTCACTTAACATGCAATATATTGCTATAGACCAAGCTACAGAGATTTTTTCATGTAAAAAGTGTTAGAGAAAAACCAGCACCGCCATTGTTTGTAAAATAGTTCGACATGATATAGTGATGTTTTTCACTCGACTTTATTATTTATATCTTTGTTATTAACAATTTTATGCAAAAATTTTTTTTTTAGTTTTTTGCTTATAAAATTGAAACTATCAGAGTAATCGTGGTGTCAATAGACTTATTGTAGAAAATGAAAAGACAAAAAAAATGAGGGGTCGGACGACTCGATCAGACCCTTAGTCTAAGGGAAAATTGGAAAAAACCGGCCAAAATGCAGTTTTTTCAAAAGTTCATAACACGGTTATTTTTTGAGTTGTAGCGTAGATCCTTCGGTTAGTATTATTTATCAATATAAACTTTATTTGTCCGAAGAGCAGGAACTGTCCGATGCATAGTTTTTGATCTGTGGCCATTTGAATATTTTACTATGCAATTTTCCAGCAGACCTGAATGCGACAGGCATGGTCTGATTTCAATTTGCAAAAAAGATTTTGAAAGTAGAATTCTCATAGTTCAAAACGTTCATCTTGATTTTTCATGAAAACGCTGAGAAATATGATAAAAATGAAGCTGAATATGAGGAAAAACGGCCGAGAAATAACCGTCATGTTCAAAATGCCGACGCTTTCTAATGTGCTTATCCTTGCTTGCTGCTCTACCCCCACTCTTCAACTATTCTCACACGCTCGGCTCTTTTTCGTCATGTTCAGCTTTATTTTTAACATATTTCTCAGCGTTTTCATGTAAAACCAAGATGAAAGTTTTGGACTATGAGAATTCTACTTTAAAAATCTTTTTTGTAAATTGAAATCGGACTACACCTGACGCATTCAGGTCTGCTGGAAAATTGCATAGTAAAATATTCAAATGGCCACAGATCAAAAACTATGCATCGGACAGTTCCTGCTCTTCGCACAAATAAAGTTTATATTGATAAACAATACTAACCGGAGGAACTACGCTACAACTCAAAAAATAACCGAGTTATGAACTTTTGAAAAAACTGCATTTTGGCCGGTTTTTTCCAATTTTCCCTTATACTGAGGGTCTGATCGAATCGTCCGACTTCTCATTTTTGTCATCTTTTCATTTTCTACAATAAGTCTATCATCATGATTACTCTGATAGTTTCAATTTTATAAGCAAAAAACTAAAAATTTTTTGCATAAAAATGTTAATAACAAAGATATAAATAATAAAGTCGAGTGAAAAACATATTACTATATCATGTGGAACGATGTGACAAACAATGGCGGAGCTGGTTCTCTTCTAACACTTTATGCACAAAATGCTCACCCTAAATCTCTGTAGCTTGGCCTACTATGATATATTAATCATCTGAATAACAAGATGAATTAGAAGTAGATATCTACCATCCACCAAGTTTTATGAGAGAGTTTGGTATAGTACCGAACAATCCTGAGAAAGCTGATCTCCTTCCTGATTTTTTTCGGAATTCTATAGGCGAAAAACAAATACTTATTCTCGTCAATTTATGCTCTGCTTTATCTACTCTATGACTGATGCATTGAGAAATTGTAAAATCTCTTTCAAAGAAAACCAGCGGAATATTTTTTTAACGATTTTAAATATTAAGTGACTCATTGTTAGAGGTGTGCACCAAAACATTAATTATCATTGCTGTGGAAGAAGGGTTGATCATTTAGACAATAATCTTCTTCAGATACTTGTATCTAACCATTTCCAAGGAAAGATCGAGTGATTAGTTATAGATATGTAGTAATATAGGTACTAGTAGATATTCTATGTCGTTGGCGGTAGTAAAAAAGGGTATCTAATGCTCTTCGTTTAACTATTGAATAATCCTTCAATATGGAAAGTTGTTCTTTACATGACTTTAAAAACTTTGAAACATGTTTTGCGCTAAATTTTCAGTAAGTAAATATCTTTTTACGTATTAGGTAGTTAAGTGGTGTAGATTTGAAGTTCATAAGAGGATAATATTGATTTTTCAATACTAACCCTTGAGGGAGCGAACAAAGGATTGCCAGAATTTAGCTTTTTTTGTTGGCGATTCGTTTCTGCTTATCATATCCAAGTGATTTCGAAACATTTTGGAGCTGTTTTTTTCGCTGTTCTCCTCTGCAAGTGACTACAATATGGTTTC
Organism: Cynegetis impunctata; assembly: GCA_030704885.1. Lineage (NCBI taxonomy): Eukaryota > Metazoa > Arthropoda > Insecta > Coleoptera > Coccinellidae > Cynegetis > Cynegetis impunctata. The sequence continues at coordinate 321,657 of JARQZK010002913.1, read as the reverse complement.
ACTCCTGAAAAAAAAAAATACACGATGAAATATATGGACATGTGAGCAAGAAAGAATAATTATTATTTATTGAAAAAACACTTCATTTTGAATTGAAAACGGTTAATTAATCCTTGAGAAGAGATATGTAGAGCAGTCGATTATTTAATTAAGGATTCATGAGGATTTATAGTGAAGAACTGATATTTCATTTTTGAAATATTTTTATATCTCAAATATAAAACCAAATTTTGGGGAAATCCTTTCAAAAGATCTGTCCATACGAGTTCAAAAATTAATATACTTAAGTAAAATTCAGAGTAGACACAAGTGACAGTGTTCACTAGTGTATTCTCATGTTAGTCCATGTCTGTATATTTTCTCTTCGTTTTTTATTTATTCAATTTTCGAAGTCCAATTACAGCTTTAGGTATAGATATTTTCACGCGTCAGTGTCTATACATTGATGCCATTGATATGAGCCAATGGAAAAACTGTGAATGGCTGAGCAACATTTGCGATATTCACATTCGACCTAATTTTCTAGATTTGAACCTAATAATGATATAAAATTTCTGGAAATTATGATTTAGAAAACGAATACCTACAAGGTAAATTGCATCTAGAATTATCTGAATTGCACGACATCCAAGACTAATTTGGTTTGACAGCAAATATTAATGATCAACTTGTTACGTGTCCAAGTTCAGATGCTCTATTTTCGTATATTTTGCATTCCAGATAGATTTCGTGTGAAATAAAAATAATTATCCTCCTGGGCAATATGGGTGTAATAACGTAATATGTGGGTGTAATGATCAACATGTTTTATGTAATATTCTACCAATTTAATGTAAAAAACTGAAAACTCTCACTGCCTATTGATAAAGTGTATAAAAATGTTAAAAAATGATAATTTCAGAGAATTAAATAAAGTTGGGAGTGTCATAATTCCTTATTATATGAACGGTCAGATTATGTTTCAAGACAGTCACTATAATATAAGATTTTCTATATATATATATATATATATATATATATATATATATATATATATATATATATATATATTAAATATATATAAATATATATATATATATATATATATATTATATATATATATATATATATATATAAATATTTATATATATATATATATATAAATATATATATATATATATATATATATATATATATATATATATATATATATATATATATATACAGGGCCGTAGTCAAGGGGGCGCCAGAGAGAATTATTTAAGCCACCTCTAGAGAAGATACCAGATATTTCTTTATATTTAATGATGAAAGAACATTTTAATTTTTTTGAAATTTTTTATTTCTATTTGTTTTATTTATTTAGAGAGATTTTTCATTTATTATTTTTTATTAGAATAAATTTTTTTATTTTTCCAAATGTTTTTTAATGAATATTCATTTTCCAGTATACTTTCAAAGGTAAAAGTACAGGAAAAGCTGTATATTCCTGTCTTTTTCTTCACTTTCATTTATTTTAGTACTATGTAAAAAACAAGCCCCCTCAAGAATTTTCTAAGCCCCCTCTATAAAGAAGATATATATATATATATATATATATATATATATATATATATATATATATATATATATATATATATATATATATATACAGTGTGGAAGGAAGTATGGACTTACCCTAATAATTTGGTAGCCTTCAGGTTTTATGGAAAACGCTCGAACAGGTCGATTTAATTTTTCTGTTTCCTACATTTTGACCAAATTATATTGTTCTTTTAATGACATCTGTCAAAAATGTGACGTCATCGACATTTTTCTTGAATGACAGTTTATAGCATGCGATACATCATTTGAAAGCTCTTGCTTCACTCAGTATGTTCCTACATTTTTATGCGATTCTGTAGCTTCGTTTCAAAATGGCGGCGGTAAAATTGTGAAAATTATTTTTAATTGACTTCCAGTAAAAGAATAACTCTTTCTCGATTTATCAGAAACAAACAATCAATCATCAGACTCAGGCAGTACTAAGGCTTTATCATTCAATTCCTGTCCTTACATTAAGTTTTTTGGCCTGAGCTTGTGTTTTAATTCCATGGAGAAAAACGAAATTCGATATCTCAATGGCATTACAATAGAAGTTTTGGACGACCGCCATTTTGAAACAGAGCTACAGAATCGCATAAAAATTTAGGAACATACTAAGGGAAGCAATGATGTATCGTATGCTATATTCTGTCATTTGAGAAAAATGTCGATGACGTCATATTTTTGACAGATGTCATTAGTAGAACAAAATAATTTGGTCAAAATGTGGGAAACAAAAAAACTAAATCGACCTGTTCGAGCGTTTTCCATAAAACCTGAAGGCTACCAAATGATTAGGGTAAGTCTATACTTTTTTTTCGCACTATATATATATATATATATATATATATATATATATATATATATATATATATATATATATATATATATATATATTTATATATATATATATATATATATATATATATATATATATACAAATGAGAATTATTCGTGTTAACAAGACACGTCCGTAAATATGAAGTTTCCCCAGTTCCCCTCCCTCGTATCCGCGGATAGGGGTTCGTATTCGGATCTATAATTTCACGAATCTATATTATCAGCCAAGGATTGTCTAACTGCCGAAAATGATTGAATATCAGTTGGAGGGTAGCTTATATTTTCTAATCGCGGTTCACAGACTGGTTATCTCGAGGCGCTTCGGTAAATCTGCAGGTCTTTAGAAATTTCGGCCCGTAGTCATATAATGGCCACAAGAATGGGGACACATAGGGCTCTCCTGGACGGTCGAAATACCTCTGAAAGGCGTAGTATGTGTCACATTTTAATCCGTCACGCGATTCGCGAGAATCGAAACTTCGAAGTGTGACGTTTTGCCGACGAGAGGGAAAAGTACGCTATTCGCTGCGCGTTTGGGCGAAATTCCTATCAAAAATCTACCGCGAAGAGTAATAGACATTCAGGCCCGTACTCGAATGAAATCTTCTTCTTCCTTCTTGACTTTAGGCGAATCGCCTGTTTATTCTTCGTCAACTTGCCTATTGCTCTGTATTCAGGATGTCGCTCCATCTCTTTCGAGGACACCCTACGCTCCTGCGCCCTCGTGGTGACTTATCACGAGCAATTTTTACCATTCTCCCGTCGTCCATCCTATTTTTGTGCTCATTCCACTCTTTTTTCCTGTTTGATACCCAGCCATTAATGCTTCTAATCCACATGTATTTCTTATACTTTCACTTCTTTCCCTGTTTAAAAGTGTTCCATCAGTAATTCTGTGAAGTACTTTCATTCCATCAGCTCATCAGGTACGCCAGGCTGGTAATTACAGCGTTCCTCGGCATAGAACATCCAAATTTGAGGGTTGCTTTGATTATATGGCCCCTCATACGTTAAATAAGTATATGGCTCTGTTTGAGGCTGTTGAGGTTTTGGTTAAGTTTTAAGTTTTGGTTAGATTAAAATGAGTATATTGAAATAAGTACTTATATTCTTTGAATATTGTTGAGTTGTGTTTATGCGTAACTAAAGGATTCTTATTTCTTACTAAGATAAGATTTGTTAAATTTTGGATTGTTTTTCACAGTGTTAAGTTGTTCAAACCGGAGCTTGGCTAAAATTCTTCCATTTGTAAGCCTAGATGTAAGGCAATTACAATAAACTTATTATTATTATTTTGGTTGTTCTAATAGTCCTTTAATTTTCTATGTTTCTGGTCTAGTTTCTGCCGCATATGTTGTAATGGGTGTTACTGTTGTTTTATAGATTCTAGTCTTGGCCTTAACTCCTATGTTTTTATTGCATCATATTGTACTATTCAAACACCCCGCTATTCTTGTTGCTTTCGTGTTTTGTTTCCTTACTTCTGTTTCAACATCGCCAAAACCTGAGATTTCCATGCCGAGATACTTAAATTTCATCTTCTGCTGAATAACTTCTCCATCTACCTCTAGTTTCAATCTCAATGGTGTTTTTGATGTTGTCGAATAAAATGAAATATGAAATAAAGAAAAGGCGCATTAGAAAAATATGCCACCTGACGAAGATAACCTAGATTGCTGCTACGCAGAATTTGTTTACCTTCAACTATTTCTTCTCTTATGGGTTTGTTGTCAGACATCCGGAAGTTTTCGCCATAAACTTCGTCCAAATGTAAACGTAATGTGTATGAATTCAAACTGAGTAAAACGAAGAATTGCTTGAAGAAGTTTTTAAAAAAATGGAATATCTTCTACTAAAGAGAAAGTACTGGTATACACGTTCGGGTTTACTAGACATATGAACCTTTCATTAGTTGATTGTAGAACCTCAACCTCAGGGTCCACTGCGGTTGATTAAGAAGAGTAGGCCGGTTACAGTTCTTCTTTCCCATAGTAAAAAAGGTCTCTTTGATAGTGAACTAGTTATTTATGTATCAAGTGCGTTAGGATCTAGTAACGCACGTGGTGCATACAAGATTTTCTTTTTCACGAAAAAATTATTTTATTATAATGAAAACTCGATTATAAAATCGGTTCATTGCTCCTCCTTCTCATAGTAGGCATGTCATTTGTTGATATTTTGACGTTTGTGAATATTTCTATCATCATTATATTGAGTGAATGTCATTACTGCTTTCTTTGTGTAGTCTTATAGAAATAATGGAAATGAAAATGAATTTACTCAAGAATATAATAGAAAATGCAGCCAAAGCTGCGAATAATTAATTGCCGGAGAAATCCAGAGTCGTAAACGACAAGGATTATGAAGTATTTAATCAATGGAAGTTGCTTCATTTCTCCTCGTACAATTAGCGGGCGTTATGATCCTTAATGCCCGCTGATAACGCCGTGTTTATAGCAACCGTATCTAAGGTGAAACCAACGAATAATATACAAGTGAAAAATAAAAAATATATCATCAGCTTTGGCTGCATTCTCTATAATATTCTTGGGTGAATTAATTTTCATTTCCATTATTTCTATAAGACTACACAAAGAAAGCAGCAATGACATTCATCAAATATGATGACAAAAATATTCACAAACGTCAAAAAATGACATGCCAAATGCCCTCGGGCCGAATGTTATCCTCCGGGCGTTAGGATCGATATAACGCACTTGGTACATAAATAACTATTGTATCTATTGTGCGAGAGTTAATATCATCTATTATATTACTGTTATGAGATAAGGGTTAAAAACAAAACAAACCAAATTAAAATATTTCGACAGATGTTTCAGTATAAAATTGCTGTTAACAGAGACTGTTATATTATTCTCTTTTTTTTATATTTCATGAAATGTACTTAGAAAATATCATTTTTGAATTTCGGAATATTAAATCTAGCATTTTGTCGGTGTGGTGTTTTAAAAATCTGGGAGAAGCTGACCTTTTTCAATAAATATCTGGATTTTGAAAGTATTATTCGTTCTTCGTAATTATCTTATAAATGAGGCATCGTTAGGAAAGTCATATTAATAGAGAAAAAATGAAGGACACCCTACTGCGTAGCACTAGGAATGATAAAACCCCTCGGCGCATGTGCATGTCGTTAATATTTTTTGAATGTACCTATTATATAAATTAAATAACAATGAAAGTCGATTTTACGAATGAAATGAAGGAAAATTGCAATAAATGTAATAATAAGTCGATATTACGAATAAAATCCGTGAAAATTTAGCAAAAAAATTAATTGTTTGACTGTCGAATTTGAATATCCTATCCCGGCTCATTTTGCTGCAAATTATGAATCAAATTGATAAGATATCTCTATGGATGGGAAGCAGACACAGACGCAGAATCAAGCTTAAGCTATCAACGTTGCTTGGTTATCGTGGCACACAGAGCACTTCGACGCATGTTTTGTAGGACTTCGTACATATCGACCTTGGCGCATGCGCATGTCGTAATGCCTATCTAAAGAACGCTATAATTTTTTATTCTTCGTTGGGAAAAAATTGGTAACAAAACTTCTCTGATGAAATCATACGTATTTTACTGATATCCGTTGGAATTTTTAAAATAGGACCAGATCCCAACTTTTTGTAGTGAGATTTTAGCTTCACCTCAGGGTAAAAACGCTATATTTTTTTATTCTTCGTTGGGAAAAAGTGGTAATTCAAATTCCCTAATGAAATCATAATGTGTTTTATCGATATCCGTTGGAATTTTTAAAATCGGGCCAGTTACTAACTTTTTGTCGTGAGACTATAACCCCTTTAGCTTCGCCTCGGGGTAAAAAAGCTTTTTACAAATAACCTAAAAATAAAAGCTTGTCCTTGCATCTGATTTTGGCCGAGTTATTGAATTACGGAAATTATTACACGAACTCAGCACATATTATGAAAGTGTCCGCGTGATATAATATACCACTTTAAATCCATTCCTAACCCACTGTGCGTCGGACCAATGTAGGACATGTGTTCCTGATCTACGTTACGTAAATAGATCTCTAGAAATAATCGTCTGACGAGAAGCGAATTCTTAGATTCCAAAATAACTAGCTAATGTTATCATTTTCGTGATTTACGAGGTAGCCTGGGATTATTTTAATTCAGGTTAAAATAAATATTGCAGTGAAGTAAGATATTCAACAAAATAATAGTTCACTTATTAAAATTGTTTTTCTCCTGTGTTTTGTTCAATATATGAGTAGATTTACCTCTCAAAAAGTTTTCTATGTTGAAGGATGAGTGTAGAAATATTTCACTCAGAGTTTCACAGCTCTCATGGCTAGTAGAACTAATTTGAAAGGTTTAGGGCTAAAGCATTCGAATCTAATCTTCTAATCTTATTGTAGTAGGTACCTACTTGTATTACGGATTTTTTGTTTGTTCAATGCGTTAACGGTTGTTGATTAGCTTTAAGATGAGAATTAGATATTAATTAAACGCGACGCTTTTCTTCGTATAGCATTCCGCAGAAAGAGTGATTTTTGTGTGTATACAGTAAAAGGAGTTATTCTGGAGAAAAATGATTGTTTCACCTATACAGATGTCAACAAAGTTTTCGGTGCCTTTCAAAACATTCCTATATATAATATTGTTCCAAAATCTTTCAAAATCGTTCCAATTTATTGTTAGATTATTTAGTGTTGCCTTTTCAACGTGGAGGGAACTATAAGTTAATTTTGATCCTAAATCTTAAATTAGTGACGAAAATATATTAATCATAGTAGAAAACAATAATGATATATTTAATGATAATGAGCATTATCTAGTATATGATAAGTTTCCGGTTGTTTGCGACGAAGAACGAAGCTATCAAAATTTGGTTAAATTCAGTCGAAATTTTAGCATCCTTAAAATTTGGGGGAGGGTGTAGCGGTGAGTGTTATGAGCGGAAAATTTTCAAATTGAAGGAAGAAGATATGAAAATCAATTATGAATGAAGAATCAGAAATTTAGCATTTTATGGCATTTTTGAAGGTTTCCTCCCCAAAATCCTTTTCAGGTTGATTCAGAATGTTGAAAATGTGTAGGTGGATTGAATTAATCTTAAGGAAGTATCCTCCAGCAGTACAAAATTTTCTCTTAAACTCATTGATTTCGCTCCTTTAATTTTTTTTCGAAACATTCCATATTTTTGATGTTATATCCATTACGTCAAAAGAAATTCAGAAATCTTCTGAACATGAAGTTCGAACAAATTGAGATTTCGAGTAGTTATAGTTATGAAGAAGATATAGATCTTTTGAATGGTTTTGTTGCTAATTCATATTCCTTCACCATGTAAAACTAGGAGTAGAAATGAACCTTCCTTTGTTAAAGCTCTAACGGACTTCTATCTTCTGACTCATAAACTCGATTAATTACGTGGATGTTCTCACTTGTACTTCTACATATAATGTATATAAAAATATATGGGACCATATATGTCCATATATGACTTCCCCAAGAGTGGACATCCGGAGGAAGACACCAAACCAACATTTGATGAAGCCGAATGAAGAACTGGTACCTGGAGGCTATGAAAACTGGGAAATCTGGAAGGCGCTAAACAGACTTCGGACGGACACGGCGAGACCAAGAGATACCCTACATGAGTGGGGCTACCCTGTGGACTCCAGTCTCTGCGATTGTGGAGAACCACGCAACATATGTAGGTACACTTGCTCGTTGTGTCCCGCTAGATGTACCATAGAGGACTTTATGGCAGCGAAGCCGAACGCTTCTGGGTAAAAAATATTTAACTCACGTCTGAATTGACCATAGATATTTAGTGTATATATATTTTTTCTTTCTTGATTAAATTGTGATGCTTCTGACACGAATAAATAAATAATTGAATAGGGATATCTTGAAATATTTTATTCAATACCAAAGGGGAAAATGTCAATTCGAGAAGAAACTGTGTATATAATACCTAAATGAATTGAATACTCTTGAGCAGCGGAGTTCCGTCAGTGAGGTCATAATTTTTCCTCGTTTTTGATCTTTCTTACAAACGCATTCTCAACCTTCAAAGTCGATTTGGATTTGGAAGGGTACAAACTTTTAAAATTAGCAAAAACAAATAAAATTTATATATAAATATTGTGGTGGTGAGAGAGAGAGAGAGAGAGAGAGATATTTATTCCACAAAATCACAATATACAGAACAAAGCATATAGAAATTCAATAAAATACACAGTGACTTTAGCCTAAGCGTTGGAAATAACAAAAAAAAGAGAAAAAAGTTTTAGTTAAAATTCGTCAGAAAGAATTCTGAGATATCATAAAAAACATACTGATATAGAAGTTGTTTAATTTTTCTTTTAAAGTTTTTGTTTGTTAGATTTTTCAAATCCGAAGGTAAATGGTTATATACTTTAATACCGGAATATAAAGGGCCATTTCGAGTGCGACCATATTTATAGTTTGGAGGTATTATGTATTGTTTTCGCGTGGGATATTTATGTCTGTCATTTGGGGTAGGAAGTTCATTTTGATGTTTGTGAATTAATAAAGAAATTTTGTAAACATAAGTATTTGTCATGGTCATTATTCCATTTTCTACAAGAAGTTCTAGATTTTAAGTTGAAAAGTGCTCTAATTGCTCTCTTTTGAGCCATGAATACGGAGCCTGCGGATACCGCCGTCCCCCAAAATTCAATACCATATTGCATTATACTATGAAACTGAGCGAAATACACCGTTCTTGCTACAAATATGTTAGTATGTTGTTTTATTGCTCGCAAAGCAAATACAAATGCTAAGAGATTTATTTAGTTGATTTATATGGAAGTTCCAGTCAAGCCTGTTATCAATGTGTATGCCTAAGAATTTTATGTTGTGAGAAGAGGTGATAGTTTGTTGACCTATATTTATATCAACCACGTCAGAGTCACGATATAGGTTAAAAGATATATTTTGAGTTTTGCCGATGTTCAATGCTAGTCTGTTAGCGAGAAACCAATCCGATACGCCTTGCATGACGGTAGTAGAAGAAAGTAATAAAGAATCTTTGTTTATTCCGCTGACAATTATACTGGTATCATCGGCAAAAAGAGAAAAATAAGCATTGGGAAAATTTACAACCAAGTCATTGATATATATATAAGAAACAATGTTGGTCCCAAGATAGACCCTTGAGGAACTCCGCATTGAACATTGACGCAACCCGAGTAGTATTGATCGCACCTGTTATTGACGGTATGATTAATTCGTACGCACATTTTACGGTTCGACAAGTAAGACCCGAACCTAGCTCATTCAGCGGATGCTCTGCAGGTGTACAAAACCATGCAGCATAGTAGTCCTATATTATGTGAACAGTTGAAACAAATAATATGATGCAATTGCGATACTTTACTTCTTTGTTTGTGAGTTTTGGTCTATTTAGACAAAAGTCGAATACATAAGAGTTTTGCTTATTGAAATTCTCAATTAATTTTTATGAATATTTTAAAATAATGAACAATGACAAAATTTTATTGTGGAATTAGTTCGAAATTTTATTGATTTCCAAAAAATTGATTAGTGATTGAAATATATTTAATATTTATATCTGTATATCATAAAAAATCTTGTTTTTCAGAAGCTGGGAATTATTCAATATTAACAAATAGATTATTTTCAACCAAGAAACCTCTGTATCATTTTCATAATTATGAGAAATATAATGAATTTATTAAAGTGAAATATATAATAACACGAAAAGTTCTCAAGAAAATATGTCCTCATACAAAGCGATATCTTTTTTGTTTTGCAGCATTTGTAGTAGTTTTGGCATAAAACTGAATTTTAAACTATAAACTTATCGTTTTCTGGTACTTTGGTTGATTGTTTTTGAATTTTCTTTGCTTTGGTTCTATCCAAAGATACAATCTGAAAAAATTTCATCATTCTAAAAACAGTGCATTCTAGAATTCTGATTTCTTCGAATTTAATTTTCCTTTTTGCACGATAAATTCTAGTTTTGACTTATATTTAGATTGAATTTTAAAGTTTTCGTTATTATCGTACAAAATTCACCAACAAAAAAATTGACATGAAAAACATCGCATTTTTTTCTTTTTTTGGCACTCAAATTTTGATGATCCAACCAGTATATAATTATAGAAACCTAATTCACTCTCGTTAATTACGTAAGACTCTTATTCTAAATCCGTCAAGGTCACCGTAAAGCACAATCGACCTGAAGATCGCCACCGGTTGAATTTGCGAAAAGCGAAAATGGTAATGAACAATAATTCATACCGTTTTCCCGCACTGTATCACAATTTAAAAACTTTTACTAATTTACTAACCTAATTGCGGCGCTAACAGCGTCGTGTTCGTTGAGTGTTCGGCACAAACTGCAATTTCGGGACGTCGAAACGGCGATCCAGTAGCGTCGGTTCGTTTGACCACCCCTCCCGTTTTTTCGAATCTATTTTTGAAAAACGCGTTCCGTTTTCATCCGCGGACGTTCGGTTCGAGTTCGGATCCATTCGTTCGAGATGGCCAAGAATAGAGCGTTCGGATGTTGCGAATCGAAGGTCGGCAGTTTTATGGAAATAGGATACTCGGTGCGCTAAAAATTTTTCAAAGCTTACTCCATTTTGAAATCTGAAACAAGTGCAATTGGCGCTTGTTCGAACGATGGAGATACGAATGATTGATTTTACGAAAAAACACAGTCCGCCCCCGCCCTATACACACCTAAGGACAAACATACATTTCACATATATATATTTATTTTATTTTTATTTATTGCGAACATGGGGATACAGACAGGTACAAAGATACCCACTAGAGTATCCACAAATTACAAAGCATATTACTCTAATAATTAAGAAATTACACCAAAAAAAAAAAAAAAAAGAGCAGTAAGTATTACTAAAATTAACATGAATTAGATATTAAAAATCAGAATTCAGAAGTCACCCCTGTGCCTCTTCAATGCACTTTTTATCCCAGAAAGTGACATTGAGAAAAAATCAACATTATTCTGTATTTTATTACTAAAACGATTTATACGGCAGAGGGTAAGTATTTCTTAGCGGTAGGTGAAACAACTCACTAGCCCTTAGAGACCTCTGGGGAACATTTATAAAGATATGCGCGAGAACAGCGGGGTTGCTTATCAAACTGTTAACGATCTTGTATATATATATATATATATATATATATATATATGTATATATATATATATATATATATATATATATATATATATATATATATATATAATATATATATATATATATATATATATATATATATACAGTGCTTTCATGATGAAAGGAACAAATTCATTAAAAAATTAGGTTTCTATTTCATGTTTAAAATCCTCGGACAGGTCGATTAGTATTTTTATTTGGGCAATTTTTCGCAATAAAAATTTTGTATACAGGGTGTCTCATTCAAGAGCTATGGCTTTGGCATTAGTTTTTAAGGTAATACCCTGTATATTATTTCACTTTACAATTCTACGATAAATTCTTATCACTTTTTGTGAACATACATATGCCCTCAACTTGATGGATTCCCAGATTATAACGGAGATAGTGGAGCACCTGGAGATTTAAATGTGGATTAAAAGTACAAAAAAAAATTTAGGCAAACATTGTCATTAAATCTGAAGAATGAAATTTCACATGTACCATCTGAATTCATTCACTGGTGCTGTATAGTCCGCAGTTTTCACGTTTTTAACGCTCCAGGCACTACACTACTTCATTGTTTAAGAAAATGCAATTACTTGAGAGAGAACGTATTGAAGTACTTATGATGATTGGGTTTTGAGATAGGTGTGCGTTCACAAGAAGAAGTCTGCAATCTATTCAATGAAAAAATCATCCTGATCGTCCGCCAATTACTAGATCGACAGTCAGCAAAATTGAATCAAAATTCAGGAGATACGGCCACGTTAGAGATTTACCTAAAGGAAAGACCACCGAGAGTATCTGAAGAACAACAGTGCTGAACGTTCTACTAGAAACCCAAGATAACCCTCATACATCCATTACTACAATTCCAATAATTTCAATTTATCAGTAGGGTCCGTGCATAAAATACTTAAGGTAAATAAGTATCATCCCTATAAAATTAAGCTGGTACATGAATTATTAGAAGACGATTTTGAACCGCAGAGTACAGTTTTGTGAGCAGATTCTTGAAATTCATAATCAACATCTAATTTCATTACAAACTATATTTTTTCTGATGAAGCCACCTTTACTTTTAAAATGGCCACGTCAACAGACAAAACTGTAGGTATTGGGCGACCGAGAATCCTCATTGGATGCAAGAATCCACAACACACAGCGGCCTCAAAAAATTAATACATGGGCAGCGATTGTTCGAAATCGTATAGTTGGTCTTATTTTTTTTGAAGGAACACTAAACGGAGAGGACTACTTGAACTTTCTCCAGTTCGAACTCATTCCGGCTTTAGCTGTTTTGTTTCCTAACCCACAAGATCCTGACATCCTAATAACGAGATATGGTTTCAACAAGATGGGGCACCTCCTCACTATTCAATCGCTGTTTCGACAATTTCTTGATGCAAACTTTTTCCAACAGATGGATAGGACGGAGAGGTCCGATTGAGTGGCCGCCAAGATCACCGGACATAACCCCATTGGATTTTTTCTTATGGGGTTATTTGAAGTCTAAAGTTTATTTGAATAGACCAAATAATATTGATGATCTAAAAGAGAGAATCAGGCAGGAAATAAGACTTATCAGTCCAGAAGTAATTGAAAATGTGCAACGGAAACATTGATCGACTTCAAAAATGTCTCGAAGTAATCGACAACAGATTGAACATATGTAAAAATTAAATTAGTAATTACATTTGTGTGTTTTCATATCGTACCTCTCATTACCCACTATCTCCGTTTCTGGCAATCCATCGAGTTGAGGCATATGGTATGTTCACAAAAAGTGATAAGAATTTATCGTAGAATTGTAAAGTGAAATAATATATAGGGTATTACCTTTAAAAAAACTAATGACAAAGCCATAGCTCTTGAATGAGACACCCTGTATACAAAATTTTTATTGCGAAAAATGCCCAAATAAAAATACTAATCGACCTGTCCGAGGATTTTAACATGAAATAGAAACCTAATTTTTTAATGAATTTGTTCCTTTCATCATGAAAGCACTGTATATATATGTGAACAATGTGATAAAGTGTTGTCAAGAACATGTGAACAATTTGCCATCCGATATCCGCGAAAACAAAAGCCATCGAGAAAGGCTGTAAAGCAAATTATAGAAAATTTCAAGAACACATGTACATTTGAGTCACTCCACTAATGAGCATTGTGTCAATTAAAAGCACCATTTTTGGTAAATTTAGCTTCGTCTGTCCAAATGATATTGTCCAAAAAAAAGGGTTCCCTTGCGCCCAATAAGATAAATTCATAGAATGCCACTCGTCTTCGAAAATCAGTTTCTTTTAGATGTTGGATTTTAGAAAATAAGTATGGATTAAATTTGTGTTTGTTGTATTCTATGAACTGTTGACTTGGATAACCTTGACTCTAATGCAGCTTGTCTTGTGTCATCTTTTAGATGTTGGATTTTAGAAAATAAGTATGAATTAAATTTGTGTTTGTTGTATTCTATGAACTGTTGACTTGGATAACCTTGACTCTAATGCAGCTTGTCTTGCGGACAATGTTGGATATGCGGCGAAATATCACAAGATGGCAATTTCAATATTCTCATCATTAAGGAGAGGCTTATTTCTTTGCACTACTGTCTTGACGGATCCAAAATTCTTGAAATTTTTTATAAGTTGCTTTGCAGTCTTTCTCGATGGCTTTTGTTTTTGCGGATATCGGATTGCAAATTTTTCACATGTTCTTGATAACGCTTTATCACATTGTCTATAAATAATAAATAAGTTTAAATAATCTTCGTACGTATAATTTAAGCGCCTCGGCATGATTATTAATAATTTTCAAATGAGGTGTGACAGTGACAGCTTAAAAATTTATTTAATTTGATTGTTTCATGATGCCAACTAAGAGTAACTTGGTCGTGGCATAATCGTCACATAAAAATATTAAATTGGCAATATTTCGAAAACTAAAAACTTAAGGTATATATAATCTTATACAAAGTTACCTTAATTTTTGATGCTTAATATTACAAAACAAGAAAAATTGGAGGTTTCCATTTGAAAAAATTGATTTTTGACAGTTTTCTCAATCTCATTTTAGATTTAATTTTTTGAACAACCTGTATAATTAGTTATCCAAATATTATACAAAATCTATTGAAGTAGGTCCTTTTCAACAAGGAATTCAACCCAAAGCAAGTGAAAAGGGCTTCCTTATAGGAACAATTGTAAATTATATTAGGGCTTGCAACCGTCATTTTTGACATAAAAACCTACATATGTCAAGAACGCTTAGACTTAGGTATAGGACATCATACATAAAATCTGCCTAGAATCTTGCGCAGAATCCGAAAAATGTATTAATATATAGGGTGTCCCATTTAAAATAAGCAAGTTGGTGTCTACTTGCGGTATAACCGAAAGTGCCTACATCTTAGAATTGTCGAGTTGGCCCTATCGACAATAGTATACTGAATTTTCAAAATTTTCCCATGTGTAGTTTTCCATATACAGATCGCGTTCTTTTCCGATGGGACACCATGTATTGGTGTATACAGTATGGTGCGAATGAAAGGAATAAATTCGTTATTTCGTAAACCGGCGACTTTAAGGAAAAATCCTGAAACCCGTCGATTTTTAATTTAAAACGGGCTATTCGTAAGGATACCTTTCTATTTTTGACGTCATCTAGGCGAGCGTGATGACGTCATCGCTAAAAATTTAAATGGAAATGTGGGTGTTGTAATACATTATTTGAAAGGTCTTTTGAATACCTATTCAGCCATATCAATATGTACAGTGATTGATTCTTGTATTTGTTTAAAAAATTAATAAAATTTTATTATTACAATAAATATTTAATATGTATTACTCATTAAATACAACGAAACCTAAATTGAGTGCCCAAATTGTTTACCTTCAGCTAAAATACAATGAGAAAGACGTGCCGCGAACTCTTCTCGAACCTTCTCTATAACTTCCGGAGTTATTTGTGCAACCTCAATACGTATCCTTTCTTTGAGTTCATTGATATTTTGTGGTTTATTTTGGTACAATTTGCTTCTCAAGTATCCCCATAAAAATAAATCAAGAGGAGTCAAATCAGGTGACCTAGGCGGCCATTCTATTGTTCCTCTCCGACCTATCCACCGATTTGGAAAGACGTTGTTCAAATAGTTGCGCACCAAGACAAGACTAGTGTGGAGGCGCACCATCTTGCTGCAGCCATAAATCATTTATGTTTGGAAACAGCCGGTTCAATTCGGGTAGCAAGAAGTTATGAAGAAATTCAAAATATCGGGGACCTGTTAAGGTTTCTTCGAAAAAGTATGGTCCAATAATCCTATTATCTATTATTCCCGCCCAAACATTAACTTTTTCTGGTTATTATAATATATTGAGTACGGTACTCTTGCATCCAGTGTGGATTTTCCGTAGCCCAGTACCGATAAGTTTGACGATTGACAAGACAGTTCAGTAGAAATGTAGCTTCATCCGAGAAAAGAACCTTTTTTAAAAACATCGGATCTCTGTTATTTTGTTCCATCATAATTTCACAAAACTCAATTCGTTTATCAAAATTATCTTCCATAAGATCTTGTATACTAAACTTACTTTGTAGGGATGCAACTTTTCCTTCTTTAGCTTTCTATGAACTGTTGAATGGTCCATGGCATTATCTAATGCTACTTGCCATGAACTGGTATGGGGATTATCTTGAAAGGCTAACAGAACATCTAGTTGTTTGTTTTCTGATATTGGTTTTCTACTACCTTTAGGGAGGTCTTTGACATGGCCCGTTTCTCTGAATTTCTTCTCAATTTTGCTTATAGCGGATTGTGAAATTGGTTCTCGGTTGGAGTATTTATTATTAAATAACGTACATACTTCTTTCTGCGTACGTGCTTTATCTCCACAACCAATCATTATTAGAATTTTTCAATTCTTTGCGTTTCAGTCAGCTTCATGTTGATAGATACAAAGATTTTTTGAATTCGTCTAATACAATAATACTATCAATCACTTGACAGAAAGTTAATTATGTCAAAGTGTCAATGTTGATGTTGATGTTGATAAGGTAACTAGATTTTTAAAAAAGGTAAAAACTGAAATTTTATTAATTTTTTAAATAAATACAAAAATCAATTACTGTACATATTGATGGCTGAATAGGTATTCAAAAGCCTTTCAAAAAATGTATTACAACACCCACATTTCCATTTAAAAATTTTAGCGATGACGTCATCACGCTCGCATAGATGACCTCAAAAATTGAAAGGTATCCTTACGAATAGCCCGTTTTAAAATGAAAATCGACGGGTTTCAGGATTTTTTCTTAAAGTCGCCGGTTTACGAAATAACGAATTTATTCCTTTCATTTGCACCATACTGTATATATATATATATATATATATATATATATATATATATATATATATATATATATATATATATATATATATATATAATTTTTTTTCAAGTACTACAAGGCCATAAGCAGGTATCAACCATCTTCAAATTTTGAATATTGAAGCGAGTTTGAAAATTGACCGGTTATTTTGCATCTTTCTTTGTTTGAAATGTATATTCCTCCTAAATAACTGGATACAAAAGTATACATTCTTTTTACTTTCCTAATTTCATAGAGGGTTGGAAATTATCAGAAAACCCCGTACAGATAGGTAAACACATAATTTTGAATAGAATACATTAACCACGATATTGCGATTTGGAAATTTTCCTTCCCATCGCCGCATAAACCTGAAACAATACATAAAAGGATGATTGATGAGAAGACAGGGGATGATATTTCGGGGGTGGAAGCACGCTCGACGCACGCGACCTCGGCGGGAGGTTTGCTCATTTAACTTTACGTCAATTAGGGACACGTGATCGCCGGCGTTTACCTTCAATTGTTTAGTTTCCATTAGTTCTTGCGAGGTTTATTATTTTCCCACTTTCGTCAGTCGAAAAGCATGTAATTTTTTCCAGATTATTTTAGATATTTCCGTTGCCTTTTTATCGTGGTTAATTAATCAACTATTGGAAATGTGGAATTTGTGTTTTTTTATAGTGAACTTCGCTTCGTGAAGTGTGTTATGACAAAGGCGACATGAAGGGATGATTCATAAGCAAAGGTGGAGTCTATATGAAATACATATATGTATTATAATCACCATACATACACATACACATATTTGTATGATGTATGTGTATATGTATATATATATATATATATATATATATATATATATATATATATATATATATATATATATATATATATATATATATATATATATATACAGTGTGGAACAGCCAAATTGAATAAATTCGATAACGAATAAATGAGAGCGTGTTGGGAAAAACGCTTGAACACGTCGATTTGTATTTTCAGATGCGCATTTTTTTCAAAAAAAAAAATTATATAGGGTGTGTCATGTGACAGTGGCCGATACCAACTTTCTTATTTTAAATACAACCCCCTGTATATTATTAGTTTTTTGGATTCTTCAGAAAATTCTAGACATAATTCATGTACAATGTCCCATACCTATGTTCAACTGATCTAAAAATACAAATCGACGTGTCCAAACGTTTTTTCCAACACGCTCTCATTTATTCGTTATCGAATTTATTCCATTTGGCTGTTCCACACTGTATATATATTTATATATATATATATATATATATTATATATATATATATATATATATATATATATATATATATATATTATATATATATATATATATATATATATAAATATATATATATATATATATATATATATATATATATATAGCTGAAAAGGCCCCAGGGCAAACAAAATTTAAAGGCCCCATTTAAATATTACTTGTGGTATTTAATATAGAAAAAATGGAGGGTAAAAATCACTGTATTTTCCATAATAATTATATTCATATATTATTCGTTGCAAACAATTGGTTGAAATGATAACTGTGTAGGATTCGTAAGCCAAAACCTTCAATCATAAGAAAAAAGTTTGACATATTTCAGTCGCTTACTTTTAAGTCATTGACTTGCGGAAACAGTATTCATAATCTGGCAATGTTTGATCAAGTGTCTTATTACATTTTAATGCAAACGCGAAAAATTAAATAAAATTTTTTTCCCGCAATTCCACAGAAACAAATTCGTTGATTACTTTATCAGAATCAATTTGGCGCGGTCTTTTATTTTCATTGGACAGCAGCGCTAAGTTGCTGAATTTACCTTGTCAATGGCACTCATCAAGTAGTTTGTTATTATTTGGGAATTTAGAGAAAGTTCTTTCAGCATTTGAAATAGTGACAGGCGCAGTTAGAAACAAAAGAATTGCTGTGCACACATCCGGATTACTTGTCAATAATGACGCATTCTGAATGATTCAAAAATGAGCCAAATCTTTGATATCATTTGAAAATGTTGACCTAACAAAAAAAAACTGAGAGGAAAAAGAAGGTGACATGTCATTTGAAAAAGTATTTGGAAAACTCATCAGCTTTTTCCTTCAAGTCACTTTTCGGTGCATTTGCGAAATATTGTGGTTGCACGATTTGATAAGTACTTATCCAAGACATTTTTCATACTAGCAAACCTATTTCTGAGTTGTGATAATATAATATCTGTCATTGGGTAGAAAATATTCACTTGGAAGAGTTTCTGATGATCTTTAAATCTCTCAGCTTGGGAAAATTCATCGAAATGATACTCTGGCCTGAAAACTTTTTCTCGATTTACCGCATATCGCAAATTTCTATCAAAACTCGCTCTCAGGCTCTAAATACTCTGCAACACATTTTGAGCGTTCTCTGAATCGAGAATGATAACGTTATATATTATTTGTCCCAACAAAAAAATGACTTCGTTTTATACTTAATAACTCAGAGGGCTCCCTCGAGGCAATACCCCGGTTGCTCCATTGTAGTTCCGGCCCTGTATATATAAATATATATATATATATATATATATATATATATATATATATATATATCTTTATATATATATATATATATATAATGAAGTGAACTAGGACATTTATTTGAAACTAATCAAACAAACCTCCTAGCAGAGCTGGTTATACGAGTTCACGAAACATCGAAATGCCTCCATATACCTTGGACGGTGTATGTTAGAAAACATTAAGTTGTTTAACACAATCAATGGATATGATAGACAGTCTGTTTCGCATCATTTCCATTGATTGTGATAAACAACTTGATGTTTCTAACATACACCGTCCAAGGTATATGGAGGCATTTCGATGTTTCGTGAACTCGTATAACCAGCTCCGCTAGGAGGTTTGTTTGATTAGTTTCAAATAAATGTCCTAGTTCACTTCATTTTATTGCCACGAACGTGTATCGATAACACGAAGAATTCTGTTTAATATATATAGTATATAATATATATATATATATATATATATATATATATATATATATATTTATATGGTTGTCTGGTTTCCCGGGTTTGTATCCGCGTATGGGCTTCGTCTTCGTTGAAGTCTGCTCGACGTTTCGGCAAAATCACATTTGCCATCTTCAGGTAGCTCTTCTTGGTCGGAATGAATACACTGAACTGAACATTCCGACCAAGAAGAGCTACCTGAAGATGACAAATGTGATTTTGCCGAAACGTCGAGCAGACTTCAACGAAGACGAAACCCATATGCGGATACAAACCCGGGAAACCAGACAACCAGATTATCTCCGCGAGAACTTGAAAATCAACATATATATATATATATATATATCGGATATCATATATCAAATACAAAAGAAAAATCCTTTCAAAAGATATTTCTACTTTCTTCAGAAAATAATCCATTCATCTGTATGTAATGTTGTTAAAATGGCTATTATCTAACTAAATTCACAATTTTATTAGGTACCATTATTATAATGCCTGCTTAATTTAGAACACATGATTCTGACGTCAATGATTAGGGAATTGCATATTGCTAGCCACTAAAATAGTCATGTTTATATTGTTAGAAATGGATGATTTATAGTTACTTTCGTTCGTTTGATCATACCTAAAAAATGTGTTTACTAACAGATTCAATTTATTTTAAGAATCACTTAGGAAAGCTTCTCCGTTTCTTATTAATATATCAATTGATGGTCGATATTATCATACCAAACTTCGTATCTGCTTTTCTAGAAAATGGTATGTTCATTCAAATGGCTATTGACGGGTATTCATTCAACTTGAGGATGAATTTATTTAAAGTTTCGCTACTGAAAAGTAGCGATTGGACTGGGCGCCAAAATAAGTTGCTTTTTGGAACGAAGATCCTCACGGCAGGCTTGGAGGAGATGAGGATTTTTCTGCGGGACCAACGTGAAAAATATGCGAGACTAAAAGTGTGACGGAAATAGACTGACGAAAGTCACGCTGACTGACGAAAGTCACGCTGACTGACGAAAGTCACGCTGACTGACGAAAGTCACGCTTTTAGTTAACACAAGCGAATATTGCATACCTTTCTCTTTCTCCCTCTTTCTTTCCGTTCTCTCATCCCTTCTCTTTCTGATCCCACTCCGCCACGTCAATCGCCAATGCATTATATGTACTCATTTATTCATGTACAAGCAACTCGAAAACGTCAGATGTGAAACATCGAAATAATTTTGTATAAGTTATATGCATAAGAGAACAGATTACGATATGAATCAGATATGGCATAATGAAAAGATAAAGCTTTACAAATTTGTTCCATAAAATAATGACTACGTATTGTAGGTTTATATTCATTTATATAGCATGGCGATACGTTAGCCTCTCGTTATATACACTCTTGCGTCTACTTTTTACAATGCGTTGACGACCGATAAGTGATAACTTATACTCATCCAAGTTGAAATAATTAATATTGAAATGTGGGGCTGAGAGCTGTTACGAGATTGTAAATAAAAAATGAAAAAAGCCAGGAGTAACAACTGGGATTCGAACCCAGAAATACGGCACAACAGGGTTCAGTACTTAGACTACTCGGTCATCAACGCAATGTGAAAATTAGACGCAAGAGTGTATATCGCCCCCTTAGTGCAACAACTAGATAAATTGAAATTTATAGATTCGAGATAATCGATTTTGAAGTTTCAAAACTTTAAAAAAATACAACCGTTAACCAGTCAAAAATATTTGATGTGTATAGAGATATGTTGCATATCAAATTATGTATAGTCAATTTTATAGACACTCAGGTTTTATATATTTGCAGAATTTGACCAAAAACTTGAGATATCTAGTTGTTGCTGAAAATCTAGTCAAAAAAAAGTTAAGTTATCTATTTATAACCACTAGCAATTAAAAGCAAATCACTTATTAAATACAACTTTATTTGGCATGAAAAATGAACAAGAATGGTTCAACTAAAACACAAAATATTTCAACACTTAATACGACTTAAATATCAATAACAGTGACATCACTTTCGGAAGATTCTGTGTTATGAAGCCATTTTCTTTGGTCTCCTTGGAGAATGGGAGACTCTCAAAAATGCTTCGTACAAGATAGGGAGTGCCGGAGGTTTCATTTTGAAAAGAGACATTAGGTCGTCGTATTTTTCTTTTTTAAGAGGTAGTTGACTTTGATACAAAGATACAAAATTTTGTGATTGACTACGCAGAATTTCCAAAATCTTCTCACCCCTTGATATCATTTTTGCATCAACACCTTTTGAAAAACACTGTAAAACTAATTCAGTAGCACAGAAACCCACCTGTTGTTTCAAGCACACAACTAGATATCTCATAGAGACCAAGATGTTGCCGGCGACTAACTCAATAATGCCGGTGCTACAACTAGATAGCTCAAGATGTCTTGTTATAGAATGTGCATTTTCGGAGTTATCTATTTCTGGTCACTATTTAAACGAGTTTGGTTGCTCGTACTAGATATCTACATGTTGCATTGAAAATAGCATGAAAAATAGGTTAGCTTTAACTTGATAACTCAAAATGCATCAAATTCGAGTTATCTAGTTGTTGCACTAAGGGGGGATATAACGAGAGGATAACGTATCGCCACGCTATATAATTGAATATAAAGCTACAATACATAGTCATTATTTTATGGAACAAACTTGTAAAAGTTTTTCTTCTCATTATGCCATATCTGATTTTTATCGTTATTTGTTCTTTCATGCATATAACTTATACACAATTATTTCGATGTTTCACATCTGACGTTTTCGAGTTGCTTGTACATGAATTCATGAGTAGCTACATATAATACATTGGCAATTGACGTGGCGGAGTGGAATCAGAAAGAGAAGGGATGAAAGAACGGAAATGAAGAGGGAGAAAGAGAAAGGTATACAATATTCGTTTGTGTTAACTAAAAGCGTGACTTTCGTCAGTCTACTTCTGTCACACTTTTAGTCTCGCATATTTTTCAGTTTGGTCCCGCAGAAAAATCCCTATCTCCTCCAAGCCTGCAATGTCCGCCATATACGATACGGTAGAACGGATAGGTCAGTGTACGTGTATGGGGACGTTCCGGTATACCTACCGTAGCGGTTTTCATTTCTTTTCCCGATGTCATCGATTGAAGACGATGACGCACTGGCATTGTTAGGCCTAGCGTTTATTTTGAAGAAAAAATATGAAAAATTAGTGAAAAGGGCGCGAAAAAAATGGTGTAAGCTTTGGATACAGTTATGAGAAATAGTATATCTCCTCACGAAAGAATAACTGTTACTTTGAGATTTCTTTCAACAGGCAGAAGTTATGAAGACCTAAAATTTTCAACAATTATTTCTCCTCAAGCGCTTGGAACAATTATTCGTGAAACATGTTAGGCCTTGTGTTGCTTTTGTCGCATCTGCCTCAATTTTGCTATTAGTAATTTCTAAGCGGCTTCTTTTTTGTCTCTATAATGGTACTCTTTAATTTTGATTTGCCAAACACATGGATGAGTCCTATATATTTCAATAAACTCTACAAGAACTTTTTTTGTTAAATCTGACGGAGCCATTTCATGCATTGACGTGTGACAATAGAGAAAACTGACGCGACCTGCGCAGGCGACCGGAATACATGCACACAAGCGCAGGTACACCGTAAAAAAATTGATTTTCGATCTTGCTCCGGTCGCCTGCGCAGGTTCAAAAACCTGCACATTACTATTCCCACATACGCTCCGGTCTACCTGCACAGGTAGACCGGAACATAAGGACATAAGGAACTTCGTTCCAAAAATATTTCTGTATAAACTGTTTCCAATGTCTTTCAATCACGACTTCGTCGTTTTTTCGAACTGTCTAACAAGCACGCACCATATCCCTCTGGATTCGAGTTGATTTCAGTATCCGAACAAATTCGATAAATTCCAAGTCAGTATTTTTCCTCCCCGATAACATGTCTACAAATCTGCGTATAAATTAACCCAATAACGATCGGGAATCGCTCCGAGAATTGTAGTCGATTAAGGGTGAAACGTTCGCGTAAAGCTTTGTCGACAAGTTTCAAGATAAATGTCGGGCCCGCTTTGTATGCAAGAGTGGACGCATTCCGGAACTAGCAGTAAACATCGAATAAGTCTCGGTTCGGGACCTTGCGAACTCCGGTTATTTCGATTCCGGATGGGATTCCAGTTCGTTTGCTTTCCGTACCGTTTTTCCTATTTGTACATTCCAAATGCTGCAGACGGTTGACGTCCTCGGGATTGATATCTCAGCTCATCATTTATTTCTAGGTTTATTTATATTCCATGGAATGAGCAAGAAAAATACTTCGATAATTTAAAAATATCCAACACATTAAAATAAAACTCAGTGTTTTTTATTCGTTCATACATAGGTTGTTCACTATTCCATTATCGGAAACAAATTTTCAAACCGAAGTTAATACAATTAAATTATTAGCCATCAATAACGGTTACAAGTCTTATCGATAAGCTTGGGAAAAAACGAATAGAGAATCTATTGCATTCAATATACCCCACGCAAACTATTAATGAATGAACTTTTTAAGTTCTTCAACACGAATGTTTATATTCCTTCCTGTTTGTCTAATATAGAAAGCAGGACATTCGTCGCAAAATATTTTGTAAACGCCACTAATTTCTCCGACGTTAGATTTTTTGAAATTATTGACCAAAAATAATGGCTTCAAGTTCCTTTTATTTGTACAAATTGTTTTAACGTTATTTTTCGATAGTCTGTTACAAATTTTGCTACTCAAATTCGGCACATAATTTATTGGCAAGTATTTTGTTCTTCATTAATAGTTTGCGTGGGGTACCTACATAGAATGCAAAATATTGTTTATTCGTTTTTTCCATTCAATATACCCCACGCAAACTATCAATGAAGAACAAAAATACTTCCCAATAAATTATGTGCCGAATTTGAGTAGCAAAATTTGTAACTGACTATCGAAAAATAACGTTAAAACATTTTGTACAAATAAAAGAAACTTGAAGTCATTCTTGGTCAATAGTAAAGAAAAATCTGACATCGGAGAAAACAGTGGTGTTTACAAAATATTTTGCGACGAATGTCCTGCTTTCTAGAAGAACATAAAAAGTGTTGAAGAACATAAAAAGTCAATTTTACAAAATAAAAATACCACTGGCTCCTCCGAATTCTGTATTTTTGGGAGTGCAGTCGAGACCACAGCACTTAGGCCCCATTGGGCCCTTTGTGCATCCTCCCCGGGAACATCACCAGCCTAGGCTCCCAACCATCCCAGTCGTTTAAAAAAGAGGGTGATTGCACCTAGGGTGATTTCCCTCAAGGTGGCTAAAATTGGCCACCGTTCACCCAGAATGGATTCTCGGAGTGACAAGACAGCGGGGCATTCACAGAGGACATGTTGTACTGTCTCGTCTTCCTGTTCACAGCCTCTGCAGAGAGGTGTGTCGCTTAATCCTATATTAAATAAGGGCTTCCGAAGTTGGCAGTGTCCCGTTAAAATTCCCACTACATTGCGTAGTTTTCCTCTGGGCATCGACAGGTAAGTCATTGCTGCATCTTTATTGGGATAATTTAAAAGTTCCCTGGCAAGTCTGCAGGTGGTTGTTTCATCCCATAGGATTTTGAATTTTGGCTCCTCCGAAATTTAATCATTTCCTGGATTTCAACAAAACCGAATTGTTGCATTCAGGCAACAAAGGAAAGCGCCTTGACCTTCTTGAAATTCACGAAATAAGTTCCGCCCATAATAGTAAATTACCCCTTGTAAACGAACAAATTGATTTTCAGGTATCACCTTTGCTTTAGTCTGTTTTATAAAATAAGATGTAATACTCTCCTGTAGTCAGTCTTGATAATGAGTTCATAACTCGAAACATGTCGACTATTCGTTACTGCTAAATACAGTATCTAAATATTTTTATATAGTGAAACATAAGCCAAGTGTGTTTTATTTTAAAGTTTATACTTTATTCTTTATGATGTTTCACCAAGTGATGTGCGAGAATTCAATCTCAGTTAATTTAAAAATGTATCAAACAACTTTCCAAATAAGCTGGTTATAAATCCGACGGTGAATGATAGAAAACGTCAAGTCACCCCGACTCAAAATCAGCATAGAGCTGTTTCGATCTTATTAGATCTCTCCACTAGCCTTTCAGATTGGGTGGTTACGAATTTGTGTGTGAAAAAGATCAATAACGAGGAAAAAATATAACTTTAATGACAGTGATCTGCTGCTCTTGCGATTTTTGCTGTTCTCTTTTATTTCATGTTGAGGAATAAATTTCAGAAACTAAATTCTATATTACTTATCCTATAGAGTTAACATTTGTTTGCGTCATACGTTGGAAAACTTATAAATAAACACTCGAAAAGAAATATGTAAATATAACTCAATGACCCACATGAGCAAGGTCCTTTGCCAAATTTCAACCTGAACGAATAGATTTTTATCAAGTATTGTTTGGGAATCAAATAATGATCTGTGATGATAACTATTGCATGAAAAGACTGATTATGAAGAATAACTACACAAAATGTAATATAAGAAATTATTAAATGAAAGGCATATCGATATAAAATATATTAGATAGAGTGTTTACGATTATAAATTCAGAAAACCTCTTAAAGTTCAGAGAAGCTTGGTTCACAGCAATAATTATTTCTGTTGAGTAGTGTTGAGGAATGTTTTCTCATTAGAAAATTAGTACTCAACCGCTCATCAAGATACAAATTATACAATAGCGATGATGAAATTTTCAATGTTAATGTAGGAAAAAGCTATAAACCTTTATCAATAAATATCACCCAGAGATTAAAATCGAAAGTGCTAAGGGCAATCGTAAATGCTCCGTCGTATGTGAGAAACTAGACAAAAATCCATTTGTACAGGGTGTCCCGTTTTGGGTACTTTTGAATGGTATCTCCGTTATTTTTGAAGATAGAGGGTTGTGCTACTTTTCCGTAACACTGAAGAGGCCGTCAACAGAATTTTAATAGGCCTTTTAGTTTTTAAGATACAGGGCATTTTTGAAAATGTTGCATTTTGTTGCCGTTATCCTTCATCTTATCGAAAAGGTAATATAACATTTTTATAGATTTTTTTCCGTAGAATGTAGTGGTGTAGATAATTTTTGTTACATTGTACGAAAATAAACACTTTTATAAACCAAAAGTCGATACAAAAACCGGTGATATTGGTTTGACATTTATTTTTGTTTCTTATCGTGAACAATATCCAATGCCTACTATTGAATTATGCATTTAATTTCAGAAAATTGTGATTTAGTGCGCGTTTCTGAGAAAAAATTTATACTATCATATATTTTTGAAAAGGTAAAAAAAAGGCAAATTTTGTTGTCTATAAATATACAGGATTTTCCATTTATAAAACAAAAGTTTGCTTTATAACTCGAAAATAGTAATATGTAACAAAAATTATCTAAACCACTGCATTCTACGGAAAAAAATCTATAAGAATGTTTTTTTACCTTTCCGATAAGATGAAGGATAACTGCCCAAAATGCAACATTTTCAAAAATGCCGAGTATCTTAAGAACTAAAAGGGTTATTAAAATTTTGTTGACGGCATCTTCAGCTTTACGAAAAAGTAGCACAGTGTGGTGAAAACCGCAACCCTCTATTTTCAAAAATAACGGATATACCATTCAAAAGTAATCAAAATGGGACACCCTGTACATGAAAAAATCCAAAAAATCGTCAACACATACAACGTACAAATAACAAACCAGCAAAATGAATTTGTGGTGCAACGGTCTGAGGCTTTAGGAGAAAATTTTCCTGAGATGTTATAAAATGGAAAAACACGAGGAAGGGAATCAAAAAGGAATGCTTTCTCGGTAAGCTACAACTCACACCACATTTACCTAATACACACAAATTAATTATTTTGATTAAAAAAATTTATTTATTTTTAGTCATTTTGTCATGCAGCTAACGTTGTGGTTTAAAATGTAATGTTGAATAACTTGCAGAGGTACAGAGGGCTTTGACACCTATGCCTACTATCATGCTTTTGAGTCAGAAAAATAAATCAATCAAATCATGAAAAACATACTAGTCGACCATGGTCAATTTCATACATTACATAAAGTGAACAAGGAAAATTCTTTAATAATTTAAAAAATTATCAAACAACTTTCCAAGGAAGCTGGCATTACGTATAACCAGCTTCCTTGGAAAGTTGTTTGATAATTTTTTAAATTATTAAAGAATTTTCCTTGTTCACTTTATGTAATGTATGAAATTGACCATGGTCGACTAGTATGTTTTTCATGATTTGATTGTTATATTTTGCGTATTAAGCGACTAGAATATTCGGAGCGCGCTCTCGTGAGTATATCCAAAGGTTTTAAATCACTATGTTAGTGTGCCTTGGAATCATATACACCACTGTTGTAGAGTAGATATCTTCATATCAGGAGGTACGTGTTCAAGCGACGAATTTCTGCATTTTCAGTCTAAGCGGTGAATTGTTGTTTCCCAATATCTTTGGTGGGATGGCGCTCTGGATTGTTATCCAGCCAGTGTTACTGACCACGATTTGTATTGGGGAACAATTAGAGATTTGTTAATTCACTCCGAGTCAAATAAGCTGCACTGATGAGATCTAATAAGATCGAAACAGCTGTATGCAGACTTTGAGTAGGGGTGACTTGACAATTTCTATAATTCACCGTTCGATTGTGAATGCAGATTTTGCGTTGCTGAATACGTATAACCAGCTTCCTTGGAAAGTTGTTTGATAATTTTTTAAATTATTAAAGAATTTTCCTTGTTCACTTTATGTAATGTAGAAAAATAAATGGATATATTAGATAATGTATTATTTCTACTTCATGTGATTTATATCACGAAATATTTTTCATTTGTCGTATACGACTCTGGATTTCTCCAGCAATGAATTATTCGCAGCTTTGGCTGCATTTTCTATCATATTCTTGGGTAAATTCATTTTTATTTCCATTACTTCTATATAAGACTACACAAAGAAAGCAGCAATGACATTCACTAAATATGATGACAAAAATATTATATAAGGGTATAATTTTAAGACAATAAAGCATATTTTGATTTTGATTTGATTTGAATTATGTTCATTATACACAAATATTGCTAACTTACTTTTGTTACTAAGTATACTTCATAGAGAGCTTCCCTTATAAATTTTTCGACATTAGTTGTAAAAATCTTCGATTTCTTGAATGTATACAACCATCTGAATGCTGCTTGAGGAATGCTTTATATTTCATGTATTTTCTAATATCCACATTATTATTAATGCAGAGAGTCGTTTTTAGCATTGAAAATCGAGCCCACAGAGTAGAACTTTTAATTTTCTTTGCCATTTCGTCAAAATAAGCTAATAAAACATTCTCTGAAAGCGAATTTGCTTTTTCTCCGATCTTCCAATCCAAGAAGAGAACGTAAGACCGTTAATAGAGCTTTTTCGAGGTTTGTGGTTAAAAAAAACTAAAGTTTTTATCTTAGCAGCTTCTATTACGCTTAGAGGTGTTAATTCCACTTTCACTCTCCATCATATTGAAATTATACAAAATTAAATGAAGATAATAGAAAAATATTATTATACTTCGATAACCCACTTCTTTCGATCCATCCTATATGATTCTTACTGAACCTGAATAAAATAACATTGAAAAACAACGCTTATCTATAGACTCCTGTCCATTCATAGCTTGTTCCATTGCTTTTCAAGTCCATTAGGTGAAAATTTACGAGCAGCTATCATTTTTCCTTAGAAACACAATAAGCACTCTCATATAGCCGGTGTTTCAAGCCAATCCTGGTTACCATGGATACCTGGACTACATGCGTGATTGGTCGTCGACCGGAAGGAAGTGAACTGAACACGCCCATAGGTGACTGGGATCTTGTATTTAGTGGAGGAATGGATAATGGCAGGGTTGGCGGGGAATGTTTTGGGTAATATATTCCAGAAAATTATTGGGGAACTCGTTATTGCTTCCAAGTTAAACGAGTTTGGGAAGTTGAGAGCGAATCTTGGTTAATATACTTCTACGAAGTTTTGTAGGGGCTCTTTCATTTCCCTGCAGGATAGATTGGTTATAGAGGAAATGCGGGATTTCTTCAGGTAGGCAAAATGTTACAACAGAATATGTTTTACAGTATATGTAATATGCATTTGGCGATCACAAAAGTTAACTTGAAATTGAAAATATTGAATATATATATATATATATATATATATATATATATATATATATATATATATATATATATATATATATATATATATATATATAAATACAGGGTGTCACACCGGGACAGAACGCGATCTGTATATGGAAAACTAACCATAAGAAACTTTTGAAAATTTGATAGTATACTAATGTTGATAGGGGCAACTCGACTAAAATATTTTCAAGATGGTGGCACTTCCGGTTATACCAGAAGTAGATACCAACTTGCTTATTTTAAATTGGATACCCTATATATTAATACATTTTTAGATTCTACGCAAGATTCTAGGCAGATTTTATGTATTATGTCCTATACTAAGCGTTTTTGACATATTTAGGTTTTTATATCAAAAATGACGATTGCGAGCCCTAATATAATTATAAATTGTTCCTATAACGATTCCCATATTACTTACTTTGGGGTGGATTCCTTATTGAAAAAGACTTGCTTCAATAGATTTTGTATAGTATTTGGATAACTAATCATACAGGGTGTTCGAAAAATAAGATCTAAAATGAGATTGAGAAAACTGACAAAAATCAATTTTTTCAAATGGGAACCCCCCATTTTTCTTATTTTGTAGTATTTAGCATTTGAAAAGAAGGTAAGAAGAAAAGGTAAGAAGAAAAGAAGGTAACGAAAATTATTTAAACTTTTAAGGCTTATCTGAATCATTTTCATTTAAATGCTGCACTAATGAAAATATGGATAGCATAGGGATGATATTTGTGTTTCCGTAAATTTTTTAGAACTGACGATTTAGATAAGCCTGATTCTAATGCCATCTGCCTTGAAGATTTTGTTGGATATGCTTCAAAATATCCCAAAATTGCTATTTCAATATTTTCATTGCTAACAACTGGTTTCTTTTTGTACACTTATGCCTTTACGGATCCAAAATTCTTGAAGTTTTCTATAATTCGTTTAACAGTATTTGGTGATGGTTTTTGTTTATGAGGATATCGGGTCGCACATGTATCACATGTTCTTGAAATAATTTATCACATTGTCCATAAATAATAAATAAGTTTAAATAATCTTCGTTTGTATAATTTAACCGGGGTGCCATTACGATGATTTGAAATGTCAAATACGATGGTGGCTATCCTAGATCTAATTGTTTAACGATTGAATGCAGAATCGCCATATAAAAATAATAAATTGGCAATATTTCGAAAACTTCAAATTTTAGGTATAGATAACTTTATACAAAGTTACCTTCTTTTTAAATGCTAAATACTACAAAATAAGAAAAATGGGGGGTCAATCTCATTTTAGATCTTTTTTTTCGAACACCCTGTGTGATTAGTTATCCAAATACTATACAAAATCTATTGAATCAAGTCTTTTTCAATAAGGAGTCTACCCCAAAGTAAGTAATACGGGAATCCTTATAGGAACAATTGATGATTATATTAG
Organism: Cynegetis impunctata; assembly: GCA_030704885.1. Classification (NCBI taxonomy): domain Eukaryota; kingdom Metazoa; phylum Arthropoda; class Insecta; order Coleoptera; family Coccinellidae; genus Cynegetis; species Cynegetis impunctata. The sequence goes on along the minus strand of JARQZK010002913.1, from coordinate 290,018 downwards.
GGCTTGCAATCGTCATTTTTGACATAAAAACCTAAATATGTCAAAAACGCTTAGACTTAGGTATAGGACATAAAATCTGCCTAGAATCTTGCGTAGAATCTAAAAATGTATTAATATATAGGGTATCCAATTTAAAATAAGCAAGTTGGTATCTACTTCCGGTATAACCGGAAGTGCCACCATCTTGAAAATATTTTAGTCAAGTTGCCCCTATCAACATTAGTATACTGTCAAATTTTCAAAAGTTTCTTATGGTTAGTTTTCCATATACAGATCGCGTTCTTTCCCGGTGGGACACCCTGTATATATATATATATATATATATATATATATATATATTTATATATATATATATATATATCTGCGCTGTGTGATTCTTTTTCAAAACTGTTAACAAACCGGAACCTAAAGTTGGTATGTAAAAATATTGAATTTCGATAAAACATAAAGTAGGCTGACACTAGAAACCTCAAAACTCATAAAGCATTAACTCAAATACCCACCAATCAATCATTTGATAATCAGAAAATAGAAAAAGTCTGTCAAAATTGAATTTACATGAATTCTTAAATGCTATATGAATTTGAAGACATTGAATTGTTCAATAAAATGACTTACAGATTTTCATATTTAGAACATCAAACAAACCATCTGTCGATAGTCCAAATTCAATCACACATTGTGTAATGTTTATACCTTCAAAATGATTACCTATGTAATATCAAACTAATATTTATAATGTACATCGTTCACAACCCCATTAGCCGTTCGGAACCGGCGTTAAACTGTAGGTCCCTCGAGATTAAAAAAAAAAAAATATTTTCTCCTTCATGAAAATAAATCTAAAACCATTTATTTAATGCAACTATTTACTTCCGGTCCATTATAAATAATTATACTGTTCTTGATCCCTACAACATTTTCGTTATATCTGTTGAGGTTCTATGTAAACTTTTTCTATATTGTCTTGCAAAGACCTGAATATTCCATAAGGTTTAGCAGTGATAGGTTTATTCAATTTATTATTTTAAAAATCAATCGATAAGATTGTACCTTTCGGCGGTACATACACCTTTTTCAGCATTCAATATATACAGTATTACAGTAAACCTGGATGTATAAGAAAACTAGGCCCACAAATCTCAAACATACACGTATACATAATCGATTGGTAATAAACCAAAATTGTCAAAAACACACTATGTGATTCAATTAATTTCATAATGTGTGTTTTGGACGCGATTGTTTTACCAATCGATTATGTATACGTGTATGTTTGAGATTGGCCTAGTTTTCTTATGTACCCAGGTTTACTTAGATAATATGTTTGCAGGTTGTTTGTCGTTTTTATATATCGAATGTTAAAATAGATGGATGTAGCACCGAAGCGTAGAATCTTATCGATTGATTCATAGAATAATAAATTAAATCAACCTATCACAGCTGAACTTTTATTCTTCATACACACACACACACACACACACACACACACACACACACACACACACACACACACACACACACTCACACACATACACACACACACACACACACACACATATATATATATATATATATATCCTCTTTTCTTTTTGTTTTGTATCTATTTGTTTCTTGAATGTAAATAAAGATTATTATTATTGTTATTATATATATATATATATATATATATATATATATATATATATATATAAATATCTTAATCTTATAAACAAATTTTATGAAAAACTGGCGGCTTGTAAGGGTTCACTAGAAAAATAATAACTTTCGAATAGCTCATAAAAAGAAAATAAAAAGACCAGCGGATAATAGCCAACAAATTGCACTTTTCAATACATGAACTCAATGTTACTTCATAAATAACGTTACAATAAGTTTGTATATTTGACACAATTCAAATAGCGATAATTCATTTTTTTCAAATGGAAACCCCCTATTTTGTCTACCAGGATCGATAGGCTATTGAATTTATATTTTTTCTAGAATAACACATATGATGCCTACCGTGAAGCGTTTTTGCGTGAAAAAACATTTTCTGTAAACTTATGGGTTGATTCAATTTATTATTACCTGTACTTAAGTGGCCAGTTGCTATGGTGACTGACTTAAATTAAAAATGAAATATATATGTAATATAATATATATATATATATATATATATATATATATATATATATATATATATATATATATATATATATATATATATATATATATATACACTCACGGACAAAATTATTGCATATTTTATTTTAGGTCTTAATTTTTTTTTCCTTCAACACTTTGTGATTTTGGTTACTAAATCTATTATATTGGAGTGTTCTACGTTATTAATAATCTAATTGATTACATATTGAAGCTTTAGAATAGATTCGTAGAGAATTTAGTGAAATGGTATGTTTTTGATAATAACGTTCAATTAGGAAAGAACAACAAGATCGACACGATACATTAGTTTAAGATAGAATGATAACAATTTAGTACTTAGTATTTACTCATCTAGCTCTAACGATAGCCTGAATCCTCCTACGCATACTGCGCAAAAGATCTTTGATGATTTCTTGTGGTATTCGATTTCATTCTTCCTGTGCAACAATCCTTAATTCTGCAATTGAGTTAGGAGCTGGATTTCGTGTTCGAATTTTTTTTTTAGGATGTCACATACATGTTCTATAGGATTTGCGTCAGGACTATATGGTGGCCACTCTAGCTTTGCAATCCCGTCATCCTCAATGTACTGGATTACTGTTCTTGCGGCATGGGCAAGGGCATTGTCATGTATTAGCACAAAGTTATTATATCCAATAAAGCCGGCATATGGTATAACATGTTCTGTAAGGGTGTTAAGTATGTACCAGTCAGCATTCATCCTTAAACTCACTTAATGAGCTCCGTGCGACTCTCCCAACTAATGCCAGAGCATTGCATAATGGGACCACCACCAAAGCTAAGATTATGAACAAGATTACAATCTGCGAAAAGTTCTCCTGACCTTCTGTATACTAGACTACGTCCATCAGGCTTCCATAATTGTATTCTTGTTTCGTCTGTAAAAATAACTTTTCCCCATTGATGTTCATTCCAGTTAGCATGTGCTCTTGCGAATTGTAACCGTCAAACTTTATGGCGTGGAAGAAGCCGAGGAACTCTAGCAGTCTCTTTATTATTATTTTGGTAGAAACATTGACTTGCCTTGCATTTAGTAATTGATTTTTTAGATGCGGAGCACTATGTGTACGATGTCGCAAAGATTGAATTCTTAAATATTGCTCATCTCTTGACGTGGTAATTCTTTTACGTCCTTGATCAGGCCGCCTTTTGTATCCTCCAGTCTCATTGTAACGTTTTAGTACTCGAGAAACAATCGATTGATGGACATTCAATCTCTGTGCAATGTCTTCTTGTCGGTACCCCTCATTGATTAAATAAACAATTTTAACCGCAACTAACTCATTTAAACGTGGCATCTCAATAACTGAAACTACAGATTTAAGAAATAATGAACTGAAAATGTCATTCTGAAAACTTCAAATAAAGAGAAGCCATTAGTTTAGTCATCAAGCTAGGATTATAGATTTCCGATTATTCAGTTATAATTTCAAGTTATCGCTAATTCAGTTATAAAAGCTATGTCTTACCATTATTTTATCTGCAATAAATTGCAATATACGTAGAACACTCCAATGTAACAGATTTAGCAACCGAAATCACAAAAATGTTAAAGGGAAAGAAAATTAAGACAAAAATAAAATATGCAATTATTTTGTCCGTCAGTGTATATATATATATATAAATTATATTACATATACATTTCATTAGTTAGTTTTTTTGAGATTCACCAAGCCTGTTATTGATAATAATTATCAAAAATAGTTCACAGGCAACAACAATTCAAATGAATATATATATATATTATACTATATATATATATATATATATATATATATATATATATATATATATATATTCATTTGAATTGTTGTTACCTGTGAACTATTTTTAAATTTTTGATAATTATTATCAATAACAGGCTTGGTGAATCTCAAAAAAACTTGATTTTATTAAAACCTGAAAAAGCCACGGATGTCGTGGCGAAGCGTCAACTGTTATTGCTAATAATTATCAAAAAGTTATATATATATATATACCCATATATATAGGTATATACATATACGTATATATATATATATATATATATATATATATATATATATATATATATATATATATATATTTATAATTCTGATTTATCTTTTAAAATAAGAATAATCTTGAATTCAGAGTACTTGTTGCAGCATTTGGCGTAGAGAATTGTTCTTATAGCATCACTGATTTGCTACAACTAGCGGTATTTGATTTCATAATAAAATTTGAATGCTGGAACAAATGGAGAATAAAATCCATTTTTCCGACACGTGTGCGTTCAAGGAGTTGCACAAATAGATTTTCTTATTGGCGCAGTTCCAAATGACATCCCGTTGTGCGAAATCACAATACGGTATGAACGGCGAATTTGAACGAAATATGTAATTATCATTAGCCACGAAGTTAACAAACCAGATTTTATCTTCTCTTCATATACATTCGGTTGGTATATACGAGCAATGAAAGCACTATTTTCGATAATATTGTGGGGGTGTTGGACCCCATATTGAACGCAGAAATAATTAAGTATGACATCATCATTTTATGGAAGGTTACGAGCTCGTCTGACCTAATTAAAATTTATTCACGATCTGCCAATTATATTGCAACTTTGTTCTAATTCTAGCTTGTTTATTGAATTTTAGATCAATTCCTGTTGATTAAAAACTAGCAATTTCTATAGTCACGTTTGAAAAAAAAATCTGTTGAATATATAGAAAAGATATTATTGATCGTTGTTCGCCTTTTTTTGTTGCATTTCTTAAATATATCTATTATACTCCAAGTTTATTTTCTGAATCATAGTTAATTTCCTGGGAATATATACAATTTCCAAATTGATCTGCAGTGGAGATCAAAAAACACTTAGCTCAGTAATTTATACTATTATGGTATTGGAGGATCCGGTAGATATTGAGAATATATATATATATATATATATATATATATATATATATATATATATATATATATATATATATATATATATATATATATAGGTATATATATATATATATATATATATATATCTATATATATATATTTATACGACGGCAACAGTTGCCGTCGAGTCGCCAGACGTACAGCAGCAGTTGAAAATGCCAAATGAGATTTTGGCGGAACGTCATGAAACAAACGGTGCTTTTTCAGCGCCAACAAAACTTCCGAAATCGGATTGAACCCCGGAATCTTTCTCTGATTAATTCCACCATCCGAGGAAACATACGACATATATATATATATATATATATATATATATATATATATATATATATATATATATATATATATATATATATATATATATATATATATATATATATATATATATATATAGGTTAGTCCTTTTGTTATACAGTAAAGATGTCTACTTTGAAACTTAAAACAATACAAGGCAAATTAATCCTTTCTTTGATCCGCAACATAACTACACTCTCACAGAAAAAGGACCACACCATATTGCCAATTCATTATTTAACGCTTTGGCTAGAAATTTGAGGCTTATCAGAAAGCATGAACTGTTCAAGAAAGGTACGTATATACTATATTGTGAATTGTGAACCATATACTTTAACTGAGTATTTTGAATAATGTAAAAAGTCTTTACAAATTTAATTTGAACGTAATTCACTCTCATTGTTTTTAGCTCGATTATACATATACATGTTACTTGGTTGATATGTATAATGATTGTTGAATAAAATAGATATTATTATTAATGGAATCGAAATAATTTTGTTAAGTGTTTAGCTAAACTGGATTTGAAAACTTGAACAAAAAGATGAATAATTTGAATTTTATTCTAATATGAATATTGACACTAATATTTATAACTATTGGCAATCCCGCCACAAAAAAAGAATGATACATAGTAGAATTAAAGTTAAAGTATGCAATAGAAATAAAAAAGTTCATTTTCAAGTTAGGAAATACCGAAAGATCAAGATTTATTCAGTCCTAGGGATAAATTAATATGACATAACTCAATGAATTTTGAATTGCATTGTATAAATTAAAATATATATGACTTAATGAAGACACATTATTTTGAGAAGCTGAAATTCATGAGTGAATTAGAATAAAAATGATACGAAACCATAGAAACAGATAGCTGTTAGTGTGATTATATCACGAGATGGTGGAAGCATGAGCTATTCATTGCTGAAAATACAAGTAGAATGATCTGGATGGTTACCAAATTCAGGAGATGGATAAAACTGAGGAGCTCCAATAGGGCCGAAACAACTCTTTATTCGTGGTGACAACATCTTGATGTTTCTAATACTCTCCGCGTAAGGATGGAGAGGAATGTAGTTGACTTCAAGACTCAAGTTGTAACGTGTAAATTCTCCACTTAACTGTAGCCACTGCATTCGGCACTGAAATAGGTACCGTGATTTCACGCTATCAACCGATACGTCACTTTTGTTCTTCTACTTATTACTAACACTAGTCATAAAAAATTTATAAGTATATCAGATACCAACATCTGTACATTACAATAATTGCAACCGTTAGGAAAAAATTGTTGCAAATACCAAGAAGGCACTTCCCTAACATCAACTGAACCAACGTACAAAATTTGAACCCTCTATAACTCAAACAGCTGAAGCTGTGAAGGTTGGCATCAAATCCTCAAAAATCATGACAAAATACCCTAAATTTTATTAAATTTTTTGTCAATGCACTTAGGTCAAATCTTTTTTTGGGTGTGTGGTGGATTGTGACAAAAGGTTCTACAGCAACCCAAATATTTAAATATTTGAGATATGAAGAAATAATTCAGGGGGCTCAGAAATTAGTACCGAATTTAACTGTATGAAAAATTCAAAAACTCAATTCTTCTTAAATGACAATCTCCATTTTTTCCACACCAGTGGATTGTATGCTGAAAAATGAGGGGACTTTTTGAAAGCATAACCTATATACTAAATGTGTGGTTTTTGTAGAAATTTGAAATTACTAAAATATTCAAAGATATTGATTATTTGAAATGATCAGTTGGCATGGTTTCAAGGAACATCGAAACGAAAGCTAAAATTTCAACAAATAAGATCTACAAACAATCTGACGAAAATAGAACGTCACAAGTGTTAATCATTTCTCGTTTAGAATTAAGCAATGACGATATTTTCAATTTGTTAGTGATATGTTGGGAATGTTACAAAATAATAAAGAAAACCTGCGAAACATTTCGTTCTCGATATTTGGTTAGGCCGAAACCCACCTATGACACCCCCACGTTACTCATTTATAATTTTAATACTCACGTGCAGTTTCTTGGAAAACATTAAATGAAATTAGCGTGTTGGGATACTTTAGTGCGTGTGAAGAAAGTTCTAAAACAGATATGGTAAATTGGGATCTACCTGACAACCAAAAATAGTTATTTATGTACCAAGTGCGTTATATAGATCCTTATGCCATGAGGGAAACATTCGGCCCGAGGGCCTTTGGCACGTGGGATGAATGTAAGGAACGTAAGGATGCGTAAGCATCTAGTAACACACGTGGTGCATACAAGATTTAATTTTTCACGAGAAAATTATTTTATTATAATGAAAAAGTGATTTCAACATCGGTTCATTGCTCCTATCCATTTTCCTTCTCATAGTAGGCATATCATTTGTTGATATTTTGAAGTTTGTGAATATTTTTGTCATCATACTTAGTGAATGTCATTGCTGCTTTCTTTGTGTAGTCTTATAGAAATAATGGAAATGAGAATGAATTTACCCAAGAATATAATAGAAAATGCAGCCAAAGCTGCGAATAATTCATTGCCGGAGAAATCCAGAGTCGTATACGACAAGGATTATGAAGTATTTAATCAATGTAAGTTGCTTCATTTCTCCTCGTACAATTAGCGGGCATTATGGCCTAGGGCAGTGGTTCTCAACCTTTTCACCACTGAGGACCACTTGTACCCTTCAGAATTCTTGGCGGACCACTTAGATATTATTATTAATATTTCCCAATAATAGGTAAAATGAGATGAACACTGAAGTTTTACTAATGAATTTATTATTTACAAAATAAAAAAAGAAAATACATAGTGAAAGACAGAAGAAATATAAAAAACAAAATAAAAAGTCATAGATAGCGCCAAATTAAGACGTTAATGACTCCCTTGTTCTTGCCTCTCACTTGAAAGTTTCTCAATATTTGGCTCGAAAGAAGTTAACGCCAGTCTCATAGGAGCATTAAAATTTAGCAACCTATTTCTGTGTTTATTCTTCATGACACATAATGTTGAGAATGCTGCCTCACAGAGATAAGTGGAATGAAAAAAAAATAGGCAGACGCATTAATTTACGTCTCAAGAGCCAAGATTTTAATTGTTTATTTTATGACTGTTCACTTCGCGGACCACATGAAAACCGTTCGCGGATCTGAAAATGAATATATATTACGATCGACGGCTAATAATTATATTTTCACGTGAAAAACTTATCTGGAAGAAGATTTAAAGGTCGTTTTCCGGAGAAAATTGGTAGCGTCGTTTCGATGCAAACATGGCGCGGGCCTTTCGAGAACTTTCAATTTTGACAATGAATTCGGTCAATCAGGAATCATTGGAAAGTAGGGGTTATCGATCGAGTTAAGATGCACTTTTCTATTCTGTATTTCTCTACGACACTCGTCCCCGACACTACGTACGCGTGTGATGTGTTCGCGCCTAGTTTTTTTGTAAATTTACCAAAGTGTCATTTAATTGCCAACGGAAAATCCGGCGATTCTATTGGTTCGACAAGTTTGGGGCGTGACTTGAGCCGAAAAATAATTCCAAAGGCGACTTTCCGAGGCTCCGAAATCGGCGTAATTTCGACTTTTTTTTTCGCTCGAAAAAATGTCGCAATTTCGAAAATTCGGTACGGCCGAAAAAAGCTGCGGATCGAAACGAAAACGGTCCTATTCAGTAATAAGTCGCTTCTTCGTCTCTCGAAAAAAATTTATTTCTCCGACGTCGGCCCGGCGCCTTCGACGGAGTTCTTTAAAATGTAGAGACACTTTTTTCGCTCCGAAAAACGCGAGGTTTTTTTCGAAAATTTTTTTCGGGCGTTTCCCGGCCGATTCTTGCGCGGTAAAAAGTAGCGATCGCGTTCGGAAGGATCGAATTTGCGAATTTCGCTCGATTTCGCCCTCTGGGTCGAACCGTTCGGGCTGCGCGCACTTTTCGACGTAATTTTCGCGGGACCGTGGGGGCCGAACGGGGCCCCTTTTTGAAAAAAACTCTCCGCTATTTAGTAGAATCGACTCCGATCTACCCGGGAAAAATGTCAAAAAAATGGATTCTCAACCTGTGGTCCGCGGACCACAGGTTGAGAATCACTGGCCTAGGGCATAATGAGTGTGTTTATAGCAACCGTATCCAAGGTGAAATGAACATATAATATACAAGTGAAAAATAATAGTATATTCTGTAGCAAGGTTAGAATGAAAATTCGATGCGAGTGGAAAAGTTCCGAGCGCGAGCCGAAGGCGAGCGTGAGGAACCACGAGCATCACGAATTTTCATTCTAACCGAGTAGCAGACTATACTTTCTCCACGATCGAAAATTTTAAATATAAATTTTTATATGAAAACGAACAAAAGATAATTTATATTACAGAACTAAATCACAATTATATTAGGTAAACACTCAATAACTCAAGAAACATTCTACTTCGTATTAATTCCACATTGTTGAAGATTTCCATTTTTTCGATAATTCACCAAAAAACGCAATCAAAATATTTTCTGAAAAGGAATCCGTTTTCTTTGTTTGTTTCCAATCCATGAACAGTTTGTAATATTTTTCATATTCATTCTTCGATATTTTTGGTAGTATACTCTCCAGTATATTATTAGCACTCTCTGTAATTTCAGGTGGTGTATTTTCACACTCTGATTCTGACTGAATAAATTCATGCTACTTATTATATTTTTCTACAAGCGTGCGCTTTCAACCCTTTTCCCGCACGCATTTCAATTCGTAAAGAGTCACATTACCAAACAGTGCGGGAAAAACCCCTGCTATTCCATTTCCGCACGCGTTTGCGTGCGGTAATGGAATAGCGGGGATTTTTCCCGCACGCTTTTGTTAGAGAATAAACTGAATAATGATATGTCTCTATGCACCGAACGCCACCGACGACGTTACTATGGGAACGACATGTGAATTAATATAATATGTCATTAGTATGAAATTATTTGAATATATCAAATCGAATTTCATCGGTGTGTTGAAATCTCCGTTAAAATAAGCGCTTGTAGAAAAAATATTATTCCTAACTCGTGCGGAAAGAGTCTTTCCCGCACTCAACTGCTTACCCGAACTCCGCTTCGCGTCGTTCGGGTAACGGCAGTTTCGTGCGGAAAAATATCTCTTTCCGCACTTGTTGACGTCACTCAAGTTTGACAGGACCTTTGAAAAATGAAAAATACAATCCTGTTCATAACCCTAAAATTTGATAATTATACGTTTAATCGTTTTAAAGAAAATACCTTGTTGGCAGACTTTCTCGCTACCCGGCATATATACATATATATATATATATATATATATATATATATATATATATATATATATATATATATATATATATATATATACACTGTGTCCGTAAAGTATGGAACAAATTCATTTTTAGCTAAACACACCATTTTAAGAAATAATCATGAAACACGTCGATTTTTGATTTCAATTTACCGTATTTTTAGAAATAATAATCTAATATACAGGGTGAATTACTTTCGAGTTATGACGTCACCGTCATTTTTTTCAAATGGAACATCCTCATTTTGTCTCAATTTTCGGATTACTCTAGCCTGAGCTGATTCCAAAAATGTATCACATGTTGATTCCAATTGGGTACAGGGTGGACAAAAACACAATAGTTTTGTGTGTGCTCATAAAAGTAACGCGTTAACATTCTTTATTAGTTAAATTAACAATATTATTAAAAAATTCTTATTGTCTAGCGGCAATTGGTTTAAATGTAACACCCTGTAGTTTGTTACATTTTTAGATTAATAAAAATGAGCTGTTTCCAAACATGTTTGGTACTTGTGGTCTAGCAGACAGAATATGAAAGAAATTATTTCTCATCAATTTAAAAAAAACATAGTCGTCTATTTCTTTGTGAAATGTCATTATTTGTTTAGTAATTTATTGATGTTCAGTGACAGTTTAGTACTACAATATTTTTGGTATTCGTGATTGTTTTAATTATTGTTTAGATTTAATTTGATTTAGAAATGGAGTTATGTGTATAACAACAACTTGAAAATACTTATGATGATTGGGTATGGGGACGGATCGCGAACTTAGATGGAAGTGTGTAATTTGTTTAATGATTAAATATCCAGAAAGACTATAACGCGTTCAACAGTCAGTAAGATTGAAAAGAAAATTTCGGGAAACTGGTACGGTTGAAAAATGTACGTAAATCAGGTCGTCTATCTGCAAATGCTGATACAGCATTAGATGTTTTACTGAGTTTTGAAGAAGATGCGCACACTTCTGTGCGTTAAAGCTAGTCGCGATATCGGTGTATAGCAAAACAACGGTACACAAACTATTGAAAGCTTGAAAAATGGCATCCTTATTAAAATCAAACTTGTGCAAAAATTAAACGAAGATGATCCCGATAGAAGAATACATTGTTGCGAAGATATGATGGTGACATGGCACCGCGACCCTCGCTTGGTACAAAACATTATATTTTCTGATGAGGCCCCTTTCACGTTAAATGGCGAGGTTAACCGTCAGAATTGTAGATACTGGGCAAAAGAGAACCCCCACTGGATGCGTGAGCATCATACACAATACCCGCAAAAGGTAAATGTGTGGGCTGGAATTGTAAGAAATCGAATCATTGGACCCTACTTTATCGAAGGCAATTTAAACGGGGCAACGTACCTTTGAGTTTTTAAGGGGGTATCTCGTACCTACTTTACGTAATTTGTTTCCCAGCAGACGTAATCCTGGAGGTTTTCATGAAAGTTTTATGATTTCAACAGGATGGTGCACCTCCACATTATGCTGTAGATGTTAGAAGGTACCTAGATGAAATTTTTCCGAACAGGTGGATTGGTAGACGTGGACCTACTGAATGGCCAGCGAGGTCACCATATTTCAATCCGTTGGATGATTTTATGTGGGCCATCTGAAGAATGTTGTTTATGAAACGAAACCAGCAAATATTGAAGAATTAAAAGAGAGAATTCGAACAGAAATAAACAATATTACTCAAGAAAGCATACACAAGGTTCAACAAGAATTTGTACACCGTTTGGGTTACTGTCATATACAGCTAGTGATGCAGTTCGAACATTTATAATGTCATGTATTCCATCATATTCTGTCCGCTAGACAATAAGTATTTTTGATAATATTGTTAATTTAACTAATAAATAATGTTTACGCGTAACTTTTATGAGCACACACAAAACTATTGTATTTTTGTCCACCCTGTACCAATTGGAATCAACATGTGATACATTTTTGGAATCAGCTCAGCTAGAGTAATCCGAAAATGAGACAAAATGTGGATGTTCCATTTGAAAAAAATGACGGTTGACGTCATTACTCGAAAGTAATTCACCCTGTATATAAGATTATTATTTTAAAATACGGTAAATTGAAATCAAAAAGCGACGTGTTTTCATGAATATTTCTTAAAATGGTGTGTTTTAGCTAAAAATGAATTTGTTCCATACTTTACGGACACAGTGTATATATATATATATAGTATATATATATATATGTATATATATATATATATATATATATATATATATATATATATATATATATATATGTTATATATATATATATATATATCATATATATATATATATATATTATATATATATATTAATATATATATATATATATATATATATATATATATATAAATACATATTTATATTTATATTCCTTTATGAAAAGCTTCATTTATTCAGAAAAAACTATTGCAACAACCTTTACATACCCTTACTAAAACTTCTCATAGATTGAAATATTTGTCCTACTTTGTCTGTAGGTCACGTTGATCTGTGGAATGAGCGCGACGAATTTAGATTGCACATAAAAATATAAACACACCACAGAGACAAGTCACCATATAAAAATAGTCTTTTTATAACTAACAAAAATTAGGTAAGATTTGTGGCAAGTTCGCATAAATTCTTGTATTGAATTTTGGCACTTAGTGTATTATTTAATGTGAGTTGCCAGAAAGAAATTTTGATTATTTTGACGGGATAAGGCTTGGTCGACAGAAGAAAAGGAATCCTGCTATTTTTTTATTACCGATGAAGATTATTAATTTTGAATAACTGGTAAGAATGAAAAATTGGATAACTTTTTGTCATGATTAATGGAAAGAAAATATTTTGTCGACCTTGAATTCATATTCATTTAATTATATATCACTTCTTATGACAAAGTGAATTGGAATTTTAGAATTTAAGTTACGAAAAAAAGAGTTAAATTTTTATAATAATTCACATTTCATTATGTACGTGCACTACACGAAAGAGGTTCAATAATAAATAGATAACAATTTTCTGTTCGTCGAGAAAAAAACAATGTTGCTTTTAGTTATTGACAACTAAAAAACTATTTTTCACAATTTGACACTGAAGTTCTGGAATATTGTAAAATTAATTATATAACTTTTTTTGAGAGGTTCTATTAGTCAACACTTATGAAATTCAAATCGAAATTAGTTTCAGCAATAACAAATTAAAAGCCTCACACATTCTCAAATCTTGATAAGGAAAACCGATCAATAATTAGTACCTATTGTTGTTTTTTTACCCTGTAACACAAAAAAAAGAAAAAATGTAATGTATGCACATACGAGTGGTTGTTTCTAGTTGTTTTAACTCTCATTTTTAGATGTTATTTCTGTATTCAATTCTATTTATTCTTGTGCATTTAACTTTATTTAATTGTTCATTGAATTTATTTTTTACCCACACATTGAAAACTTTTGTGTAATTTATATAAAAAAGAAAAAATCCTATTATATTTTTAGAGCCCTGATGATGCAAACATATTTTGCGAAACGTCGGCTGTTTTAAATAAATTGGACTTTTATATACCCGATCCCAAACCCAAAACAAATTTCCACGCATCGAAATAACTAACGTTTCTACTAATAAATAGATGTTTCGACCATGAAAGATTTTATATTAAATGATTAGCGATAATGAAATAATATTAAAATTTTCTTCAAGTATATTATTATGTGAGGGCTGATAAATTCCAAGTCTGGCATACAGATGGCATCAGTAGGTCTAAACAATTTCTGAAATTCTGAAATACTAAACTTAACCAGATTAAATATGAAGATCATTTGGTCTTTAGCCTTTCTACATATTAACGAAAATAAAAGATTTGTAATTATGAAATAATTTCACTTCGGAAGATTGAATTGAAAATGGACACCACCTACCGTAATAAACAATAGTGAACATGACAATTTTTCAAAAACTGAATATGAGCACTTCAACAATTTTAATGACTTATGCAGTGGAAAATTATTTTGTGAATGAAATGGAAAATCAGATGAGCTAGGCGCTTATGAAATTGAATGTGACAGATAAATTATCCGTGACATGACATAATTAGTAGGTACATAATACAGACTTTTTCTATTTATAAATCTCTTTTTTAAATGAGTGATTTATGAAAAACTTGAGTGAATTATTCAGGCGAAATAAATAATATTATCTTGAATATATATTTTCCAAATTGTCTCCATAAATTGACAAAATTTACTATTTGAAAATGAATATTGATCATCAAAATGATCAAAATTCATTTGTTCCCTCACTATTATTGCTAATAAATATTAAATCGAATTTAGCGATTCAGTAAAATATAAACATTTAATTTTTTGACTGTCAGCAAGAACAAAAATAAAAAGTGTTGTTCTGAAACGAGTACAACAAAATATCGACATGACCTATGTAAGTTATACATGAATATACCAACTTCAGTTACATAATGTACACAACCATCTTCTTCATAATTAAGTAATAATAACTAGCGAAGCCCTTCTACCACTGAATAATTTAATAAAATTTGAATATATTTGACTATATTCAAAACTAAATTAACAACTGCTTTGACAGTGCAGTTATGTGAAGTTATAAAGATGTTCCAACGAAGTTACAAATACCTAATAGTTTTTGAGTATAGTCAACAAAAAATAGTTAAAAATCCAGCACGTACAATAGTTATTCTATATATATATATATATATATATATATATATATATATATATACAGGGTCGCTGATATGTATGGAAACGGTCGATTATTCACTAAAGTAAGATAGCTAGCGAAACATGTTTAAATATAAAAGTTTTAGGGTTTTTCAAAATCTATCACATTACCTACAGACCTATTGCTATCCTGAGTACATTCTCAAAAGTATTCGAGAAGATAATATATAGCAGAATGATGAAATATCTTGACAAGTTTCAGATTCTTGATAGTGCTCAGCACGGCTTTAGATCCGGTCGCTCAACTCAGACTGGAGCGTTGAATTTTGTTGAATTCGTCTATGAGCACCTGGATCGTGGCGCACATGTTGCTGCTTTGTTTTTTGATATATCACGGGCATTCGATAGCCTGTCGCATCAATTCATTTTATACAAGCTTTATAACTTGGGATTCAGGGGTATCTTTCACGATTGGATACGGAGTTATCTCGAAAATAGAGTCGCATCCGTTCGAGTTGATGATCGTTGTTCAGGTGAGCGAAACTTGAAATTAGGAGTGCCTCAGGGCTCTGTCCTTGGACCACTATTGTTCCTCCTATTTATAAATGACCTCCCACCAAACTTGAGGAAGATTTTCATTAAATTACTGAACTCCAATAAGACACTACACCGGACTATCAGGATAATACTGTTCGCCGATGATTCCTCTATAGCGGTTTCAGGTGAGACGTTAGATGAATTACGATCTCTATGTGAGCTCATTATGCAAAGTTTCATCGAGTGGTGTGACAATAATAGAATCAAGATGAATGTCAATAAAACGGAATACATTCGTTTTAGTGTATCTGGCTCTGGGAGTGAAACATTTATTGTTCAGCATTTGGATACGGTTATCTCATCTAATGACCATGTTAAGTTTCTGGGTATACACATTGATAGATGTCTAAAATGGCATTCGCATATTGATGCCCTATGTAAAAAACTCAACAGCTCCTATTACGCGTTAAGTAGAGTCAAAAGTTCTCTTCCGCTAAATTCTCTTATTAACGTCTACTATTCTTTGGTATATTGTCACCTATCTTACAATGTTTTGCTATGGGGTAATTCTTCAGAGGTTAATAGAGTATTCGTCATTCAAAAACGAATAGTTCGTTTAATGTTCGATTGCCATCCACGGTCCACTTGCAGACCCCTTTTCATAGACAATAGTATTCTCACTTTGGCCGCTTTATTTATATTTAAATGTCTAATATATGTGAAAGAAAATGAGGATAGTATTCAAAATCTTCAGAAAAACAAATTCAAGAAGACTGTCAAAAACTTTTTATTAAAGGAATGTTTCTATAATGTAAAAGATTACTACAGCTATAATTTGAATATATTTTTGAATGATGTAATCTTTGTGTGTATATCTTTATGACTTGTCCTATACATGTAATAATATGTCTTACAGGATCAATAAACCATTATTATTATTATTATTATTATTATCATCATTATTATTATTATTAAATAAAAGTTAAGTATTCAGGGTCAGTCAAAAAGTACTGAAGAAATAAAATTTCTTTTTCTTCAATAGAATACCCTATATATTATACCATATTTTAATTCTGCTTGAAATTCTTAACAAAATTCACATAGCATATTATTTCTTAAATTCAACCGTTTTCGAGATATCGAATTTTGAAAATAACTTTTTACTACTCTCAAATTTATGAAAGAAAAAGCACGAAATGATGGATATTCATTATAAAAGTCACACAAGGTGGAGTATCTCGATATGATTACAATTCAATTGTTTTTACAGCAAATAAGAAGCATAATTGTCCAAGGTTGATAAAAATGCACCAAACAAGTTGTAATAATCAACAAATTCTATTTAATAAGGTGCTCGAAGTGTTTACCATTTAGCTCCTGACAGTAAATGTAGTTTACAAAATTAGGCTGCCAAATATCTAAGAGTTGCAAGAAAGAATAAGGCATGAAATTTCTACCATTCCTCGTCACATGATTTTAAATCCACTACAACATTTTGTTCAGCGAGTTCATTACTGTCAGGAGGTGAATGGTAAACACTTTGAGCACCTCATTAAATAGAATTTGTTGTTTATTACAACTTGTTTCGTGCATTTTTATCAACCCTGAACTATTATACTATTTTATTTTCTGTAAAAATATTATAATTAAATTATAATCATATCGACATACTCCACCTTGTGTGACTTTCATAATAAATATCCATCATTTCGTGCTTTTTCTTTAATAAATAGTAGTAAAAAGATATTTTCAAAATTCGATATCTCGAAAACGGTTGTATTTAGGAAGTTATATATATATATATATATATATGTATATATATATATATATATATATATATATATATATATTATATATATATATATATATATATATATATATATATATATATATATATATATATATATATATATATTATATATATATATATATATATATATATATATATATATATATATATATATATATATATATATATATATATATGGTTGTTAAAAAATCAGTATCATAATGAATATTCAAAATTATTATAAGTATTGATTGAGAAACAGAAATAAATTGATTTGTAGATGGTAACATTCATAGGGTGCTAAAACAAAGTATAACAAGTCATAAGTTTAAATTGAGTTTGAAATTTTTTTCAAAACGAATAAAATAATTCAAAAAAATTATTGGACCTTGATGGGTGTTTTACCTACGAAAGCATCTCCATCGGATACGTCAGTGTGCGTTTACTCATTATTGTACCGGACAACATCCAGAAATATCCGACTGAATTGCAGAAACTAACAAAAGGAAGGATATAACATAGAGAGAATAGGAAAGTCGGGTGGACATAGTAAACGGTATTTCCGGTGGTTGGCAAAGCCGCCTAAACATCGGTAAATCTGCGTGAAATGCGTGGGGCGGGTCGCAGTTTTTCGCTCAATTGCCTCTGAAAACATCGCAAACAAAGTATGGTATACATCGAGGTGCGATTCTTCCGTACTGTGCCTTTAACAGGGGTGGTTTTTCGTGCTATAGAACAGGACAAGTCCATGGTTGAATTGAATGGATTTTGATTTTTGAACTAATGACACAAATTTTTTCCAGTTTCCGATTTAATTTATTTTTTATCTTAAGAAACTCCTACAACTGTTCAGAACCAATTTCAACCTTTATAAATCAAGATCAAACTATTATAACTATATTGCCTTCAAAATTATTTTTTGAAAGAACTTATCTCGAAAAACGAAACCCTGATTTGTATATATGCATTACTTTTTCATGTGCATCTTAATTCAATGTTAGATACAGAAGTCAATTGAAAATGTAATTGCGGGATGCTGAAATTCTATCTATCGTATTTCAACTTTACTTGATTATTTCTCTATTAATATATATGGATCACGTTAATCATCATAAATAAATTCATGATACAGAAAAGGCCGGTGTTGAAATATAATTATTTTTCGTACTTTTATAATAACTTTTTCAAAAAATATTTTTTTAGCACGAACCTTTGGTTTTTTGAGGTGTGAATTAATATTTTCATAATCATTTAAAATTGCTCTAACTTTTTTGAGAGTGATTTTTTGGCACTCTTCATGAAAATACTTTATTCCACACCTTTTTCACTTCAAATAATGGTTCACTTCGTTATATATATATATATATATATATATATATATATATATATATATATATATATATATATATATATATATATATATATATATATATATATATATATATATATATATATATATATATATATATATATATATATATATATATATATATATATATATATATATATATATATATATATATAAAATGTATTTGAATATTGTGAGTTTGCAGACAGAATATTTGTTGGTCTAGGTAAAAAAAAGAATACTCTTTGTCATATGGGCGCGCTCTCGGAAATGTTTATTTCCTTTATCAAGACATCTATAATAAAAGAACAGATTTAGATTTTACAACAGCGTTCACAAAAAGTTAAAGATTACTTACTAACGTTGAGGTTATATAAATTTTGAGAAAACACGTATAAAACGAAGAACAGAACAAGTTGATGGGTACACAACTTCGTCACATAAGTAAAAAATCCATTACAAGAATAAAAAATCTAATTTTCAATAATCCGTACTTTCCCATCTTGCTATCTACAGGGAAACCAGACTAACAAAATGGTCGACGTCAACCCTGAGAAACGCGCGGGAAACTAAACCACAGAACAATACGGTGATCTTCTATTACAACAATTGACAATAGTCGATATATCAACATAAAACGGGACACGGTCCAAATAAAATTTAAAGAAAACTAAAATTATTCAACCGAAAGAGTATGGTGTGAAAAATTTTGAAAAGAGTTTCTTTAACAATTTTTTATCACTAAATAATAACTGCAATACACTTTTTTAATAGTTTCAATGAGCTAATGTTACTGCTTCTAAATGGCTAACAAATGGGCTGAATTTTGTTCTAATTTTAAAAATTCAGTCACAAGTTCAATTCTACAATTTTACTTGTAGTCTAGACAAAAAAACTGCTTTCTAGGACTACAGTAATATAAAATGAAAAGCAATGAAAAAACAATGAAAAAAACAATGAAAAAAAGAAAACATTCCACTGCATACTCACGGCTACTATGCAACTAAGGCGAAACAGACGAATTCATGTTGGAGAAATACTAAAACCACCAATGTGGAGTGTACATTCTTGATAAATTTAAAAACGAGCAATCAACCGAAACGACAAAAACAACCGATGGTGCGTTCGGGAAACAAAAATTTTATCGACCCTACAAATCAAAAGTTAAAAACATCTTACAAATTCTGAAAAAAATATTGAAAAAATATAACTTGCACCACGATGAACCTATGGTCTGGAAAAACAACTCTGTTCCAACTTAATAATGTAATTATACATGATACTAAGGTTGTTAAGATCAGTTCTCTTATTAATGCTATTTTTGTCATTATTAATATAAAACATTTCTTTGAAAACTCTCTTGTGATAGTTGTTTTCAATGTATAATTTTTATAATTTATAATATTTCTCCAACATGAATTCGTCTGTTTCGCCTTAGTTGCATAGTAGCCGTGAGTATGCAGTGGAATGTTTTCTTTTTTTCATTGTTTTTTTCATTGTTTTTTCATTGCTTTTCATTTTATATTACTGTAGTCCTAGAAAGCAGTTTTTTGTCTAGACTACAAGTAAAATTGTAGAATTGAACTTGTGACTGAATTTTTAAAATTAGAACAAAATTCAGCCCATTTGTTAGCCATTTAGAAGCAGTAACATTAGCTCATTGAACTATTAAAAAAGTGTATTGCAGTTATTATTTAGTGATAAAAAATTGTTAAAGAAACTCTTTTCAAAATTTTCACACCATACTCTTTCGGTTAAATAATTTTAGTTTTCTTTAAATTTTATTTGGACCGTGTCCCGTTTTATGTTGATATATCGACTATTGTCAATTGTTGTAAGAAGATCACCGTATTGTTCTGTGGTTTAGTTTCCGCGTTCTCAGGGTTGACGTCGACCATTTTGTTAGTCTGGTTTCCTGTAGATAGCAAGATGGGAAAGTACGGATTATTGAAAATTAGATTTTTATTCTTGTAATGATTGTTTAATTATGTGACGAAGTTGTACCCATCAACTTGTTCTGTTCTTCGTTTTATACGTGTTTTCTCAAAATTTATATAACCTCAACGTTAGTAAGTAATCTTTAACTTTTTGTGAACGCTGTTGTAAATCTAAATCTGTTCTTTTATTATAGATGTCTTGATAAAGGAAATAAACATTTCCGAAAGCACGACCATATGACAAAGAGTATTCTCTAACCTAGCCCAACAATTATTCTGACTGCAACCTCAAAATATTCAAAATACATTTTTCCTCAACTAGCCAGTCAAGACTACCCATCTATATATATATATATATATATATATATATATATATATATATATATATATATAAATATTATATATATATATATATATATATAATTATATATATATATATATATATATATATATATATATATATATATATATATAAATATATATATATATATATATATATATATATAAATATATATATATATATATATATATATATATAGATATATATATATATATATATATATATATAAGAAGTTTTTCACAAATGAAATAATTTACTGGTCAAACATGGACACTGAACAATTGTTCCGCAAAACGGGCCTCTTATTGTCAATTTTACTATAAAAACCCAGTAAAACCACCTCTGATATAGAAATCCGAGAATTTGCTCGAAATTTGTTCGTTCTCTACATTCTGTTAGCTCTATAGCTGTTGCATCTAACTGTTATACCTTGAGGAAAAATTAAAGCATTATTCATAGGAGTGAACACCTGTAGTCTAGAAATGAGTTTCTTCTGCCTTCCATATGCCAAAGGTTGTATACTGGCTGCCATACTACCTCAATCGATTGATGGGACAGCTATATATAGAGTTAGTATTCTATTGAAGTATTCCAGACATATTCTTAGCTAAAACAACTGAATTTTCGTTGGAATTGTTCTTGTTCTGTAAAAGTAGCTCAACTTCTGTGATAATGACCTAGAAACAACTGATATTTAATTAATACTAATAGAGAGACATGGTAAATTACTTCTACTCAAGAAACAATTATTTCGATTCCATTAGATCTCGACAGGGTTGTTTACTACTCATATATATGTAAAATCAGCAATGAAGAATCGCAGAAAATATTATTCAATTCAGTTGTCGATAAAGGATGAAATTAAGATGCAAATCGAATGCATTTGCCAACGAAACTTTCTTTGAAGTGGTATTTGCTTTTGCTTTATGTCAGAAATCTTCATATTAAGTTTAAAAACACTCCACTGCACTAATATCTGTTTTTTTTTGAGACTGAGAAATTTTAGTGTCAGGAAATGCTGATTTCCGGTGTTGAGACTCGTATTCTCAGATGTCCTGACTGTTGCCTGTATCTGCGATTCCGGAGAACGAGTATATTTAACATACTTAAGTACCTACATATTGAATTAATCAAATTGAAACGTATATAATCCTCTACATATTTATACTTGTGATGAAAATGAATGCACCATTATTCAAACTTGGAACACTTCAGGGTTCCACAGCGACTGTCCGATTAAAATTTGGGCAACTGATCCAGACTGTCGGATACTCCTATACTTACAAATTCTAAAGAAATAAATAATTCTTATTACGAGATCGACGCTGTCATACGCATAGGTACATGTTGTGTTATTGATGCTTTCTTAAAATAAACTTTCCACAGTAGGCATTAATAATAAAACACGAATTCGTTTGACACGCGTCGATCACGTGGTCAGTATTGTTAACTTCTTCGGAATCTTCAATTTGACTAGAGTTATAGTCACTTATGCCATTAAAGTATACACATTCATTCATTTATTATTTTATTTCTTCTTGCAGAGGTGTACTTTACTGTAAAATTTGTTTGAATCGTTCTCCATCATAAATGCTTGTAGATTTTACAAAATTGATAATTAATGAAATGGAAGTAATTATACTTTTGAGAAAACTTAATTGACAAATCAAATAAACAGATTTTAGAATAAATTATTCTCAATAAAATATGGAAATATTCAAGAAATGATTTTATCAGTGTTTTACTTGTGAGTAGAGAAATATTTTTGTTGAAGTATCCAGAAGTTATGTATGTTAAATTCAAATCAATCGCAATATTTTGCATATTTGATATAATTCAGCATGTAGTAACTTATATTATTTTTCACCTTAGTGTCATAAGATTTCTATTATTTGAGTTAAGTTCAATAACGTATCAAAAAGTGTGAAATTTGTTGACTTTAATGAACCATTATTTAAAATGAAATTCACTGATTAATTCATTATAAAATTCTTAAATGTTTCCTGATGAAAATCCGGTACGATTTTACACGGATACGGTCCTGATAATGATTCAGCTAAGCCTAATCGAACTACACCTCTTGCGGCTGCAGAAAAGCGTTTAGAATGGTGAGTACACATCACGATACTTGGATATCCATCACAGTCTCATGGACGCAAAAGGTGTGAGACCATAAACTAGTCTGAATAGGGCAATTTGTCCCCGATGGGATCTGTTTGGATAATTCCCTTCAGACTCTGACATGTGTCAGTATTGCCCCGTTTCATTTGTTTCCATCCAAATATTTGGCAACGTTCGTGATTTCTTCGAACCCATTTGAAACAATTTTATCGATTAACTCTCATTTGCAGATAAAGCACTGATATTATTGCAATTGGAACAACAATGGAAAACCTGAATACAGAAAATTTCAGTAATTTATTAAAAACAGTAATAAGTACTACTTATTTTCCATTTATCGTAGTTCGAAAGAACATTTAAGTATCAGACATAATTCATTATTAGACAGCAGAAAAACTAAAAACGAGAAATAATATAATACAAAAGCTATGCGGAACAACATGGGGAGCGTCAGCATCCACTTTACGCTCATCAGCTCTGGGTCTCGTTTTCTCAGCTGCAGAATACTGTGCCCCCGCCACTGTCCTTAAATCCACTCCCACAGAATGGCTTCCAGTCTTAAGCCACATCCAGTTTCCAAATCTGCGTCGTGTGAATGCTCTTACCAGAGGGTACAGAAAGATCTTGGCTAACCCAAACCTCCCAATACACGAAGACATTGAATACGCCAATCATAACCGCCTCCGTTCTAAAAAGCCACCCACCAAAACAGCAGCATCTGCCATAGAGGAGGGCCTTGACCTCACCACCTCCTGCCACCAAGAATGGACCACCAAGCATCAGAACAACCTAATGCCAAGTATTACCCAAACACCCCCAGGGTACGACTCACCAAGACAGACCTGGTCCCCTAAACAGAATGCGACCTCAGCACGGTAGATGCGTCACTTCTCACACAAATGGGGCAAGATACCATCTCCTCTCTGCGAATACCAAACAGTCAAGCACATAACAGAAGAGTGTCCCAGATCGGCCTACGAGGGGACATCCGAAGATTTCCTGTTGGCGACTGCGGAAGCAATAGCCTATATAGATTTATTGCAGATTTGTTTAATTATAACTGTATAATGTGTCTTATGCCATAAGCTAAATAAATAAATGAATTCATTATTAAATACATAGGGTGATTATCTTTCATACATTCTTTGTTTACACGATAAATGGCGCAATTTTGTAGCAATAGGGTTGAGAGTTTGTATCTAGGTAATTTTGTATGATATCTTGAATAGGATTGGTTTTGGTTCGAATTGGTTGGGGGTTGACACCCCGGGAAAAGAAATAAATCTTGTTTAAACGAGGAGGGGCGCAATTTTGAAGCGATAGAGTGAGAGTTTGTAAATAGGTAGTTTCGTATGATATCTTGGAGGGAATTGGTTTTGGTTCGAATTGGTTGGGGGGTTGACCTCCCTGAGGGAAAATAAATATTTTTTTCACCACAGAAGGCGCAATTTTGTAGCAATAGGGTTGATAGTTTGTATCTAGGTAATTTTGTATGATATCTTGAATAGGATTGGTTTTGGTTCGAATTGGTTGGGGGGTTGACCCCCCGGGAAAAGAAATAAATCTTGTTTAAACGAGGAGGGGCGCAATTTTAAAGCGATAGAGTGAAAGTTTGTAAATAGGTAGTTTCGTATGATATCTTGGAGGGAATTAGTTTTGGTTCGAATTGGTTGGGGGGTTGAACTCCCTGAGGGAAAATAAATCTTTTTTTCACCACAGAAGGCGCAATTTTGTAGCAATAGGATTGAAAATTCGTAACTAGGTAGTTTTGTATGCTATCTTGAATATATTTGGTTTTGGTACGCATTTGTTGGGGGGTTAACCTCCCGGGTTCACACGATAAAGGTCGCAATTTTGGAGTAATAGGGTTGAAAGTTGGTAAGTAGGTATTTTCGAAAAATATCTTGAATGGGATTGGTGTTGGTTCAAATTGGTTGGGGGTTGACCCCCCGAGGGATGAAATAACTCATGTTCACATGATAAAGGTTGTAATTTTGGAGCAATAGGATTGAAAGTTTGTGAGTAGGTAGTTTCGTATGACCTATTGGATGGGATTTGTTTTGGTACGAATTGCTTGAGGGATTGACCTCTCAGGAGAGGAAATAAATCTTGTTTACACGATAGATGGCGTAATTTTGGGACCATAGGGTTTAGTTTCGTATGATATCTTGGATGGTAATTATTTCGATATGAATTGCTTGGGGGTTGACCCCCCGGAGGAGGAAATGAATATTGTTTACGCGATAGAGAGCGCAATTTTTGTTTTTTGGATTTGGAACAAAAATCATAATTGAATGGTCAAATTTTTCTAACTGTTTACGTTTTGAAAACCTGCTTTTCTAATGCAGCTCGCTGCAGTAGAGTTTTTTTCAGTTATCCTTGTAATATTAAGTTATCACGCAAATATTTCATATAAATAACTAGGTAATATAAATTTCATAGTAAGAAAACTCATTCATTTTGGTATCAACATTCGAGGCGAAAAGTTTTTGTTACATTTCATTGAACACATAGTTCTTTGGTTATATTTAATATAACAACAACAATGCACGGTACAGACAGTAACGACACAATGAACATAATTTAATAGACCTATTATGCCAAAATAAACTGCACAGAACCTTATTCAATGCGGCCGTGCGAATGGAACCGAAGATAAGCTTCAATGTTGGCGGATTATCGAGTATCGACAGAATAGAAAACGTTTAACGCTTCTGTGTACACCAGGGGAATATTTTTCTTAGAGAAGAAAACACTAAACACGACGTATATAACCTTATTAATGGAGCACAATAAATCGACAGTTTCTTTAACACATTGTAGCCAGTTAATCCAAAATGAAGAGATTTAGTATGTTTTGTTGAGACTTCAGTAGAAATACTAAATAAGAACTTCTATTGACATATTTTCTTGGCGTTTTTTCGTAGATTTTATTTATGGAATAAATTCATATAAAAATGTAATGCCTGAAAAATGAAGGACACCCTACTGCGTAGCACTAGGAATGATAAAACCCCTCGGCGCATGTGCATGTCGTCAATATTTTTTGAATGTACCTATTATATAAATTAGAAATAACAATGAAAGTCGATTTTACCAATGAAATGACGGAAAATTGCAATAAATGTATTAATAAGTCGATATTACGAATAAAATCCGTGAAAATTTAGCAAAAAAATTCATTGATTGACGGTTCATTTTGCTGCAAATTATGAATCAAATTGATAAGATATCTCTATGGATGGGAAGCAGACACAGACGCAGAATCAAGCTTAAGCTATCAACGTCGCTTACCGTGGCACACAGAGCATCGGGCAGATTGAGTTAAGTTCTTAACTCAATCTGCCCGATGAGGGTCTAGTCACCGAAATTGCAATCGCAGTGTTATATTTTTCAAAATATTTTGTGATAATAAACGTAGTAAATTCAAATTTAGTTTTGTTCATCAAATATATTATAATCGATATTACCTTCTGAAGAGAATATACATAAACATGGTATTATTATGGATACCAGACTATACATTCTTGACTCTATAGTGTTCTTAGATGATTACAAAAATTGACTGAGTTGAACAAATCAATTTCAACTAATTTAAAAAAATTTTCACTATTTTTTTATTTTAACGGTTAGGACATCCAGTGCTATTGGTATTATATATATATATATATATATATATATATATATATATATATATATATATATATATATATATATAAATTATAATGTTTTTAATCTAAATAATAATAAGACCGAATAAATAACATTGTGAAAACTATTTTCGAAAAATTTGATAATAGTCTATGAGAGCATACTGAGCTTCCATTTTCAAAAATTTTTGTCATGTTTGTTTGGACTGAAATGCTTTTTACTGATTTATTTTCTATGAACTGATGCATAATGATGTATATAATAAAACTTTAATGATCAATGAGATACCTTTGATCTCATTTATATGGTTCTATTATTGAAACTCTCAGAAATTTGTACTATTCCGTTGTTTGAATTTCCACTATTTATCTTATTTATATCCATCTAGACATTCAGTATACTCTCTATATTCATCCGATAGTACATCCTTTTGTGGTATATGACTGATTTGTAAACAGTGTCATGTTCTCGTGGACAGCTATTTGTTATGGGCATGTGCACGCCCACACTTTTCCTGCATATGCCTCTGATATCTGAAGTATTATATTATGCGTTATATTGTTGCAAATTTCAGTTATTCTATGGTTAGGTTAACTTCTATTTTCATTCATAAAATTTGTTAGGGCCCACCCACGGTTTTACTGTATCCTTGTATGTGAAACAGAATGAAAGTTTGTGAATGGCACTCTGTGGGTGCTCTAGATTCCAAAGAAACATACGAGAATGTACTTCACTGTATTTTCATTCAGGAAATTAGTGAAAGGAGATATTTGGATAGCAATAGTGTCCATCTGGGTAGGTATTGAAGAAGAACCATGACTCGAAAAAATATTTTTTAAAAATTTAAGATTGCCCAGATTTCGGTCACAGCCTTTTCAAGGTTAATGAAATCTATAGATTTTTAGCGGCAGAACAAATTTAATTATTGAACAGCACTTATATCAGTACATGTACATTTCATTAAAATATAACAATATAATTCTGATTAACAAAAAGTTTTTGTTTTTTTGTTTGTACTGAATAGTATAATGAAGAGAATAATATATATATATATATATATATATATATATATATATATATATATATATATATATATATATATATATATATATATATATATATATATATATATATATATATATAATCTCTTGATAATTATTAGCAATAACAGGCTGGTTGAATCTTAAAAAACTCGATTTTATTAAAAAGTTGACGTTTCACTACGACATTCGAAAAAATTGAAATTTCTTTGACATTTATTGATTTGAATAGACAAAGACGACTTTATTTATTATGTGCTATTCAGTCTAATATTAATATAAACCACAAATGTGTGATTGTCTTCCATAACAGAGGATTTTATTTTTTATACTATTTTCATCTCCAAATTTTCAATCCAATGCTTAGCTACGCCGTTCTGATGAGGACCAAAGAGTCCGAAACACGTGTCAACGGCTGCTTCCATATAAGCGTTCTATACCGATAATTCTGCTCTACTTTTTCAATATTTTCCCGCGACTAATTTCTTTGTTGTTAGATAAATAGTAACCTATTATTATTTTTTTTCGAACATTACGTGGGTAAAGGTTTCTGTAGTTTCCCTTACCTTCTAATGATAACAATTTTGAATATTAATATTAGACTGAATAGCACATAATAAATAAAGTCGTCTTTGTCTATTCAAATCAATAAATGTCAAAGAAATTTCAATTTTTTCGAATGTCGTAGTGAAACGTCAACTTTTTAATAAAATCGAGTTTTTTAAGATTCAACCAGCCTGTTATTGCTAATAATTATCAAGAGATTAAAAATAGATCACAGGCAACAACAATTCAAATAAATCTATATATATATATATATATATGTGTGTGTGTGTGTGTGTGTGTGTGTGTGTGTGTATAGATAGTTTTCAGTTGTTAATATTACCTACGTAGAATATTTTATTCGATAATTTGAGTTCGAATGCAAAAATATGGCTTAGTGCACATAGTCGAAAGAAGAAATGTACGAAATATAAAATTTCTGCGTTCAATTATTTTGAATTCATGGTCAATTAGTTTTCCGAAAAAAAATTATCAATTTCTCTATGAATTTCAAAACTTTATCATTAATTATACTAATTATATTCTTTAATTTATTTTTGAGTACCTATGTACCTATCTTAAATATTGCTTTTTTCAATTCAATGACATTATACTCTCCATTATTTTGATGTTCTGTTTAATTTTCCGTATATTTCAAATTTTTACATATTCAAACTAATATATGTGCACTGAACACACAGTTCGTCTTAGCAGTTAATATGAATGATAAATCTCATTATTTAAATTTTTCTTGATTATCCTTAATTTCAAAGCCTAAGTAAAAAAAATTGAATAGTTTTTTTTCGATAAAAAGATCCATTTTCTATATAAATAGACATATAACCCTTTTCATCCGTTCTGCGTTTCTCTGGAAATAATTCCAGATAAAATTGATCAAGGTGAAGAAATTGTTTTTGATTCAAAAATCCAGAAAAAAAACACAGTTGAAAATGTTGAATATCCATATGACACGATTGTTTCTTGGTAACCTCTATATATTATATGAAATACTCACAACTCCCTAATAACTCAATTCAATTACATCACCTCGCAACCTATCACAAGAATTCACAAAGATAACGAAACAAGAGGAGAGAAAAGGAGATGTAGTTAAGTGAATACAAATGCCGTGATTCGACTCTTTTCCATTCTGGGGCCCCCTTCCTATGATACTACATAATAGATGTAAAACCATCGTTCCCGGATCGCTCAGCTCAATCTACTCGGCCTTATAAAGTGTTCTGGGGCTCGTTTATTTTCATTAGTTTTGTCGTTGCAACTCCGAATCACCACCCCTAAAGCAACAATCCTTAATACATGGAGATCGCGTAGCAAATGTAATAAGCTCATGTCCAACCACGCTTCGAGCTTAAATGAGGGTTATGTTCTTGTTTATGAGGTGATATTGAACAGGCAACTGATTGATTTTGTTGAAGTATATTCAAGGATTAACCGTGGAAATGCATTAGGAGGCTAATTGAGTAGGTATACTATATGAGTATACTATTCAAAACGAGTATGGTTTAAAGTTTTTTCACATTCAAAGGTATAGTGAAATGGTTCAAACTGATTCAAGAGTGAGTGGATAATAGTTATTTACTTTTTACTCGGCTTTTCCTTGAAAATACATAGGTACTATTGCAGTGTATCGAAGGAAAGCAGTAAGGTGCTGTAGTAGTTTTTTCTATCCTTTTCAGACCTCCCAAACCACGGTTTTCGAAAAATATTTCATGTCTGATATAAATATATATATATATATATATATATATATATATATATATATATACATATATATATAAATATATATATATATATAAATATATATATATATATATATATATATATATATATATATATATAAAATATATTTATTGATTTTTTCCCGGTACATATTGGCATCTCCAAGGACTCCCATCGAGTCAAATGAGCAGAAAGTTAGTAGGTACCTGAGAATGGTTTTGTTGTTCTAATTTTTATATAAATATCCTTTCTGTTACATATACACACTTCTTCAGCGGTTCGCATCAAATGAGTTGGAATTTCTGGAGCGATTTTCTAGGCAGAAGTTTGGTTAAATTTTTTCAACTTCAGCCATTTTTCCGTAGTTATGATTTCTCGTGGTTTTCGAAACATTTGCCAAACTCCACAACTCCGTGGTTTGCATAATGTGAATCCGACATTTGATTAACAAAGCTACGTTTGTGTTCTGAAATTCTAGTTTAAAAACTTCTGAAAGTTCTACCAATGTAAAATTTATCACAATCACCACAATTAATTTTATAAACTCCTGATTTATTATTTTTACGAACTTTGGATTTATTATTTTTTATATGATTGCCTGAATTATTACCGGTACGATAAGCAATGTGAATGTTGTGCTTAGATAAGAGAGATTTAAGTTTTATACTTGAATTTCCGATGAAAGTGAGGCTGTAATATTTGATATTATTTTTAGTAAGGGGGTACACCTGACTAATCGCATTTTTGAACAACTTTTTATCTATCATATTGTCTATTATTATGGGATCATAATTATTATTTACGGCAATTTGTTTAGTAATATTTTTCTCGATGTTAAAATTGGCGTTTGAAAGTGGAATATTTACTAAACGATGTACCATACTATTGAAAGCTGCCATTTTGTGTTGGAATAGATGTAGGGAAGTACTATGTATGACACTATCAGTGTGTGATGGTTTGCAAAATTTCCTAAATTATTTTCTACTTATACTCCACAGTTTTCATGCTATTCACATACTTAAGTCTCATCGTTGTGTTTGTTCATAGACCTGTTTTTTTCTTTGGTTTCCACATCCATCATCGGCTATTCTGACCTTTCTTTATCAGTTAGTTTTATCGCTTATAATTAACATCGATTTAAACACGATATGATTTTTCTTAAATATTCGCATTTTCATTCGACTATCACTCTTACCCATTAGGTATTTATTGTGCAAATAACTTAAAGCGGATGAAACTACATCACTTTCATTTACACGCATAATAGGCCTGTCTATATTTGACAATATTCTCATTGAATTCATATGTATGCAAATGCGGTTGTGACTGAATTAGACTTGAGAGAGGTTAAGGGGATTAAATAGTTGAAGTAAGCTGTCTTTATTAAACTCCTAACCGCCTTCATTTTCTGCCGTAGCCAGCCGCATTGTCTGATTTTCAACATAGGGCTCGCTTAACTACTAAATTTGAAGCTATTTGAATTTCACCCTCGTTTACTCTACGCGATATTAGCACCACCCTGGTTAAAAGAGGAATAAGGAAAACAAATACGTTCGTGCCTTCTACGTTATAGACATAATAAAAACTTCGTCATACATTGAGAACATCAATATTCTATCATCAACATATTTTTGTTCCTTTTTTGAATGAACAGCGAAGAACGGTTCTTTCTATTTTTTTCATGAACTTTTAGTCATTTTTAGTTGTATTTTTCCTTAGTACACTGCAATACTATGTATTTAGACCGTTTTAGACACCAAGCTAGTTAGTTGAGTACGTTAGGTACGCTGGCTAGTATTTGGGAGGTCTCGGGTTCAAACCCCGGGGCCGACTGGTCTGCCATGAGTTTTTTTCAGAGGTTTCCTCATGGTAATGTAAGTCACTGCTTGCAAACTTACAAGGCGAATGCTGGGCCAGTATTAATCCTCTGAACCCTACCCACACTTCCTATGTTCCATAAATATCCCGTCTCACCTATCCTTAATGCACTTGTACATACAAGTGTATCCTCTGATCTGGCTGAAGGAGTTAATCCCAAACTCAAGCTGCCCGCCTCCCTGACACATACTTCAGGGAGGAATGAAACACGTGTCTTTCCTTTTTTTTCCGTTTTAGACCTCCTAGATCACGATTCTCGAAAAAAATAAATCTTGTCTACACGACAGAAGGCGCAATTTTGTAGCAATAGTGTTAAAAGTTTGTATCTAGTTATTTTTGTATGATATCTTGAATGAGATTGGTTTTGGTTCGAATTGGTTGGAGGTTGACCCCCTGGGGGAAGAAATAAATCTTGTTTACATGATAAAGGTCGCAATTTTGGAGGAATAGGGTTAAAAGTTATTAGGTAGGTATTTTCGAAAGATATCTTGGATGGGATTGGTTTTGGTTCGAATTGGTTGGTGGGTTGACCCCCTGAGGGAAGAAATAAATCTTGTGTAAATGATCAAGGTTGCAATTTTGGAGGAATAGGGTTAAAAGTTTGCGAACAGGTATTTTCGAAAGATATCTTCTATGGTATTGGTTTTGGTTCGAATGGGTTGGGGGTTGACCCCCTAGGGGAAGAAATAAATCTTGTTTATATGATAAAGGGCGTAATTTTGGAGCAATAGGATTGAAAGTTTGTGAGTAGGTAGTTTCGTATGATATATTGAATGGAATTAGTTTTAATGCGAATTGGTTGGGGGGTTGACCCTCCAGGGAAATAAATCTTGTTTTGTAACGTGTAAATTCCCCGTTCAACCGCCGCCACTGAATTCTACATTAAAATACCGTGATTCCACGCTATAAAATGCCTGAATGAACGAGATAGCGTCGAATTTGCACGTGAAACATATAACATCGCTCTCTTTTGGCAAGTATCCGTTGAAGATACAACATCGTTAAGAGTCAAATAATATTCAATATCCCTTAAACGAATATTCAGTTTATTAAAATTATTAAGTATCTGTGGCGTCTGATAGACGTCACCTTGGCTGGAGCTAGGAAGCAGTTTGATTGGAATTAAAAACCACTTTGGATGGAACCATAAAGGAAATGTTACTGAAGCTACGATATAACCGCTGCTAGAACCACCAAGCAACTAGGGACGAAGATTAGGCAATCAAAAGAGTACAATCCACCTAGAATAGAATATAAAACGTCGATAGAAAATTAAATAAAAAAAACAGATAAGTCTCATTGTATATAATAAGAAAGTAGTAAATACCTTCATTTTATATTCTCGTTATTATTACTGTAAACCTGTAAACTAACCAGGCTTACATAAATGGCGCTCTAACGTGAGGCGCAATTTTAGTACCATAGGGTTGAAACTTTTTAGGCAGGTAGTTTCGTACAATATCCTGGATGCTATTTATTTCTATATGAATTAGGTGGAGGGTTGACCCCCCGGAGGGGGGGTCTTGTTTACACGATAAAGGACCCAATTTTATAGAAATAGGGTTGAAAGTTTGTGAGTACTTAGTTTCGTATGATACCTTCGATGTGATTTGTTTTGGTACGAATTGGTTGGGGGGTTGATCCTCCAGGATACGTTATGAAAACCTGTCCTTCTAATGCAGCTTGCTGCGAACAAGTTTTTTTACTTATCTTCTTTTCCTATAATTCATCATTTTTTGAAATCATTAGTGAAAAAACTAGCGAAAAAACAGGTTAAGTGAAATGTTGTTAATTTTCATGATTTTGAATGAAATAAAAGTTCAAACAAAATGTTCTTCCTTCTTTTTGTCCAGTGAAATACTGAAGAGTACCCCAACAGAAAAACCACATAAAAATGAACGCCGGCGGTTGTCAAAAATTAACAGGACTAACAAACTTTCCACACTTTCACACCAACATCAAACGTCCTTTTGTAGACATCTGGGCAGGCCGTCGCGTCATTGTGTTAATAAAGACGCGTGTGACGCGCGTCGGGAAGCGTAACGCGCCCTTTTATTAGATCTTGGCAAACATTTAAGCCGACCTCCGTATGTGTGGGATCAACACCAATCAAATCGGAGACTTGACTGCCACGTTCGCACCATGTAATGGATGTAATACATGCCCCAAATGAATTATTGTACTGACAAATAAATAAACTTTTGTCCCTCTGTGGAATATCTATTTCGCACCCTCAGATCGTTTAGTAGGATTTGTACACGCAATATGCACTCTCGCGCAAAGCGGATTAGCGTCGAATCAAACGCTGTTCTCATAGAAAACATATAACTTCTCATATTATTATGATAACAAGAGAACACATTTTACGTCATGAAGTCTAGTGTTTACATTAAAATGCTCTATCTGATTCTCTGTTTCATTAATAGTTCTATGTGCATAGTTTGTTATGAAATTGGGTGATATACCTACTACTAGAACAGGAAATAAGTTAATAGCGAAGTACAATTTTATATTTCGTAGAGTATGTTACAGATAAATAATAATTTGTATTGTATAAAGCTTTAGTAGAAAAAAGTTTTATCTTATACCAGAACATTTTTAGTCGTATTTTAGCCAGAAAATAACTATTGCACTATATCGAAAGTCAACAGTCAACAGGTGCAGGAGTTGTAATGGAATTCGTTTGTATATATATATATATATATATATGTATATATGTATATATATATATATATATATATATATATATATATATATATATATATATATATATATATATATATATATATATATATACAGGGCGATTCATTAATATGTGTAATTATTTTAACGGGAGAATTTTGAGCTCGAAATATGAAGATCTAACCCAAATTGCTTGTACAAAATATTTCTCCTTACTGATTTACCGGGTGTTTTATTTAGATTATTAAAAATGAATTTTGTTGATTACTTTAATGCTGCTTGATATTTCTTTATGATATTTGGCAATAAGTTAAAGTAGTTTGGGACACATCAAATAATAGTAAAGAAGACTTTCTCGCTATCACCAGTGGCGTACGGCAGGGGCAAGGGAAGAGTTCTCGTTTCCTAAATTCTACGCCACTGGCAGAATTGTCATTTTAGTATAATTTTCGATTCTCCAATATTTCTCTGTAAATAAGGCACTCTATATTCGTAACGCTAGAGCCACTATTTTTCGAGATATTTAACGTTGAACATATGGCTGCACAATTCTTTCGATTTTTTTGTACGAGTCATTTCGGTGTTTTTTGTCATACGATTGCATGTATTACGTAAAATAAACATTATTAGGTATTTTTCAATTTATAATAATATTAACAAACAATTTAAAAGAGAACAACTACAAAAATAACCAGCGCTACATAAAAAAAGTTCAAAATGAATACTTAATTATCAAGATCTTCTTTACAATTTTTGGAAGAATATCAAATTTATGAACAAAACTTAGAAACAATTTTTAACAAATGTTCAATGTGATCTCCGTTTACCTCAATAAGTTTATTCATTCTTTCGCTAAACGATCTTCGAACTTTAAAAAATGTGTTCGGCTGATTCGCAATATAATTAGCGGAATATGCAATTTGCTGCCATTGTTCCTGGCGAGTATTTATCGTTTGGGATATTTTTGTAGTTGTTCTGTTAAATTGTTTGTTAATATTATAAATTGAAAAAAAAAACCAAATAATGTTTATTCCACGTAATACATGCAATCGTATGACAAAAAACACCGACATGACTCGTACATAAAAATCGAAAGAATTGTGCAGCCATATGTTCAATGTTAAATATCTCGAAAAATAGTGGCTCTAGCGTTACGAAAAAAGAATGTCTTATTTACAGAGAAAATATTGGAGAATGAAAAAATTATACTAAAATGACAATTCTGCCAGTGGCGTAGAATTTAGGAAACGAGAACTCTTCCCGTGCCCCTGCCGTACGCCACTGGTGATAGCGAGAAAGTCTTCTTTACTATTATTTGATGTGTCCCAAACTACTTTAACTTATTGCCAAATATCATAAAGAAATATCAAGCAGCATTAAAGTAATGAACAAAATTAATTTTTAATAATCTAAGTAAAACACCCTGTAAATCAGTAAGGAGAAATATTTTGTATAAGCAATTTGGGTTAGATCTTCATATTTTGAGCTCAAAATTCTTCCGTTAAAATATTTACACATATTAATGAATCACCCTGTATATGTATATATATATATATAGGGCCGTATCCAGGGGGCGCCAGAGGGGGCTGAGCCCCCTTTGGAATTATCTAAGCCCCCTCTAGAAAAGATACCAGAATTATTACAAACCAAAAATGTTTATATCTGCGTTGAAACATAAAACTACCCTAGTTACAAACAAATCTACCTAATTGTAAAACTGGCTTAACATTATTTATTTGTGGCATCTTTTAACCCGCAAAACATGTTATTTTAGTACTATGTAAAAAACAAACTCCCCTCAAGAATTTGTTCAGCCCCCTTTAGAAAACAGTGCTGGTTACGGCCCTGCTGGCAAACCTATGCACAGCCAAGGGTATGTGGTGAAATATCTTGAAGATCTTCGTAATATTCATTTCATTGATAAAATCTCCGGTATTTTCTGAATATATATATATATATATATATATATATATATATATATATATATATATATATATATATATATATATATATATATAAATATATATATCAGACACGAACAGCTTTCGAAATTCGTTGTCTGACTGCTTTCTTCGATTCACTGCAATAGTAGTATTTTATATATGTACCTATATGTATTTCCGGGCAAAATACTGAGGACTAAAAAGCATTTAATTTAATCGAAGATGTTAGTTGGATGTTCAATAAGAAGTGAATAGCATCCGGTAGAAAATACATAAATAGTTGATGGAATCCGTCGTTACTATGTGATAATTTAACATGATGAACAAAACTAAATTTGAATTTACTACGTTTATTATCACAAAATATTTTGAAAAATGTTAACAGTGCGATTGAAATTTCGGTCACTAGACCATCATCGGGCAGATTGAGTTAAAAACTGAATACATAATTAAGTATAGATTTGCGCTTACGGGTGGGAAAGAATTATTGCAGGTACCTAGATAGACAAGAGGAACATATTTCAAGAAGGGCTAATCGAGTGAATTTCCCAAATTGGTACAATACAATGTTCTTAGAAAAGTCGTTATTGTTTGAATACACTAAATATATAGGAGAAGATATCAAGTCAATCTGGTCGTTCAGCAAGATATCTTTTGCATTATGATTTAGTTTAAAAATTTCTAATGATTCTAAGTAAGTAAGTTTGGTTCCTTTTGGTAATTTGTGCATGATTTGAAAATTATCTATTTGTGGAAATGGGTGATGGTTTTCACGGCAATGATTTGAAAACGTTGAATCCGTTTTATTTTTCATACATACCCAGGTGTCCGAGAGTAAATATTGATTAAAGACCCCTGAATTCACCCAATTTATTGTAACTTCCCACCGATGACGTACGCGTTTCTTCGACAAAAATTGCATAATGGTCCGTGTTACCGGATCGAAGAAAAGTCACAATGACTTTTTGCCTCTAAGGTGTCGGCGGAAGTAAGTAAATAAAGGCCGAAAACACGTGTTTACGGGATCTCTCGCCTCTTCTCTTTTCAATTACAACATATAAAATAATCTTTTATGACGCCACAATATATCCAACTTTACCTGCCTTTCGCAATCTTTCTCGTTTGTCGTTAAGAAACGTTTACGAAATCGTGTATCCCGGGGTACAATAATGTCATCCCGCCCAGATATGTTCGGTTATTCGTTTTGCCTTCCCTATCTGTTATGTTATAGAGGTAATCGATTACGGTAGACGTCTTTTCACTATTTCTGTTGCGTTTCATTATGCCATTGTTACCTTATTTGTACATCTGCGTTAATGTTAGCTTCCAGTTTAGCACTGAGGAGGAAACTCGGATAAAAATTCGACTTGAAGGTGATTCTCATTTCCTCTGAGTTACATTCAAATTGCTTATCATTTTAAGTCAAAAACTATAACAATTGTTATTATACTTGTACTGAATAAATGTATACTAACTTGGACAATTATTGATCTGATAGATTCAGTAGTTCCTTTAGCACTGGTCTCTGATTTAAT
Organism: Cynegetis impunctata; assembly: GCA_030704885.1. Taxonomy (NCBI): domain Eukaryota; kingdom Metazoa; phylum Arthropoda; class Insecta; order Coleoptera; family Coccinellidae; genus Cynegetis; species Cynegetis impunctata. The sequence continues at coordinate 251,565 of JARQZK010002913.1, read as the reverse complement.
TATATAAATAACACATATGTTCTTAGACATAAAATTTTGTTTTTTCTTTAAGAAACAGATATACCAGAAACAACATAATATAAGAAAAACTAGTTTTTGCATAACTTTATTTTAGAAAATATAAAATTGAGTAATAATAATAATATAGAAATCAAGTTTTTACATTTAGTTGCTTGATAATTTTTATTTGTTATCTTCATCTAGGAGATTCTTCTTATTTCAGCATGTCCAGTACTGAGGATGATTCAGATTTTTTTTTATAACGAGATTTCTATAATATTGAGATATTTTAAGTATTGATTGAAAATCTAATCTTTTTTCGGACTCGTAAAGTTGCCGAATTGATATATATATATATATATATATATATATATATATATATATATATATATATATATATATATTATATATATATATATATATATATATATATATATATATATATATATATATATATATATATATATAATATATATATATATATATATATATATATATAATATATTTATATAAGTATATATATATATATATATATGTTCATATATATATATATATATACATACTTCTGTTCTCAAAATTTCAAGTCCTAAGAATTAAAAGATTTTTTTCTTATATCAATAATTTCTGTAATTGTGAAAATAATTTATGCATACCTTGAAAAAATATTTATTCTGATATGCCATTGATACTTTGTATTCTATGTTTCTGCAATATGAGATGGAAATTAAATGTGTTGAGGTAGGCATTCATTCCATGCAATCTTTTTCATTTATTACTGTTTTTTTAGGAACAAATATATCACAATAACATAAAAATCCATTTTATTTTTATGTTATTTTTTTACAAACTACTCTTTAGTTTTTCCTTTATATTGCACTAAATTATATATTTTAGAATATATGTGAACTTTGATTATTTCTACTATATTTTATGATTACTTATTGTAATAATGACAAAAACTGGCTGCTCTAAGTGTGAAGCGTTCAAGGGTAATGTGTGTGAATTATCCGCAGTTTATAGTTCAGACTATTAAATGCAAAACTAAAATCACTTTCTGTTAGTATATGCGTTATCTAAAGGAAGAATATTGATTGAATATTTCATATGCCACGTGAAAAAAAAGATATTTACTGTTTAATTTATGCCGGCATCCATTAGAATCATAAAAGAGAATATCTTACTAAGAAATAATATAGATTTCTGCCGCGGACATGCCTAATTGAAAATCAATCGAGCCACTACCGGTGACTACGCCGCTATAGCTGTAACGGATCAGAAGTGGGATCGACAAGAGGCGGTGAGGAGGGGGAAGGAAGGTCTGCAACCCGATGATGTGCGTCGTATCGTAGAGTATAAAGTCTTGTTTCAACAGACGTCGGACCGGAAACAGGAAATTCATGCCGACGTCTGCATAAAGAGAACGTCGACGTGCGCTGCGCCCCCTCGCGGATCATCTTTCAGCCGGCTAATTGGCGCCGACGCCACGCAACTCGCGGACTATACGCTTCCTTTTCCGGTCGCCGTGATGATTTACGGAATGGAAGGGTTGACAAATTGGGAAAATGCTTTTTTTTTTACTGTGAATCGAGAAATATTGGCTTCATAAATGCGTATAAAGGGAAAATCAGTAAATATATATTATTCAAATGTACCTGTATCAAACTAACTAAATATATATATATATATATATATATATATATATATGTATATATATATATATATATGTATGTATATATATATATATATATATATATATATATATATATATATATATATAAATATATATATATATATATATATATATATATATATATATATATATATATATATATATATATATATATATATATATATATATATATATATATATATATATATATATATATATATATATATATATATATATATATATATATATATGTATAAATATATATATATATATATATATATATATATATATATATAAAATAATAATAATAATAACAAATTTTCTTTATTGTCAGAAAAAAGTGATAGAAGCAAAGTCCAGCTGAAGCTACTCCACTTAACCTCTTGGGGGTGATGGGGTCCGGGCCCCTCACCTGGATACGTGCCTGACGTTAATATTGAAATGGGAAATTTTGTTTTGCAGTCGCAGCGTGGATTTTAATGATAATAATACGATAATGTTATCATAATGGTAACGAATAAAGTATAAACTGACTACAGGAGAGTATTACATCCTAATTTATAAAACAGACAAAAGCAAAGGTGATACCTGAAAATCAATTTGTTCGTTTACAAGGGGTAATTGACTATTATGGGCGGAACTTATTTCGAGAATTTCAAGAAGGTCAAGGCGTTTTCCTTTGTTACCTGAATGTAACAATTTGGTTTTGTTGAAATCCAGGAAGTGATTGAATTTTATACAATGTTCAGAGAAGCCAGTGGTGTTTTTGTTTTGTAAAATTGACTTTTTATGTTCTTCAACACGAATATTTATATTCCTTCCTGTCTGTCCAATATAGAAAGCAGGACATTCGTCGCAAAATATTTTGTAAACGCCACTGTTTTCTCCGATGTTAGATTTTTCTTTATTATCGACCAAGAATGACTTCAAGTTTCTTTTATTTGTACAAATTGTTTCAACGTTATTTTTCGATAGCCTGTTACAAATTTTGCTACCCAAATTAGGCACATAATTTATTGGGAAGTATTTTTGTTCTTCATTAATAGTTTGCGTGGGGTATATTGAATGCAACAGATAATTTATTCGTTTTTTCCCAATGAGCTTGTCTATAAGACTTTCATTGTAACCGTTATTGATGGCTAATAATTTAATTGTATTAACTTCAGTTTAAAAATTTGTTTCCGATAATGGAATCGTGAACAACAACATAATGGTAACACTCATCTATGGTATCCACATGGGAATATAAAGTGACATGAATTTTCGACGTTTGGCTTTTCTGTATGACCTGAAGAGGGATACCTGTAGGTTTACGATGGATAACGGTATGATGTGCTCGTTTTAGAAACTATGAGGTGGTCATGCGGATTAGATTTCGATTCTCATTCGGTCGATGGACGGGACATAACTGATGATCTCGTTGAAGAGCGAAACAGGCTGTCTACTGTTTCCATCGTGTGTGGCACCGATGTCGAATTTTCTAACATTATTCTTTGAAAGATAAATGGGAATTCCATGTCATCTAATCTCATGAAACTAGCTCCGTTGGAGAGTTGATTTGATAAATTAATCAATTTTTCAAATGAATTTCCCAACTTCTTATTTTCTTTATTATACAAGCTGTGTATTTTGAGCGCAAATAATTATTCATGTTCTAAACTAGTAGTTCTTTGGAAAATGCGTAGAGTAGTGGTACTCTTTGCCTTCTGCTCAAGCTTAGGTATATATTAAATATATTTATCTCATCAGAATCATCACTAATGAAAAAAGTTTGTTTCAGAATCTCTTCTTCAAGCAGTGCATTAGATGAAATTTTTCTTCTTTGATTAAATTGAAAGGAAACAGCTCATTAGAGTTATTATCCTTGCTCGTTCAATACTAACATTAATAGAACAATGTGAAAAGGCATATGGTATGGGGTGAATTTGTTAAACGCCGTACCACCCCTACTAATCGTCCAATATTAGTAATGAACAGCTGATTTAGATGCTCAAACACCTGCTTGTCGTTTTCCAATAATAATCATCTGCATATAACTACGTTTATTTGATTACCCTTCGGGGAAAATTGGAGACGAGTTGTAGTGAATCATTCTTAGCACGTTAGAAGGTGATTTAATGAATACAACCATTGGAATCGTTAAAAAAAGATTCATTATCTCAAAACTTTTGGTTACTTTATATATATTTATATATATATATATATATATATATATATATATTTTTAAATATATATATATTATTATATATATATATATATATATATATTAATATATATATATATATATATATATATATATACAGTATGACACGCTTAAGATGAAGACACCCCTGTCATTTTTGAAAGCAGAGAATCGATTTTTGGTACAGACTTACGACCTTCATAGGCCGTACTTTTCGCCCTCAGCCCGAGTGGCAGCCTTAAACCAAGCCTACTGCGATCCCGCGAAAAGCAAATTTTCGATATTTTACTTCGCGTTGGAGATATCGAAAAAAGTTATTTGAAAAAGTTGCTTGGAAATCGAATTTGCCCCTCCATACTATTTTAACGCAAAATTCGAATTTCGTAATTTTCATACTCAAATCTGATTTTCAATTGATGGTTCTGAATAAGAAGCTACGAAAACAATGAATTCCTCATAATGAAAAAATTTAATTTTAATCATTAATTGTAACTAAAAAGCCGATAACATCGGTCAAAAATAAATGACAATTAATAATTAAATGATAATTAAGGAAAAATTCAAAATTAGAATTTTTCGTTGAAATTTGGTATATAGTAGAGATGAAACGGATATCCGGTAACTATCCGGTATCCGGCCGATCCGGCCTTGTTTCCACTATCCGGCCGGATACCGAATAGTAATTCAGTATCCGGCCGGATTCCGGATAGTAAAATTCAAAACATTTTTTTGTTATCAATTAGTTCAGTACTCAAAATTAGCAAGTCGCAAATTGTGGGGAATAAATACCAAATTTTCCGCATTTGTTGGTAACAGGCGACTCCGCTTGGCTTCTTATACCAGACCAGCTTCTGAAAGTAGCCTTTCGCTGTAAACGCTACTGACAGGTGCTGAAATATAAATTCTAGCAAATCTTGACAAATGCGGGTAGTGATTCAAATTATCTGACCATCAAATGTATGGGTCGTAATTGCGATCGATTCGAGATCTCTTTAAGAAAGAGTCAATCTCGTTAGCAATTGGATTTTGTTTTTCTTGATCGTCACGATCACTACTATTATCCTTTGCCACTTCATTGAAACAGGCCCAAAAAGTGTCATGAGCTTCACGTGTGAAGTTGGATCCAGTTTCATCTTCTTTAATTTGTTTAGCAGGTGTCAAAGACGGCCATGATCTGTTACTGTGAGAAGAAGATTCGTCGTACGAGTTTTTTATATACTCTATTATGATTTTCTGTCTCGCTTTTTCAGTTTCAAGAACTCCTAAATAGTCTGACTTGAACCCTGGGTCTACAACGGTAGCAATTAGGTAGTTCGATCAATGATCTCCGCTAACGTGCGGTAACACCCGAACGCGCCTGGATATTTCGATCTTGTTCAGCGCGCCTATATTCAAATCAAACTGATCGCGACATGTAACGCGATAAAGGGCCGAATATCCGGTAGCCGAATATCCGGTAGCCGAATATCCGGTAGCCGAATATCCGGCGCTCCGGCCTCATAGCTTGCCGAATATCCGGTATTCGGCCAAACCACTATATCCATTTCATCTCTAGTATATAGGGTCAAAAGCGATTTCTAAGGAACTGTTTTCGGTAATCGCAACACTCAGCTTGAGTGACAGCCTTGTACCAAGCCTACTATTATTCCACGAAAATGGCAAATTCTGTATATTTTGAAAACAGAATTTGCCATTTTCGTGGAATAATAGTAGGCTTGGTTCAAGGCTGTCACTCAAGCTGAGTGTTGCGAAAAGTGCAGCCCATGAAGATCTACGTCTGTAACAAAAATCAAATCGCTGCTTTCAAAAATGACTAAAATACAGCGGTGTTATATATATATATATATATATATATATATATATATATATATATATATATATATATAGGTATATATATATATATATATATATATATATATATATATATATATTTCTCAATTTATTTCGGCATGAATCTATAATTTCTGTATATTATACATGTTTCAGACCGCCAGCGTTCTTCGTTCGGAAATGAATAATTTTGCGGCGTACGGTAAATCTCGATTTTTCGCACCATGGTCAAATAAGCATGCTATGAGAAAACTATTTTCCAAATCAATATTTTCAACCAAAATAACCTAAGGGGATGAAATTTTATATTATCAGAGGTTTCAATCTCGAAGGTAGGTGGCGAAAAATTTTTTGAATATAGAAAAATGTTTTCTCGTTAGAAAGTGTTGGTTTCAGTATGTAATTTGGGTTGAAAATAACAATGCTGACGATAGTTTTCGTCTCGATTGTTTATTTGACTATTTACAGAAGATTGTTTTTTCAGACAATTCAGCTTTTCCTGATGTCTGATGAAGGTCTCAAAGTTTTTCCGGCATGCCACAGCATGGGTATTCAACTAGATCCTCAGGATATCACGTTCATTTCCCTATTCCTTCTTCTGAATTCATAAAAGAACCACCTTCCAGATGAATGAAAATCTATAACTTCATTAGCCAATTTTCGGAAACAAATTAAATATTTTCTTGATAGACTTTATTACTCTGTATAGGACTACTATCCTCACCATTGATTGATCGGATGACCACATTGAATAGCACAGGCATTGGCTGCGAACAAAAAATTTGACACTTACTCTAGGTTTCGGAAAAAGTATTTTTCTACTGTTAATAATGTAAAGTTTGTATATATTTTGTATGGAAATGAGGGCTTGATGTGTTTTTAGTACTAATGTTTCACATTAGAACTCCATGATGTTGTGTGAGCCTATCAGCGGATATGTTTACTTCTTATATTTTTCAGTTTGTCACTAAAGTGTGAAATGATAAAGGCAATAATAGTTATTTATTTACCAAGCGCGTTATATAGATCCTAAATGCCTTTGGCCCGAGAAAAATACTACTGATGCTATGTTTTCTATGTTGAGCAATATCTATTTATCCCTCAATAACAAGCACTACACAGCTACGGTTTTCTGCGATTATGCTAAAGCATTTGACTGCGTTAGTCGCAAAATTTTATTACGGAAACTGGAGTTTTAATAGTTTTATGGCGTCCGAGGTATTCCACTACACTGGTTCGAGTCTTATCTTGGAAGTTGAAAACAATTTGTAAGGACGAAAAACTCAAATTCTGCTTGTAAATCTATCACTAGCGGTGTCCCCCAAGGTTCTGTCCTCTTTTTGTTATTTAATGTTTAATGATATTACGTATCTGAAGATCAGTGGAGAAATTACGCTTTTTGCGGATGATACGAGTATTACTTGGAGAAATCCTAATTCTGCGACGCTGCACTCTGAAATGACAATTGATCTTGGATTGATCAAGTCCTGGTCTGATGCAAATTAACTTTGCTTCAACGTAGATAAAACCGTCGCCTTGTTTTATAGAGATAACTCCCAGGATCTATTCCTGCAAAACCATGCCATTAAAATAGTCGATTCTGTCAGATTTTTAGGCCTCTTTATCGACAAAAATCTCAAATTTTCACAGCATGCGCATGTCTTAGCTAAAAAATTGTCATCGGCCTGTTTCGCCATTAAATCCATCCCAAGTGAATTAGATACGGCATCTACAAGAATTGCCTATTTTGCATTGTTCGAATCTCATCTTCGTTATGGTCTTCCCTTTTGGGGTTCATGTAATTCTTCACAACTTGACACCATTCTCAAATTGCAGAAGAGAGCAATTCGTTACATGTTTGTACTGAAAAATAGGGATCATTGCAAACCTTACTTCAGAAAAAATTGAATTTTGACGCTTCCTTCTTTATATTTGCTTGAATCTGTGTGCTTGATTCATAAGTATTTTCATGCCGTACCCTTGGTGTCACAGCACGGGTATTCCACCAGATCTTCGGGACATCATGTTCACCTCCCTAGTAGGCATGCCATTTGTTGATATTTCAACGTTTGTGAATATTTTTGTCATCATATTTAGTGAATGTCATTGCTGCTTTCTTTGTGTAGTCTTATAGAAATTATAGAAATGAAAATGAATTTACCCAAGAATATAATAGAAAATGCAGCCAAAACTGCGAATAATTAATTGCCGGAAAAATCCAGAGTCGTATACGACAAGGATTATAAAGTATTCGATCAATGGAAGTTGCTTTATTTATCCTCGTACAATGAGCGGGCGTTATGATCCATAATGCCCCCTCATAACGCCCTAGGGCATAATGAGTGTATTTATAGCAACCGTATCTAAGGTAAAATCAACAAATAACATACAAGTGAAAAATAAATAATATTTTGATTTGGTTTGATTTGATTTGAGCCAAGAACACCGGATAAAAATCCAACCGGCGCTTTCCTATTTTTTCCGGGCACGTCCTTCGATTAACCAGCTGTCCGCGGACAAGTTAATTTTGTAGCCCTGGGTTATCGCAACGTTTCAACTCGACTAAATCCGATGATGGATGACCGGACGGATCGGCGAATTGCCCCGTCATGTCCACGCCATTGACTCCGTCGTCGGTCCAGATAGGATTCACCCGGAACTGAGATAAGCCTTGTGGCCTCACTTTTCATATGTTTATTATTATTATTCAGGCGCTAAATGTATCGAAAGGGGTCAGGGGTGTCGGTTTCCCCTACGGGCCACTCGGACGATACGGCCAATATGCTCGGAGTGACGGCACAATCTGATACAGGGCGGTTGGAGATGAGTTATGATTGCTACTTCCCCCCATTTTCATTAAACTTCTTCAATCAGCATAAAAAAGCGGTATCGAAGTTGGTATATTTTTAGACCTTACGAAATATAACAAATTTGCGAATCCCATTCTATGAGTTTACATACATAATATCACTAACTCTTGATTCCTGTTTATATATATATATATATATATATATATATATATATATATATATATATATATATATATATATATATATATATATATATATATATATATATATATATAAATATATATATATATATATATATATATATATATATATATATATATATATATATATATATATATATATATATAAACATAACTTGAATTTACTACGTTTATTAAAACAATTTGTACGAATAAAAGAAACTTGAAGTCATTCTTGATCAATAATGAAGAAAAATCTAACATCGAAGAAAACAGTGGTGTTTACAAAATATTTTGTGACGAATGTCCTGCTTTCTATATTGGACAAACAGGAAGGAATATAAACACTCGTGTTGAAGAACATAAAAAGTCAATTATAGAAAATAAAAATACCACTGACTTCTCCGAACATTGTATAAAATTTAATCATTTCCTGGATTTCAACAAAACTCAATTTTTACATTCAGGTAAAGGAAAGCGCTTTGACCTTCTTGAAATTCTCGAAATAATTTCCGCCCATAATAGTAAATTACCCCTTGTAAACGAACAAATTGATTTCCAGGCATGACCTTTGCTTTTGTCTGTTTTATAAAATAAGATGTAATACTCTCCTGTAGTCGGTCTTGATAAAGAGTTCATAACTCGAAACATGTCGACTATCCTTTACTGCTAAATACAGTATCTAAATATTTTTATCTACAACCGTGCGTAAATCATGTTTTTACACACCCATATAAGTGATGTAACTATTACCATAACGTACTAGTGCGGTAAGTATCAGCTTAACGCACTAGTGCGGTAAAAATCATTTTAACGCACTAGTGCGTTAAAAAATTATTAAACAAATTTTTGTTGTATTTTTATTGAAATGATAATTATTGGCAATTTTAAATTAACACACAAACATAGCTTAAAAACTTAACAACTTTGCATAATAGCACCAAAGCGACTTCTTTTCCTTGAATTTGTCTTCAAAATAGGCAATTAATACATCTTCATTAATGTTATCCACTTTTTTATGGGAGCACCAACTAGCCGTGAAATCTCCATATTTTCGACTGACATTTTGACTGACAACTTCAAAGTGGCGTTGCTTTTTTTTTGTCGCTATGACATCCTAATTTTCATAACAATAAAAAAAGTTAAAACATTGCTGGTGACCAAGTTGGGAAATTTTAGACTATAATTAATTTGTATTTAATCAAAACCAACGGTTGTAGATAAAATAGTAAACATAACTCTCGTGGTAAAGGTTTTTACCACACTTAAGTGAATGAGAAGACTCGCCTGCGGCTCGTTTTTCAAACTTCACTTAGCGTGTGCTAAAAACCTAGTTACCACACTTATTATGTAATATACTATTATTTATAGTGAGACATAAGCCAAGTGTGTTTTATTTTAAAGTTTATACTTTATTTTTTATGATGTTTCACCAAGTGATGTGCGAGAATTCAATCTAAACTCTGTATCAATTTTCAGTGACCAAAGTTAAATCGTGTGCAATTGATCAATTTTCCACTAATGCAGCATGACGCCAATTCCAGGCAAACTCCATAATCCCATAATTGGTCTAATTCCAGTGGGTGGTCAACCTCAAAATGCAATCCTTGTAATCCTGAACCGAATTGAAATGAAAACGATCTCGAAGCGTGGTTCGATCGATCGACTCCACCATTGTTTGAACAATGGATAGCTCTATTCTTGTGTCATGCACGATAAACTATTAGTCATTCATACACCAGTTACATTAGGGTCTGTTTACGTTGTTGGATTGGATTTCCGATATGACAGATATGCATGCAAGACATGTTACTCTGTAAGCTGAAGCGTTCGGAAGATAATGTATATAAGTTAGGCATGGTATGATAACAAGAAACGCTGAAGAAACAGTCAAATAACTATGTTCATATAATTTACATTTTTTAAGGCACTTAGTTTGAGTTTATTTTTGGTTTAACCGAACAGGTAGAATAAAAAGTAAACAATTTGAGGAAATCATGTTTTTAGGGTGTCTATTTTTCCTAGAACTTAAATAATATTTAATTAAAGCAATTGGTCTAGTTGATAAGCCAATAGGTATATCACAGTATTTGAGAAGAGTTATGAAACTCTAAATAATTACCATCAAAATACTATGAGAGATTTCCAATTTTTTATGAAACAACTTCGGTATTTTAAAAATTCGAAAGATTGTTGACTGTGTATTTTTGAGTAATGGAAGAATGAATTATTTTTACAGACCACATAACGAGTTAGACAAATTAGATCGAATTTAAGGATAATATTATTTATTATATTCAGTATGTTAATTGAATTGAATTGGCATTTACTTGGTAAAAGTTCATATTCATAACTTCATAAAGAAACAGAAAACTAATTTTTCACAGGTTTAAATAAAATTTTATTATTTTTTTATTTAAACCTGTGAAAAGTTAGTTTTTTGTTTCTTTATGATGTATGTTAATTACCTGAAAATCAGTACTCATTACATTCCCTTCCTTCATTTTAGGAACTGCTAAAAGAAGAGAACTGTAAATGATACTACTAATATGGTAATTTATGTACCAAGTGTGTTATATAGAAGATCCTAACGGCCCGAGGGACGAATGTTGCCCGATAAGCGTTAGGATCTATTAACGCACGTGGTGCATACAAGATTTTATTTTTCACGAAAAAATTATTTTATATATATAATATATATATATATATATATATATATATATATATATATATATATATATATATATATATATATATATATATATATATATATATATATATATATATATATATATATATATATATATATATATATATATATATATATATATATATATATATGTTATATCGTATGTTTTCTCGGATGGTGGAATGAATCTGAGAAAGATTCCGGGGTTCAATCCGATTTTTTCGAAAGTTTTGTTGGCGCTGAGAAGCACCGTTTGTTTCACGACGTTTCGCCAAAATCTCATTTGGCATTTTCAAGTGCTGCTGTACGTCTGGTGACTCGACGGCAACTACTCGTCGAGTCACCAGACGTACAGCAGATCTTGAAAATGCCAAATGAGATTTTGGCTGATCGTCGTGAAACAAACGGTGCATCACAGCGCCAACGGATTGAACCCCGGAATCTTTCTCAGATTCATATATATATATATATATATATATATATATATATATATATATATATATATATATATATATAATGAAAATCGATTTTAAAATCGGTTCATTGCTCCTATGGTTTCCATTTTCTTCTCATAGTAGGCGTGTCATTTGTTGATATTTTGACGTTTGTGAATATTTTTGTCATTATATTTAGTGAATGTCATTGCCGCTTTCTTTGTGTAGTCTTATAGAAATAATGGAAATGAAAATGAAATTACCCAAGAATATCATAGAAAATGCAGCCAAAGCTGAGAATAATTCATTGCCAGAGAAATCCAGAGTCGTATACCACAAGGATTATGAAGTATTTAATCAATGGAAGTTGCTTCATTTCTCCTCGTACAATTACGCAGGCATTATGATCCATAACGACCGCTCATAACGCCCTAGGGAATGATGAGTGTATTTATAGCAACCGTATCTAATGTAAAATCAACAAATAATATACAATTGAAAAATAAAATGATTTAGAAGCTGGTTAGGTCTAACTTCTGTTCTGTTATCAGCTAATGTAAACCTTTCCATTCCGAAATTTTATGTGCATAAAATAGTGTCCATCTAGCAAATTATGATCAATAATAGATAATAAGTAAACATATAACTGCTTACATAAATTTCTCTTCAAGTTGCAGGTTCTACACAGATCCACCATGGAACTTTCCTTTTGAATAGGTATTTATAGAATTTGCGGAAAAAGTAGATGTTTTCCAATGAAATTAATTAGTGGAATGAAACTGTATAGATGGTATATCATTAGTTTAACTGGCAAGTTATGTTCATCATTTGAAATTTGAATAATTCAAGTTCCTCCAAGATATATTTTCACCATTCATTCTAAGGATTATACGGTTTTGAATTTTTTTGTTGGCGAAGATTAATATGTTCAATTTTTATAGTTCATAATTAGGAGACGCTTTCTATTGAAGGATCTTCCAATTATTACAGAGTTGTTGAATCGAAATACCTACATTTGATTAATTTCAGCTCGCTTGTAGGTAATATTCGAACAAAAGAGGTTTTTATTAATAGAAATAAAAATAATTTCAGCATTCGACTATGCTGGTCATGTTTGGGGAATTTGACCACACGTAAGAAGACCATTAGGTTAAAGTATAATTGATGACTGGATTAGGATAAATGTCAAAAATCAAGTTTTTACTACTGATGTAATTTATTAAATAAATGATTTTTGTTGTTGTTTGTAATTGAATAATTACTGTAGTAGTCAAAAATGTATTAGCTTTCAACTTAGTCATTCAGTGGGTAATTTTTGAAGGCATCCCATTGTTATTTGATTACACAAATATTCTTATTTGCTTACACTAATTCTTTCGCTTAGTGCTACACGATTTATACTCATTTGATTTTCGTATATCCGAATTTGTGCTACTTACATTTTGAAGTAGCCAACGAACTAAAAAATGATTGGATTACGATTTGATCTAGGAGGACTTCTAAAGTCAAAAAATAACGTTAACCTCAGTTCTCAATGTTGAAGTTTGATTTCACAGACGTCCTTTTGTTTTTACTTTTTGTCTGGCCATTAGCGTACAAAAAAGTACTCTTTTTTGTACTCTCACGGCAATATCAAGAACGTAGAGCGGCGTATAGTTGGATTCCGAATCCGACATAATGTAATCTGTAAGAAAAATTTTATATATTCTAATTCAACAAGTCATTTCTTAATACTCGGTTACTTACCAAAAACGCACAGTATGCGTAGATTCTTCTTCTTTCGGTGCCATATCAGGTCCCCCTAACGTTGGCAATTACATTGGCGAGTTGTTCGCGGTCTTCGCCTAATCTGAATAGTTATTCGGCACTTCTTATTCCTGTCCAGTCGCGAATGTTCTTCAGCCATGACATCTGTTTTCTTCCAATTCCTCGGCTGCCCTCGATTTTGCCCTTCATTATTAGTTGAAGCACCCTGTATCGGTCTCCTCTGAGAACATGCCCCAGGTATGATATCTTTCTGATCTTATAACAATTCACGCACAGCACTTGCTCTATTTAACAGTGCTTCGTTGGTCTGCCTAGCTGTCCAGGGTATTCGAAGCATTCTTCTATGTAACCACATCTCAAATGCTTCCAGGCGATTGATTGTAGCAGCGTATTGTATGCGTAGATAAGTGACTTTAAATGTTTCTGACAATTATTTTGTTAAATTGTTGCCTTGACATCTACAAAACCATTAAGCAAAGCAATCTAGTTTTACGTTTTTTTACATCTAATCCTTTTTAAAAATATCTTAATTCTATCGTTTGAACACCGTTTGCGGAAAAAATCGCATGTTTTATTCGAAAAAAAGCTTTGTGGCTCGACTAAAATTGTCGGCCTCACTGCGTTCAGCCGACAAATATTTAATCTCGCCACAAAAAGTATCACTTTTACTACTAATAAAACAATATACTGTATTCTCCTACACTATAAACTGTATATTCACATTTATGTGCTAAATATGGGCACATAACTGATATAATTTTGCACCCCTCTCAATATGTTGTTTAATATGGAAATTACATTTCGTAATAATTGTGCATAGTGAAATATTGCGTAACTTCTCTATTGCAAAAGTAATAAAGACTAGCTTTGAATACTCTTCATTAAATGAAAAACATTTCTATAGGTGTTAGATCCTGTTATCTGAAAGAATCTCGTAAGACAGTGGACCTCTATTTGTTGCAATGGACTCTTAATATTCTCAACATTTTTCCTTGTCTCGCACTCAAATGTCTCACTCAAAATTTCAGTCTCTTCACTTTCTTTCATATGGTGATTTTTTTCTTGTTTGTTCGTTTTATTCTGAAATATCTTACATAGAGGTACGGATTGTAATAGATCAATTTTTTTTCTGGAAGTCTGCTATGTTATCGGTTATGGCATTTTGAATCTGTAACCTTTTTGGTAGTATTTGATAACCATCTAATATACTTCATGGGATAAATGGGCTCTTCATATTCATTGCCGCTGCTATCTGAGCATAGAGCTACGGTTCCATCGGGGGAAGATTGAGGAACATTTTGCTGCTAAATGTTTCTCTCTGTTGCCATGGGTGGAAACTTATGGCAACATACGTAAAGGACCCCGCACATTTAGTTAGAAAAAATGACGACAGTTAAATTCGCTAATTTTTGGATATATTATAGATACTGGCCAGCTATGAAACATATCAATTTTAAATTCTGTTCCCACGGCTGGTTTGGGATATAGAGTGGTCCAAGTGGAAAGCTATAGCTTGACGATAGTCACTCATATAACTCAAAATTGAGTCTGACATATACAGGCTGTTTACTCGATGGGTTGGTGTACACGGTCTCGACTTCGACAATTATGTTTCAAAAGGCTTTATTTCTTACTTAATAATAACAAAGGATACCCGAAATAGTAGACGGAAAGTACAACTCTCTACCATGTACAATTCAGAAAGAATGATGGTCTAATTTGACATCACCGAATTTTTCTTCTCTATATTTTGTACAGGAATTATTTGTGAGGTACTGGAAAAATAAATGAGTTCATTGCCAAATCGAATAGTTGAAAAACAGGCCACATTCATGTTAAAACTAAAGTTCATATACCGTATGTTCGTTTCCTATAATGTCGAAAAATATGAGTGTATCTAATGATTCTAATGGGACTGATTGGATTTCAACGCGACAAGTAAGAATAGTATATTCAGTTTGTATTGTTCAGGGTGGTTTGGAATCGCTTCTTCCAGATCTATAGACTCACTTTTCAAGATACAGGTACAGTGAAATACGTTCTTTGACCATAAGTCTAGTATCCTGAATGAATAATTATTTTCACAATTGAATATTAATTGAAATCGCGTTGTTTACCGAATCTATAATTTTAGTAAAAGGATATTTCACGTGCGGGAGCATACCAGAATAACCAAGGTACCACAACACCATTGCCACATGAGCACATGTTCCGAGTATTCTTGGACCTGATTTACAGGTACAGTAGTACCCCGACACCGACTCTCGGTCCTCATTATTTTGAATCCATAGCTGATACCTTGTAACATTTTTATATCTCGAAAATAGTCTCAACCTAACAAGGTTAATATCGAGATGAGCTTCATCAATTTCTAAATTAATATCTTGATCACCTCAAGATGAAAAATAATTAATACATTTTTATCTACGAGGTATGCCTGTAAAAATGAACATACGGTATAAAAACGTCAGTTTCAACATGATATGTACTTTTTTTAGATTATTCGACTTACTTACTCTCCAGTACCTCACAAATAAAAAGTTTTCAAGTAATAAAGAAAAAAAATTATGTGATTTTTACTTTTGGACCACTTTTTTTTCTAAACTATACATGGTAGGAAGCTGTATTTTGTTTCACTGTTTTAGATATCGTTTGTTATCAATGAAGCTAGAAATAGAGTTTTTTGGCATAAAACTGTCGAAGTTGAAGCCGCATACACAAACTCATCGAGTAAACAGCCTGTATATCCCGGGCTCATTTTCAAATTATTTGGATGGCGTCCTTTAAAGAACGGTTTTTTAGTGAAGTTATCATATTACAGTAAAAATTTGTATGTTAACATCATTTTCAGAAATTATGAATATGATTTTTTTGGACATATATATTTGGACCACTCTATATCCTAAACCAGTCGTGGGAACAGAATTCAAAATTGATATGTTGTGTAGGTAGCCAATATCTATAATATATCCAAAAATTAGCGAATTTAGCTGTCGTTATTTTTTCTAACTAAATGTGCGGGGTCCTTTCTTGTTTCCACTGAAACAACTAAAATTGTCAATAGTTGCATATTGTTTAGTAGAAACAATCAACATTTGTTAGCGAAACATAAAGAAATTTCAAGAAACATTTATTAATATTTTGAAACATTCACGGAAACAAGCAACAGCAACAAAAATCTTCCTCCTGTGGAAACGTAGCTATATATTTATTCGTTTTCGTACTTCACTGCAGACTGAAAATCAGCGACACGAATGTTTACTACTTGCGTTCTCGATACGGTTCCACTGCGATAGCAACACGAATTTTTGTAAAAACATATTTCCTATTTTCTTTTGTAGTTTACAGCTCAAAATGGAAACCGGCGACTAGTAGAAACAGACAAAATTTGTTGCCGAAAAATAAAGAAATTTTAGTGAACATTCACGGAAACACGCAACAGCAACAAAAATATTCCTCCGGTGGAATCGTAGCTTGAAGGGTGACAAGTAGAAACAGTCAACATTTATAATAATAATAATAATAATGAGGACTTTATTGATTATGAGAGGCGAAGTCTAGCAAAGCTATTCTACTCAACCTCGAACTACAAAAAAAAATACAATCAATGAAAAAAAGTAACAAAATAAACAAAAAACAAACAATATATATAAAAAAAGAAAAAGAAGAAAATTAAGAGTCTATATAAAATAAAGTGAAAATAAATAATTAATGGAACAAAACAACTCAATGTGAAATGAAATACAGACAAATAAAAACCAGACACGAAATAAAAAAACTGAAACAAATCGTAAATTATTATGAGTAAATGAGAATGTAAACATTGAATATAAATTGACCATAACAAACTATAGTTTATTCATTAGGTAGCCCTTAACAAAAATTAAACAGCTATTTGTGCAGATAGAAGTCTCGATCTGATCTTCTTCTTGAAACTATATAATTTGTTGCCGAAACATAAAGAATTATGAACGAGATTTTCATGTGGTAACATTATATTTATGATTGTTCGCCAAGTTTAGTTTAATTTAACGGGAAAAAACAATTAACCGAAATTCATTCGCTTCTATATATTCTGCTGAAGCGATTAAATGTCTGCGAGAAAGTTCTACAACTTTAAGCTGTGTGTTTTTTTTTCAGTTATCGTCTGATGTTATGTAGGAATCATGGTTTCATTTATATTCAGTCTTGAACGTTCCAAAATAATTATGTTAAAGTTAGGGGCTGTATATGATGTGACGTGGGAAGAAGCAACGTAATATAATTATCTAAAATAAATGAAAAAAAAGCAACACTTGATTAGCCAAAGGTGAAGCGATGTTACCAATCTATAAATACAATGGATACAACTCACACTCAAATCTGTCTTAATATCAACATCACGCGATACATGAGCATTTATATGTTTTTTCTGTGACGGGAAAAAAATTTGACATTTTATCTCTGATGACAGGTAAAGAAATATCACTTTTTGAAATTACTTTTTTCCCCGGGAAAAAAGTGAGTACTTTTTTCCCGGATACATATACACATAAGTAAAGGTAGATATTTAATTTTAGAATATTTTACTATACAAAAGTTACATTTCCTTTATATGTAATAATAGTTCCTGGAACTATTCGGTACAACAATGGAATTTTCTTGTGTCGAAATTATATTCTTCAGTAGGTAACTACAAATCTCCTGCTTACTTCATTCTTTGTTTGCTTGAGTTTCACAATTAATAACGTTTCCGAATCTTCAATATCGTCTAATGTTACCTGGCTGATTTCATAAATTCGACAAGCTCCTGCAATTCCAAATACAACAACAACCTTGGCCATTAAATAAAATTCATCGGGAGCATTATTTAAAAAATCACTAATTTATGTACTCGTAAAAATCGCAGCTTTCTTGGTCGTGTAACCTTTCCCATTTTGTTTCAGAAATGTAGTTAGTTTGATGACGGTGCAGTCAGAGATAACTCGGAATCAGACATTTTTTTCACTTTATATTATTCAAAATAACTACTAAACAACTACTAAGTTCGCAATTTTTAAATCAAATCAATAGAATTAAATTGACAGATATTTGTTTACTTCAAAGGATTCCTTAGCAACGCAGGTCTAATTGTCGCTGAAAGTACAACAGCCTACCATTTTAAAAATTCAAATTTCGCATCTATAATTTTCTGACTTTAATATATTATAACAATATGTATTGTCAATATTTAATCGTCGTTTTCCTCGTCACAGAAAAAAATGATGTATTATACACGGGAAAAAATATTAGATTTTAGCTCTCGCTTTTTTTTCAACACAACCTCGAGCTAAAATCTAATACTTTTTTCCCTTGTATAATAAATAACTATTTTTTGGGAATAAAATAGATACTTGATCTCTTTATGCAGTGAAAGGACAAAAAACTGTTTTGCAATGCCTTTTTCAGCAGTTGTTTCCATGCTCTCTTGTTTCTGGTTTTAAGTGCAAAAATCCTCGAATTTTTTTAGATATCGGAGATGTCTGCCTATCAGCGTTGTATATATTTCTACAATAAAAGTTCTGTTTCATTTTCGAGCTTTTTAAGTTGTCGAATTCGTTCAATAAAAAAATGTTATTCTATTGATAGAAGTGATGAATATGGTTAACAGAAATTTTCTGAATCCGTAGAGCTTATCCTTCTCAGCTATTTGAAATGTTTTGTCAAACATATGATTCAAATTCTTCTAAAAAATAAAATACTTATTTCTCTGGAACAAATTTCAACAGCTGTTGATGAAAAAATTCCAGAAACTTAAAAAAAGAGTTCAAATAAAAGCGTGCTACATTTAACAAGAGCAAAAAGAGAGTGTAACATGATTTTCTTTGAACTTTATTTCTAATTTTAATTTCTATTTTTATCAACAATTATTAAGAGCTTATAAATTTTTTATTTGGTCTGAATTACTTCAATGTTCTTTAATTGTGCTAACTCAGAACAATCTCTCTTAGGTTTTAATAACTCGATAAGAGCCAGTGTGTGGGGGGTGCAAACTATATTAATGATCTAAAAATGTAACAATGAATATAATCAACAATTTTATTCAGAATAAAGTATAAACTTTAAAATAAAAACACTTGGCTTATGTTTCACAATATAAAAAATCTTTAGATACTGTAATTAGCAGTAATAAAAAGTCGACATGTTTCGAGCTATGAACTCATTATCAAGACTGACTACAGGAGAGTATTGCATCGTAATTTATAAAACAGACAAAAGCAAAGGTGATACCTGAAAATCAATTTGTTCGTTTACAAGGGGTAATTGACTATTATGGGCGGAACTTATTTCGACAATTTCGAGAAGGTCAAGACGTTTACCCTTGTTACCTGAATGTAACAATTTGGTTTTGTTGAAATCCAGGAAGTGATTGAATTTTATACAATGTTCAGAGAAGCCAGTGGTATTTTTGTTTTGTAAAATTGACTTTTTATGTTCTTCAACACGAATATTTATATTCCTTCCTGTCTGTCCAATATAGAAAGCAGGACATTCGTCGCAAAATATTTTGTAAATACCACTGTTTTCTCCAATGTAAGATTTTTCTTTATTAGTGACCACGAATAAATACAAGTTACTATTATTTGTACAAATTGTTTTAACGTTTATTTTTCGATAGTCTGTTACAAATTTTGCTACTCAAATTAGGCACATAATTTATTGGGAAGTATTTTTGTTCTTCATTAATAGTTTGCGTGGGGTATATTGAATGCAACAGATACTTTCTTCGTTTTTTCCCAATGAGCTTGTCAATAAGACTTTCATTGTAACCGTTATTGATGGCTAATAATTTAATTGTATTAACTTCAGTTTGAAAATTTGTTTCCGATAATGGAATCGTGAACAAGCTATGTATGAACGAATGAAAAGCACTGAGTTTTATTTTAATGTGTTGGTTACTGTCGCTGTGAATTAGAGTATCTGTGAAGGTTGGTTTTCTATAAATGTTGAAAGTAAGAGAATTCAAATTCCTAGCAATCTGAACGTTTAAGAAATTCAAGGTACCGTTTTCGTTTTCTACTTCTTTTGTAAATTGAATCGAGTTGTAGAAAGTATTTATATATTTAAGGAAATTGTCTAACTGCCTATCTGTACCGGTCCAAATACAAAAAATATCATCTACATAACGTCTCCATAATAAAACGTTAGTAATTAAATTATTATCAGTATTGAAAATTTTTTCTTCTAAGTTATTCATGAAAATTTCACTCAACATTTGTAACAGACTATCGAAAAATAACGTTAAAACAATTTGTACAAATAAAAGAAACTTGAAGTCATTCTTGGTCAATAATAAAGAAAAATCTAACATCGGAGAAAACAGTGGTATTTACAAAATATTTTGCGACGAATGTCCTGCTTTCTATATTGGACAGACAGGAAGGAATATAAATATTCGTGTTGAAGAACATAAAAAGTCAATTTTACAAAACAAAAATACCACTGGCTTCTCTGAACATTGTATAAAATTAAATCACTTCCTGGATTTCAACAAAACCAAATTGTTACATTCAGGTAACAAGGGTAAACGTCTTGACCTTCTCGAAATTGTCGAAATAAGTTCCGCCCATAATAGTCAATTACCCCTTGTAAACGAACAAATTGATTTTCAGGTATCACCTTTGCTTTTGACTGTTTTATAAATTACGATGCAATACTCTCCTGTAGTCAGTCTTGATAATGAGTTCATAGCTCGAAACATGTCGACTTTTTATTACTGCTAATTACAGTATCTAAAGATTTTTTATATTGTGAAACATAAGCCAAGTGTTTTTATTTTAAAGTTTATACTTTATTCTTTATGATGTTTCACCAAGTGATGTGCGAGAATTCAATCTCAATTTTATTCAGATCGAAGAACATTCTTTATGATGTAGTGAATTATTAAATGAGCATTTCCAGTAACTACATTAAACTCATAATTGAGATGATTCATGGGAGCTGATTACCTTTTGAAGCAAAATTATTATATACGTCTAGTTCATTTATGATTCCTTCTAAATGATGCACGATGAAAGATGAAAGGAGCTCTCCAAATTTCAAATTTGTTATTATCACAAAGCAAAACCATTAGCGGGTTTAAAGAATCTCGTCAATCACTTACATTATGCCTCTCGAATATACAAAACAAGTAAGAATGAAACTCCGGTTCGGACTGGCGAACACATGAGCTGATTAAACCGTTTCACATAATTTATTTATTTATTTCAACTGTAGAACAGCAATTT
The DNA here is from genome assembly GCA_030704885.1 of Cynegetis impunctata. Taxonomy (NCBI): domain Eukaryota; kingdom Metazoa; phylum Arthropoda; class Insecta; order Coleoptera; family Coccinellidae; genus Cynegetis; species Cynegetis impunctata. Next base: position 229,759 of record JARQZK010002913.1, on the reverse strand, counting down.
GAAAACGAATGGTAACATTATATAGATACTGAAGATGAGTATTTTTCAAAGCAGGGAATTCGTTCTATTGTTGTATTTCGTGGAGACATTTGAACCGAATGAGCTTCACTAATAGGCTTTTGTAAACACAGTATAGGTACTAAAAATATTGGCGAATACCAATTTTTGTTTATTAACAAGAAGACAGAAGGATGACTAATTTTAGATGATCATATTCATCAATAGACTCTTTATAGACAGTCCTCTTCAGGACTACATGGTGTTACTGTTTATTTGCTTGGTATTTATACGTATATCTCGTTTGTATTGTGAAATTTTCTTGTTTGTTACCTAGTGAATAAACATATATTATTATTATTATTATTATTATAATAGATTTCAGTCAGAGTGACTTAAAGAACCACAGAGCAATGACACTCCCGCGCTAGGGAATTAAAGGCACATGTTGAAAATATATCTCAAATGTGTCCCCCTAAAAGCAAACTAAACGTGTCCGAGCAGTTATGCTTTCAATTCCTAAAAACTCTATCGTAGCGAGCTGCATTAGAAAAGCAGGTTTTCATAACGTATCCAGTTTGAAAAATCTATTAATTCAATTTTGATTTTTGTTCCAAATCAAAAAAACATTGCGCCCTCTAATATGTACACAATATTTATATCCTTCCCGGGGGTCAAACCCCCTTACAAAGTTTAAACCATATTACTCCAAAATTGCGACCTTTATCATGTAAACAAGATTTATTCATTTTCCCCGGGGGTCAACCCCCCAATCAATTCGAACCAAAACCAATCCCATTGAAGATATCATACAAAAGTACCTAGATACAAACTTTTAACCCTATTCCTACAAAATTGTGCCGTGTAAACAAAATTTATTTCCCCCCAGGGGGGTCAAACCACCCCCCAACCAATTCGAACCAAAACCAATCCTATCCAATATATCATACGAAATTACCTATTTACAAACTTTCAACCTTGTTGCTTCAAAATTACGTCCTTTTTCGTGTAAACAACGCTAAAATACATAAATGCATATGAATATATAATTATATATATATATATATATATATATATATATATATATATATATATATATATATATATATATATATATATATATATATATATATATAATGAAGTGAACTAGGACATTTATTTGAAACTAATCAAACAAATCTCCTAGCGGAGCTGGTTATACAAGTTCACGAAACATCGAAATGCCTCCATATACCTTAGGATGGTGTATGTTAGAAACATTAAGTTGTTTATCACAATCAATGGAAATGATAGACAGTCTGTTTCGCCCTTATTTGGGGCTCATCAGTATCATCTATCCATCGAAAGAGATAACCAACCAAATATTTCCAACGGCGTTATATTTTCCTTCCAGTGACTATATGGTATATAAATATGACACAGCGCCACCAGTCGGAAACAAATGAACCACATCCCACAGATAGAAGAAAACATTTCGGCAACGAGAACTCGTACGTCCTGACACCCGAAGGTGGTTACTATAATCACTAAGCAAGAGTGAACTCGTATAACCAGCTCCGCTAGGAGGTTTGTTTGATTAGTTTCAAATAAATGTCCTAGTTCACTTCATTTTATTGCCACGAAAGTGTATCGTTAACACGAAGAATTCTGTTTTCTATATATATATATATATATATATATATATATATATATATAAAATTGAGTTTTTGGTGCCAAGCATCATAAAAACTCATCAAACGAAAAACTATCTTGGTCCTAGGTGCAACTTTGCTAATTGCACCCATTTTAATAAGCAGATTTTCAAAGTGAAATCCTGCTAAAAATTTTAATTTAAATATTACTTCGCGACTAAGACTTTTAACAATGAACAACAATTTTGATAACCAATAGTATAATTATTTTAATTTTTCAGTTATATTTCTATCTCTTTCTTTTGACAAAATTTTTAATTTCCATTCAGTTTGGAAGATCTATCCATCCGACTATTCCGCTCTGATAACCCCAAAAATTCCAGGACGATATTATGGAGCCGCAGACGTCCTCATATATTTCAATCTGTCACAACTAGAGACATGTGAACAAAAGAAATCTACTCGTTCTGCACCGTGGCTTCGTATAATGGAAAATCGCGTCCAAAAACTGGGACCGGAGCGGAGCAATGGTCGAGCAAGAAATAGGAAGCTCTGTTATAGTCACATTTCCGGTTTCCCGGAAAATCAACTCGTAGCTATCGGATGGGGAAAATTACTGTGAGATTTCAGC
>JARQZK010002913.1:15000-225000 GCA_030704885.1 Cynegetis impunctata | reverse complement strand
TGAAGACAGATAGAATTCGAAATCTCGTACACCCAAAACAAGTTTATAGTAAATTTAGATATTGTATATTTTTCCATTTCATGTTTCAGAAGTGGGTACTTAATGTAGACAATTATAACAAGACTTCAATAAATTCGATATCTACAAGCACTTTTATATCAACAATGATCAGAAAGTCACAACTTATGTACAAAATATTAGATATAAATTATATTTATAAATGTCTTATGTGCTACACAAACGCCACTCACTCGCACGTTCAAGGAAAGGGGGAGTTTTCTAGTTTCCATAATAAAAAGGGAAACAATCGAGACCGTTCGATCTGTCAACGACGTTTCTCAACAAAGACTCACAACTGGTAGCAATTCTTATTTATTTTTCCGCTTTTCGTCCTCCTCCTTCAATCGGACGCTAATCCCGCTTAATTTCCATCCGGTCTGACGTTTTTTTGTCCTTTTTATTGAATAGAACAGGCTGCCAGAGTAGGGCGTAAAAGAAGGCTAAAATAGGAAAAGTGTAGTTCACTAAACGACAGGAGAGGACTTGTCTTCTGGTAACTTAAGACCAAAGAATAATTTTTATTACAAACGTTTTGAAAAAATACTATTCGAAAATATATACATCAGGGGTGGTCCCCTGATAAAATCTATAGTACTTTTTATCTTAAAAGTGTGTCGCGATCGACTTGTTGTCATAGGCGTATTCTAAGGAGAAAGAAAGGGTGTGAAATGTATACTATGTTTATATACTGTACTTCAGTATAAGGTGCATTCCAGTTAGGTATGGGTAAATAAGTGAAATATATGTTTAATAGTTATTTATGTATCAAGTGCGTTATATAGATCTCAATGCACGATGGGCGTTAGAATCTAGTAACGCTCGTGGTGCATACAAGATTTTATTTTTCAGGAAAAAATTATTCCTTATAATGAAAAATCGATTTCAAAATCCGTTCATTTCTCCTATACTTTCCATTTTCCTTCTCATAGTAGGCATGTCATTTGTTGATATTTTGACGTTTGTGAATATTTTTGTCTTCCTATTTAGTGAATGTCATTGCTCCTTTCTTTGTGTAGTCTTATAGAAATAATGGAAATGAAAATGAAGTAACCCAAGAATATCATAGAAAATGCAGCCAAAGCTGCGAATAATTAATTGCCGGAGAAATCCAGGAATATGAAGTATTTATTCAATGGAAGTTGCTTCATTTCTCCTCGTACAATTAGCGGGAGTTTTAATCTATAACGCCCGCTCATAACGCCCTAGGACATAATGAGTGTGTAATAAACATATAATATAAAAGTGAAAAATAAAATATAATAAAAATGGCTCTATAAATTATGTGAATGCAATTTTGAATTCGCGTTTATCGTGTAGACGATCATATTTTATATATATATATATATATATATATATATGTGTGTATATATATATATATATATATATATATATATATATATATATATATATATATATATATATATATATATATAAGTATATTATGAATTCGAATATATAAATAAATTAAAGTAATGTAATGTCTTGATGAGGAACTAATGTAACATAACTTATGGACTCTCTGGATCTTTAAGACAAAAATTTCATAAAACAGTTCCAAACAATTTTGAAACTGAAAATGCCTGAAGTATTATATCTCTTTCCATCATTAATGAGCATTGCATATGTCATTTGAAGTAAAACGTAATATGCTTAATTTCCAGCTCTACGGTATTGTTTTCTGGAACAGGATATCAATAAAATCATTTCAGTTTGTAGCCTTTCTATAGTTCACATCTTCTTTTGAATCACCAGTAAAAGTTTTCTCATAATCTGCCGTCATCTGTAGAGCTTTGAGTAATTGAATTTCATAGAATCGTAAATCATTTGAATTTTTATGTATACTATTTGAATTGCTACTGCATTTCTTTAAATTTACTAATCAATCATTCTGCGTGCATTCAAAGTAGCTATGAATCATTTCATAGGAATAATTAGCCGTCCAATTGAAGATTTTTATTAATCTTCATCAATTTTATAGGAAATTTGTTTACTCACATTGAACTTAAATCTGTATGTACCTCTCATTATTTGATAATTTATTTGTATCTCTAGGACACTCTATGAAGCTATTTCGCTAACCTAGTTAGTAATAAATGATTATTGCGTAATGAAAACTCCTAATGATTTTTTCAAGAACAGTGAACGAGTTCGGTAGCTGTACAGGGTGCAAATATAATATCCTTCGAATATCATATTGTGGAGCCTTCAAATTAGATATTTTTCAAATATCAGATTATGCAGAGTGTGAATATCTATTAACCAAATCTAATATTACAGAGATCCCAAATATCATATTACTCGAGCGTTGGACTATTATGAAGAGTTCAAATATATTATCGCAATAACAAATTTACGTATTACGACTAGAAAACCTCATGAATTTCATAATTTTCAGAACTTCTGGTATGAGAAATTGAAATGCCTATTCGAACATCTTGCTTCACACCAAAAATTTTATATTTTTATGTCATATATAGCCAATAGAGTGTACTAACTTGTTGATCAATATTTCTTTCTCCTTGATTACTCAATAACAGTAAATTAATAATTTGCTTCACATAATCAGCTTACTCCAATTTTAGAATATATTTATATACAGGGTGAGTCAAGCTGAACGCCTCGGACTCTCGTGGCCAAATGGTATTTTTTTTCGGTAAACGGTCTATGGAAGTATATGCACGTCGATCTGAACTACAATTTAAAAATAATGACTTTCATACAGGGTGTTTCAAAAGAGCGTGACATATCAAAGTTATATTTTTTTTAATGGAATACCCTGTATTTTCTTGCATTTTTGAATTAGTTGAGAAAAAATAAGCTAACTTTGCTAAAGTGTCCCTATCCCTAGCTCTCTCTATTTATGAGATATTCAACTTTTTCTCAAAATGTAAGGCGGTCGAAAAAATTCAATATCATTTGAATTAGCCAAAGCAGGTGTACGAAATTTAGAAAACCCACTCAAATCAATTTCAGCTACTTACTGTAGCATGAGTGAAGAACCAATAGAATACAGTGTGTTTCATACTATCAGGAACACTCCCACCGTATACTTTGAACGCCAATAACTTTGTTATCAAATAAACACCCTATATTTTTCCACTTGACATGATGCACCTTTTATTTCCTTTTGAACCATATAATACATCCCTATACCTAAATGTGATGTTTCAGAAATTATCGAAGCCTTTTTCGAAATCCTATGAATTTTTTTGAATTAACATTATTTCATCTAGTAGTCTGATGTCATATACTTGAGTAATACATTAAAAGTTTGAGCTTCTGGAGTAAACAAAGCCTTACGATGAGGTTTTCAACTAACTTTCATCAAACCGACAGATTTCGAATACTGAAGAATAAATCTTCAATATTATTAGCTAAATTGAATTTTTGAAACACTCTTAACTGTTGATTTTCTTTGCAGCATTGTTGTATCAATCCAACTGTATCTACTATTTTAGGTTAACTGGTTTTTATTGAAAATGAAACATTACTTGAAGATTAAGTTTAAGTTAAATTAAAAAAATTATAATAAATGTTCGACATGACCACCATCTACTTCAATGCAGCATCTATTTCTTTTTTCGGATGAGTTTCTGATATTTTTTAACATATTTGGAGTTTGGGTTTGGAAGGCATTTCTAAATCATTCTTTCATATCATCAGGCGGAGTGGGTGGTGTACTGTATACAATTTACTTTATATATCACCATAAAAAAAAATCCAAGGGTGTGAGATCGGGCGATCTCGCTGCCAGTTTATAAGACCACCTCTCCCAATCCATTTATCTGTAAATTTTCTGTCCAGATAATTCCTAACAACACGATTGAAATGTGCCGGAGCACCATCTAATTGTAGCCACATCATCTGTCTCACATTCAAAGGAATATTTTCCAGAAGATTCCAAAATTCTGTTTTCATGAATCTTAAAAATTTCCTTCCATTCAGATGCCCGTCAAAGAAATAACGACCAATTATGGTGTCTCCTATGAATCCACCGAATGAGTTAACACTCCACCGCTTCTGGCGATCGACGGTTCGAAATAAATGTTTGTTTTCGGTGTCATAATAATGAAAGTTATGTCGATTAATCAGACCATTGTTATGAAAGGTTGATTCATCTGTGAATAAAATATGTTCAAAAAAGTTCATCTCTTCGCCAACTCGTTCAAGATACCATAAACAGAAATCTAGCCTACGTTCAAAGTCCCTTCCATACAGCTGTTGATGCAGCTGAATGTGATATGGATGATATTTATGTTTTCTAATCATTCTGCTTACACTCGATTGAGTTATACCTGTTGCATTAGCAATGGCTCTAGTACTAGTATTGGGATCTTCAATCACAGATTGCAAAACTTCGAAATTGTGTTCCTCATTACCAGTAACTGGTTTCGATATCTCTCGAACAGTGTTATCGATACTACCTGTTCTTCGAAATCTGTCTAATAATCTCTGAAATACATTTTTGTCAGGATGCTCTTTATCTGGGTACTTCTGTGCATAAACCCGCGACGCTAATAAGCAATTTTCATAACACTCTCCAATGGTTAAAATCATGTTAATTCTTTCTTCAAGTGTGAAACTTTTCATTTTACTTCTCAGCAGGACGAATTCAGCACAAACTTATGACAGAATATTGCTATTTGACAGGAGCCTACTTAGAACAACAACTCAACAGGGTTTAATGTATTACTCAAGTATATGACATCAGACTACTAGATGAAATAATGTTAATTCAAAAAATTCATAGGATTTCGAAAAGGCTTCGATAATTTCTGAAACATCACATTTAGGTATAGGGATGTATTATATGGTTCAAAAGGAAATAAAAAGGTGCATCATGTCAAGTGGAAAAATATAGGGTGTTCCATTTGAAATAACAAAGTTATTGACGTTCAAATATACGGTAAGTGTTCCTGATAGTATGAAACACACTGTATTCTATTGGTTCTTCACTCATGCTACAGTAAGTAGCTGAAATTGATTTGAGTGAGTTTTTTAAATTTCGTACACCTGCTTTGGCTAATTCAAATGATATTGAATTTTTTCGACCGCCTTACATTTTGAGAAAAAGTTGAATATCTCATAAATAGACAGAGCTAGGGATAGGGACACTTTAGCAAGGTTAGCTTATTTTTACTCAAGTAATTCAAAAATGCAAGAAAATACAGGGTGTTCCATTAAAAAAAATATAACTTTGATATGTCACGCTCTTTTGAAACACCCTGTATATATATATATATATATATATATATATATATATATATATATATATATATATATATATATATATATATATATATATATATATATATATATATATATATATATATATATATATATATATATATATATTACTAGCTGACCCGTCAATCTTTGTTCTGCCATATAAATTATTACTTTTATCTATCTATATTTCTATCTATTCATCTATCTATCAATCTATCTGACCTGGCAAATGTTGTTTAAATTATTAAAATTGCTATTAAAAAATATGGATGGTTGATAGATGGGTGAAAATTTAGGGTTGTATGTATTTTTTTATGCAACATCATAAAAAAAATAAAAAATTTTGTCCAAAAACTTCATGAAAATGTTTGAGGTGGACCACCCTAATCACTTAGGGGTATGAAAAATATATTACGACCTATTCTCAGACCGACTATTATTATTTTCGATTGGCATCTTGTAACTCTATTTCGGATCTGTGGATACAATTTAAAAAATTAAAAATCGCGATGGAAAAATAGGGGTTGATCGTAGAGGGGTGAAAATTTAGAGTTGTATGTATTTTTGAATGCTGTATTAAAAAGAAAAACAAAAAAATTGTCTAAAAATGAGAACAAATATTAAGGGGGATGAAAAGTAGATGTTGTCCGATTCGCAGACCTAACCGATATGCACACAAAATTTCTTGAAAATCGGATTTAGAGGATTTATCTCAAAGAAACCCAAAAGAAATTGTAGAAGGGGTAGAACCACCCTCCTCACCTGATATTTTTTTCAGATCTTTCTTAGGATGGTAATACGGTTCTCAAAATTTATTGCGAGAAGATTGATAGCTAGACAGCACAGTTTCGAAGGAAAAAAATGTTCTCTTAAATCCATCTAACAGATATTCCAAGTACAAGGTTAATAAAATTGTAATACAAAACTTAGTTGGCAGTGGAAACAAAGGCAAAACTCTTTTTTATAATAAATGTTCAATATGACGACCATCAATACAAAAAATTGAAATGCATTCTATGAGTTTAATTATGTAAACTTTCAACTTTTCTAACAGGCAAATGGTACATTTTAGTAGGTATATAAATAAATTGGGCTTAATCGACTTATTTTGACCGCTACTACACGTGGTAGCTCTGTGTCCCAGCAATTTTGGGACAGCCCATATATATATATATATATATATATATATATATATATATATATATATATATATATATGTATATATATATATATATATACAGTGGAGTAACTTCGGGGTGGCAAGGGGGGCGACGGCCCTGGGCGTCACAATCTTGAGGGGCGCCAGAAGCGTCCGAATTTTTCTGTGTTATGTTTTTCATTTTATGTATTAGATGAAATTCTTTACTTGATTATTTGAATTGATGATTTTTTAAATTCAATCAATTGATATAAACTAACATTTGAATCCTGATTTGTGATTTGAATAGAGCTGATTTAAACCAAAGAACCCTTTTGTTAAATTCCACGAATCCAAGACCATGCAGCCCTGCACATCGCGAAACATTTTTGAAATGGAAGAGAACGGGGATTGAGAAAAGGCGGTCTCATTTATGACCACATACAACAGCAAATTGATAAAACTGCACTGACGGATTTTTTTTGCATAAATCTCATCAAAATGTATCCTTTAATGAGTAAGCATTATTTTCATTTAATTCAGGTTCATTATGTTTAGTATGTATATTTAAGAATTTTTTAAAGCAATATAGAACAATGTTACGCCACCTTTTGTGACAGTGACAACCAGATTGTATAGCAATAAATCTTGAAAGTTTTTAATTTTCCGTATTTTTTTTTTTTTTTTTTAAAGAGGAGGGACGTGTGCCCTCTCACACGCCCGTCCTCCGTACAATTTGGCTTCGTCAACACTGGACATGTAGCCATCAAATACTAAATGAGGGGAACCACTAAAATCTCAGAACGCATATAAACACCCAAGAACACGGTGGGAATCGAACCCACCAACTCCGTCAACGAAGACGGCATAGCGCTACCTATACCGCTCAGCCACGGAGCCTCCATTTTCCGTATTATTTCTGAAGACTTACTACATCGTCAAGGGTAACATCTTTGGCCTTCGTTAAGCAACAAAACCAAACGGGAATTAAAGAAAAAAATGTTATGTACGGGGGGGGGGGGGGCACTAATACATCTGTACGCCACATATAAGTTTTAAGTCATATAATAATAAATATGGATTATGTTTCGGTTGGAATTTCAGCCTTTTTCAAATCTTTTATTCGTAATACCTTAGAGCATAAATATATCTTCGTCGCATCTATCATAAGGGTTTGCACAATTACACAATAATAACTTATTTTCACAATAATAATATATTATATTCATAACCACACATCTGAAACTGAAAACTGCCTCTTTCTTGTCAAGGAAGAGGCAGTTACTAAATTATTGTGTAATTGTGCAAAACCTTATGATAGATGCGACGAAGATATATTCATGCTCTAAGGTATTACGAATGACAGATTTGAAAAAGGCTGAAATTACAGCCAAAACGTAATGCATATTTATTATTATATGACTTAAAACTTACATGATGAAATTTTTATTGGCCCAAAACCATGAATATAAAAACTATTAATAACAAATCAATACAAATATATATATATATATTTATATATATATTATAGTATATATATATATATATTTATATATATATATATATATATATATATATATATATATATATATATATTCATTCAGAGGTAACAGTAAGTCCGGCTCTGATAAAATCCGGAATGTAACTGAGTCTCCAGTCGAGTTTGTTTGTGAATGTTTTGTTAGATTTGATTAGGGGTGGGCAGAGGGTCAGCGGTCCTCTTGTCCACGACATAAATCAGATTGAAAGACTGTTTTTTACGTTACATTTACTTAGATGGTCTTGTGCATACGTTCGCCCTTCATTCAATTTATTAGCGTAGCGAATTTATTGATCCACATGAATATAAATTTCATGGTAGAGAGGTTAATGGTTTGATTTTGATATTGAGCAGAACGTCATATGAAGAATTTACGAATGTATGATAAATTTTTAGTCTTATTTGTCCAGAAAATACATACTACTGCTGTGTATCGAATGTACGAAATCTCATATTATCATCTTCTTGAACTCACTTGCTTCATTGGATTTTATTATTTATTTTTTGATTTTAATTATCAAGGAATTATCTGAAATCTTCTGACTTCTAGTCATGAATGCTTTTTCATAATAGATAGAGATATTTATCATTTCATATATTTGCCTTTATATCTGTTTAATGAATTCACGATTCACAATATGTTTTAGTGATTTTATTTCTTGGCTCCCTACATCGCATACTCTCATTAGATACCATCATTTTTATGGGTCCAGATTAACAGTGTACCCATATTTTTTACTTGTTCATCAAGGTTTCAGTCATTGATTATGAATGAATATTTTCAGTTATAATATCACAAGAGCATCGAAAATAATCGATTATACTTCCGAGTCACGAGACGTATTTTGCGAAACACCACGAGAGCGCAGCTCGAGTGATGTTTTAAGAAAATACGTCGAGTGACGAGGTCAGTATAACGATTCTTTTCGATTGCAAAAATCACGGATTCTATTGGCTTAGGTATTCATACATGAGTTATATAATCATGGTAATTTTTAATCAATGTCTGATGTAAGTTATTACTATTTTAGCTATTAAACAACTGTTTAATTCCTTGCTTAGTAAACGTATCACTTCCTTCATTGAATTAAGTTGTTTAACCTCTGATAATTTATCCAATTTATCGGATCTTCTGACATTGTTGGATTTCTCCTTTTTAAAAGCTTTGCTGATAAAAATGAAATATATATATATATATATATATATATATATATATATATATATATATATATATATATATATATATATATATATATATATATATATATACAGGGTGATTCATTAATATGTGTAAATATTTTAACGGAAGAATTTTGAGCTCAAAATATGAAGATCTAACCCAATTTGCTTATACAAAATATTTCTCCTCACTGATTTACAGGGTGTTTTATTTAGATTATTAAAAATCTAAATTGTTCATTATTTTAATGCTGCTTGATATTTCTTTATGATATTTGTCAGTAAGTTAAAGTAGTTTGGGACACATCAAATAATAGTAAAGAAGACCATCTCGCTATCACCAGTGGCGTACGGCAGGGGCACGGGAAGAGTTCTCGTTTCCTAAATTCTACGCCACTGGCAGAATTGTCATTTCAGTATAATTTTTCGATTCTCCAATATTTTCTCTGTAAATAAGGCACTCTTTTTTCGTAACGCTAGAGCCACTATTTTTCGAGATATTCAACGTTGAACATATGGCTGCACAATTATTTCGATTTTTATGTTCCAGTCATGTCGGTGTTTTTTGTCATACGATTGCATGTATTACGTAAAATAAACATTATTAGGTATTTTTATTCAATTTATAATAATATTAACAGACAATTGAAAACAACTACAAAAATATCCCAAACGATAAATACTCGCCAGGAACAATGGCAGCAAATTTTATATTCCGCTAATTTTATTGCGAATCAGCCAAATATATTTTTTAAAGTTCGAAGATCGTTTAGCGAAAGAATGGATAAACTTATTGAGGTAAGCGGAGATCACATTGAACTTTGTTGTAAATTGTTTTTAAGTTTTGTTCATAAATTTGATATTCTCCAAAAATTGTAAAGAAGATCTTGATAATTAAGTAGTTATTTATTTTGAACTTTTTTTATGTAGCGCTGGTTATTTTTGTAGTTGTTCTGTTTTAAATTGTTTGTTAATATTATTAAAAATTGAAAAAAATGCCTAATAATGTTTATTTTACGTAATACATGCAATCGTATGACAAAAAAACACCGACATGACTCGTACATAAAAATCGAAAGAATTGTGCAGCCATATGTTCAACCTTAAATATCTCGAAAAATAGTGGTTCTAGCGTAACGAAAAGAGAGTGCCTTATTTACAGAGAAAATATTGGAGAATCGAAATATTATACTAAAATGACAATTTTGCCAGTGGCGTAGAATTTAGGAAATGAGAACTCTTCCCGTGCCCCTGCCGTACGCCACTGGTGATAGCGAGAAAGTCTTCTTTACTATTGTTTGATGTGTCCCAAACTTTTTCAACTTACTGCCAAATATCATAAAGAAATATCAAGCAGCATTAAAATAATGAACAAAATTCATTTTTGATAATCTAAATAAAACACCCTGTAAATCAGTAAGGAGAAATATTTTGTACAAGCAATTTGGGTTAGATCTTCATATTTTGAGCTCAAAATTCTCCCGTTAAAATATTTACACATATTAATGAATCACCCTGTATATATATATATATATATATATATATATATATATATAACAAGTAGAGCAGAATTATCGGTATAGCCCGCTTATATGGAAGCAGCCGTTGACACGTGTTTCGGACTCTTTGGTCCTCATCAGAACGGCGTAGCCAAGCATTGGATTGAAAACTTGGAGATGAAAATAGCACAACAAACGAAATCCCCTGCTACGGAAGACAATCACACATTTGTGGCTTATTGTTTGAACTCTCCGGTTTGGGAGATTTGGTCAAACTTTGCCACGGAGGCGATTAATGCCATCTGCGAGATCTCTGACCGAGTAAATAAACAACAACAAAAATTAGTCGCGGGAAAATATTAAACAAGTAGAGCAGAATTATCGGTATAGCCCGCTTATATGGAAGCAGCCGTTGACACGTGTTTCGGACTCTTTGGTCCTCATCAGAACGGCGTAGCCAAGCATTGGATTGAAAACTTGGAGATGAAAATAGCACAACAAACGAAATCCCCTGCTACGGAAGACAATCACACATTTGTGGCTTATTGTTTGAACTCTCCGGTTTGGGAGATTTGGTCAAACTTTGCCACGGAGGCGATTAATGCCATCCGCGAGATCTCAGACCGAGTAAATAAACAACAACAAAGAAATTAGTCGCGGGAAAATATTAAACAAGTAGAGCAGAATTATCGGTATAGCCCGCTTATATGGAAGCAGCCGTTGACACGTGTTTCGGACTCTTTGGTCCTCATCAGAACGGCGTAGCCAAGCATTGGATTGAAAACTTGTGGCAAAGTTTGACCAAATCTCCCAAACCGGAGAGTTCAAACAATAAGCCACAAATGTGTGATTGTCTTCCGTAGCAGGGGATTTCGTTTGTTGTGCTATTTTCATCTCCAAGTTTTCAATCCAATGCTTGGCTACGCCGTTCTGATGAGGACCAAAGAGTCCGAAACACGTGTCAACGGCTGCTTCCATATAAGGCGGCTATACCGATAATTCTGCTCTACTTGTTTAATATTTTCCCGCGACTAATTTCTTTGTTGTTGTTTATATATATATATAATATATATATATATATATATAATATATATATAAGTATATATAAGTATATATATATATATATATAAATAAATATATATAAATATATATATAACTATATATATATATATATATATATATATATATATATATACATATATATATATATATATATATATATATATATATATTTGGTGCGATAGAAGTGCCTATATGAAGTACAAGAAGTATTAGAAATTCAACTTTTCACATTGAAATTGCTGATTTTGATAGTATTACAAAAATATTGTTAGCTTTTTCCTATCGTAGGTGATCTGATTCACTACACGGGTGGTTAACTATAGGGAATAAATAAATTCAATATTTGCACCGATAAGTCAAAGCGTTATCAACGCAACTATTGTTTACTGACTTTATCTAGTATCTATTAGGTACATTCTATAAATCAATATCTTATCAATTTAGAGATTTAATTGATTCTATAGACAAAATATTCCATGAAGTAAGGTACATACGCCAAGATTCAGAACATAATAAGCAGATCATAATCTTTACACTTTCTCAACTCAAATTATCGATTAAAAGTTACCTTAATGCTGTAAAATATGAATTAAATAAGACATTCAAACAATGTTTTAAATAAATTTTTTTGAGGCTTATGTGACATGTTCAATATCATCCATACAGAGGACCTATATTTGTATTTTAAATCGATAATCTTTCTCTGACAGGTAATTATAACCCATTAGTACTATTCCTACAAATATGCAATGTGGAAATGATAAGTATTAGTTTAAATCTAAGGTAAATAGCGTAGTTGAGTCTACACTACCAATACTGACATTGGAGATGATCTTGATAATTATTATTATCTAAAAATATTTGCACATCTACGACGAGTGGCTGAGTTTAGCTGATAGTAAAAAGACTGTCCTGGTAGATGATTGGTTGGATTCATTTTTCAAAACATACAATGCGAAATTAACATCCAAGTGTATGAGTTGTAACTATTCAAAAAATATTATCTAGGTATAAGATTCTTGTTATTGGTTTGAGTTATTTTATCATTCAAAATTACCAACCATGGTTATAAGTTGTAGGTTCTATAAATACTGCCATGGTAGATCATCACAGTTGTTAGCTAGAAGTATTTTTCAAAATACGACTCCGGAACGAACAATGTGATATTGGAAGTTTGCCGCACTGGGTACCAGCCCCAAGTGCCCACTTATTCAGTTAAAAAAAAGGCGTGAGCTTCATCACTAAGGTCGTATTTTTCACGCGATATAAATCAAATCAAATCAAATCAAATCAAATCAAATCAAATCAAATCAAATCAAATCAAATCAAATCAAATCAAATCAAATCAAATCAAATCAAATCAAATCAAATCAAATCAAATCAAATCAAATCAAATCAAATCAAATCAAATCAAATCAAATCAAATCAAATCAAATCAAATCAAATCAAATCAAATCAAATCAAATCAAATCAAATCAAATCAAATCAAATCAAATCAAATCAAATCAAATCAAATCAAATCAAATCAAATCAAATCAAATCAAATCAAATCAAATCAAATCAAATCAAATCAAATCAAATCAAATCAAATCAAATCAAATCAAATCAAATCAAAACAAAACAAATCAAATCAAATCAAATCAAATCAAATCAAATCAAATCAAATCAAATCAAATCAAATCAAATCAAATCAAATCAAATCAAATCAAATCAAATCAAATCAAATCAAATCAAATCAAATCAAATCAAATCAAATCAAATCAAATCAAATCAAATCAAATCAAATCAAATCAAATCAAATCAAATCAAATCAAATATTTATTGGTACAAGGCATAAGATACAATGCGTATACAAGTCACATACGAAAAAGTAATAGGTTTCAGAGAAAAAAAAACTTACTAGCTATTATAATCAAAATATTGGTAAAACTTGCTATATCCTAAATACACAGTAAAGACATAGGTACACTTGCCGAATCTTACAACAAAAGAAGTACAACAACAGTCAATACACACATACGCAATTTCAAAATTATTTCATGTCACAAAAATCATTGCGGAGATAGTCCTCAAATGAGTAAAAGGCTTTATTAATTAAATAATCTTTCATTCTGGAAATAAACTGCTTAAACTCTAGCACCCTTATGTGGTGTGGCAGTACATTGAAGAATCTAATGCAAAAGTAATCAGTGCCCCTCCGTGTTCTCGACAATCTGTGAAAATCAGGGAGTATGTCCCTGCGATTACGAGTTAAATGCTTATGAATATTTTCATGTGAGGAGAAATGGGAGAGGTTTTTTCTAATATAGGCAAGACATTGGTAAATATACACAGATGGAAAAGTAAGCACATGAAGAGAGGCAAAGTACCGACGGCAACAATCCCGATACCCAATCCCAGCCAGGATCCGCACACACTCCTCTGCAGACCGAAAATTTGCCCTGCATGAGCACTATGACCCCAACTTAAAACTGCATAGGACATTCGAGATGAGAAGTAAGCATGATAGGCCAACATAAGAGTAGGGAGAGACACATTATGAGAAAGTGCCCTAATAAGGTAAATAATTTTTGATAATCTTCCACTCAGTTGGATAACGTGCTCCTCCCAAGTAAGTCCAGGATCAAGAATAACTCCAAGAAACTTTGCATGAGGATCACAGGGCAGGTCAGGTCTATTTCGTCGGAGAGTGAAGTTAAAGTTCTGAGTCTTGGATCTGTTAAGGCTAAGCTGATTGGCAGCAAACCAATCATACAGATTGGACTGCATCTCACTGACAACATCAGTCAAGGAATCAGTGGGATGATATGTAATTGTTTTGGTCGTGTCATCAGCAAAAAGAATGAGCTCTCCTCTGCCTTGACAATGTGACAGATCGTTTATATAAATAAGGAACAGAAGGGGACTCAGCACTGAGCCCTAGGGAACCCCACTGTCAATGTGCAAGGTTTGAGATTTTTTGTTGTTAAAATAGACAAATTGATTACGACCAGTAAGGTATGATTCGATGAGAGATATACTCACAGTTGAAAAATTATAGTGGGCCAGCTTTTTAATCAAAATTGAGTGTGAGACACAATCAAAAGCCTTTGTGAGGTCAAAGAAAGATGCATATGTGTCCAGACCTCGTTCCAGTCCATCCACAACAAGGTCCACCAGACCATTAATGGCCAAAGTTGTTGATTTTGTATTACGAAAACCATATTGCCCAGTAAGAAACAAGTTGTTATGTTCAAAATAAAAATTCATTTGGTCTTTTAGAATGGACTCAAAAATCTTGGAAAAAATAGGTAAAAGGGATATCGGGCGGTAATTGGTAACATCATCCGGTGAGCCCTTATTTTTGTAAATGGGTATTACCTTTGCACTTTTGAGAACCGAGGGAAAATCTCCAGCCAAGATGCAACGGTTAATCAACTTTGTAAGTGGATAGACAATTAAATTTTTAAGTGACTTTACTTAGAGATGCGATTCTAACGGATTGAATTATATTTTGAAAAATCACACTTAAATAGCAAACCCAATTGAAAATAATTTATTTGATTAAAACAAAAATTCGCAAAGTGCATCGTGGTTAAGGAAAAAAGTTGAAACCTACGAAAGTACGTACCTCAACATCAAATCAATATACACAACAAATTTCTACCCTATTTAAAAAAAAAATTAGCGAAGTGTATCGCGTACTGATGACGAAACAGGCGAATAGTCACCACGAAATGCAGCACGTTTGAGAAAAAGAATTGAAATCCACAAAGTATCGTATTTTGGCAAAAACTCAATGTACATGCCAAACGTTGCCTCTCTAACTCAATCTGCAGAAGCTGTGTAGTTTGGCAAATCATTTCCACTTAAAAATGGCTAGAGTTGAAAAAATTAACCAAACTTCGATAGAGTCGTTCTGCCTAGAAAATCACTTCAGAAATTTCAACTCATTTGGTGTGATGCGAACCGCTGGACATGTCCGGGAATGACATTTATATGCAATATCCACTTTTTTTTTATTATGGTGAGGCCTCCACTCTAGTGTTGTTTCCTAATGAGCTCGTAAAAATGGCAGCAGTTGCAGAAATTTACTCAAATTTTGATACTTTCGTTCTGTATAACAATCCCAGATACCAGCTCATTCGACTCGATTGGAGCCTCTGGAGATGCCAATATGTACCGCGAAATATATATATATATATACATATATATATATATATATATATATATATATAGATATATATATATATATGTATATATATATATATATATATATATATATATATATATATATATATATATATATATATATATATATATATATATATATATATATAGTTGGGATTTTTCGTGGTATAACAGATATTAAATGACTAGTTGGATTTAATTTACTCGACGTTTCGGCTCTATTTTTGAAGCCTTTTAAGAGTTTCATCAAGAGTCTGTATAAGATAAAATATAATTTAAAGCTAGTTCACAATACAAAGGTTGATATTGTGAACTAGCTTTAAATTATATTTTATCTTACAGACTCTTGATGAAACTCTTGTAAAAGGCTCCAAAAATAGAGCCGAAACGTCGAGTAAATTAAATCCAACTTTATTAGTCATTTAATATCTGTTATACCACGAAAAATCCCAACAATCTATAATATACAGATACAAAAAATATATAGATACAAAAAAAAAGTAAGAATTATTCGTGTTAACACGAATAATTCTTACTTATATTCATTTGCCATTGCGATAAAATTCGGAATGATTGCTGCTTGTGGTGTGTGAATGTTGAATCACATCGAATTGATGTGTCAACTTTACTCTTGCTTAGCGAATATAGTAGCCACCTACTACTAGTACGTCCGGTGTTCCGGACGTACTAGTTCTCGTTGCCGAAATGTTTTCGTCTGTCTGAAAGATGTGGTTCAATTGTTTCCGACTGGTGGCGCTGTGTCATATTTATATGTCATGGAGTTACTAGAAGAAATATGTATGATCGTTTGAAATGTTGGTTTGGTTATCACTCTCGGTGGATGGATGATACTGATGAGCCCCAATAAGGGCGAAACAGTCTGTCTATCAATTTCCATCGATTGTGATAAACAAATTAACATTTCTAACAATTACCGTCTAGGGTAGATGTTGATATTTCGATGCTTCATGAACTCTTATAACCAGCTCCGCTAGGAGGTTTGTTTGATTTGTTTCAAATAAATGTCCTAGTTCACTTAATTATATATGTATATATATATATATATATATATATATATATATATATATATATATATATATATATATATATATATCACACATGAAAAATATTTCGAATATCGTGATCTAGGAAATCTAAAACGGATGGAAAAATTACTCCTACGCCTGACTGCTTTCCTTCGATCACTGTAATAGTATGGATTTTCGGAGAAATACGACTATTAGTGAACATTTCATATAGATAAATTTCATTTATTACCACATTTATTAATTTTCATCTAGTATCGGCCTTCCAAATTAAAATGTTGAGGGAATATAACCTGTATATTATTATCGTTTTCTCTCGAGTATATTACTATAATTTCAATCACTACGTTAGTGTACTCAACCCAAAACATAGAGCTTTCATCAAGATCGGTGTGTTTGGCTTGTATCAAGAGCATATGAGTTAAGGTAAAAAGATATTTGACTAATAACTTCTCTTCGAGTGAATAACACTGATCAGATTCAATATGACCTAAGCAGATATCTGTTAATTCTGAGTTCAAAAGATGTGCCATTAAACATCTTGGTTAACTATTATGATGAGATAGATTTTACGTTACCCCTACTTTGAACCAGTGCTGATCAACTTTCTATGAGAACTATAATAACAATATGACACTGGCTATAAAAATACTTCAAATAAAATATCATTGTCTACTGATAAGAGGGAAACTACTGAAAATACCGGAAATGCTTGTTAAACACTCGATAGGCTCATAACATCCTCTTCTTGAGTACCAACTTCACTATGTTATTATAATCACTCATTACCTCTCAATGCAAATCCTCCACTCAATTTATCAATAGCGGTTTATTGACATTCGATGATATTATATGTCGAGTGTAATAGAAAACAGAGCAGATCATGTTCACATCTTCATTCTCAAGAATAACTTGTGTAATTGTTTGAAGCACAAATCTTCAAACACTAGTAATTCGTCATCCATAAAATCTGAGAAGAGTTGCATTATATTTCGTACAAAATTTAATCAAAAAGTTTATTTCAAAGATGCTGTCAAATATTACAAATAAATTCTGAATCGAGAGTATCAATTGTTTCTTTTCCGCAAACGTCAAAAAATGACGACTTTTTTAACATCAGTTCTCAATGATGAAGTTTGATTTCACAGACGTCCTTTTGTTTTTACTTTTTTGTCCGGACGTGAGCGTACAAAAAAGTACACTTTTTTGTACTCTCACGCAATATCAAGAACGTCGGGCGGCGTAAAGTTGGGTTCCGAATCCGACATAAATGTAATCTTGCCCGCTACACACATAACGATATATCGTTGCGATTTCAAACTGCACAGTTAAATCTAATAGCCCTGGTGCCTCTACACGGCACAGATATCTGCGTCGATATTGTCAGTTGTACACAGAAGCTCGCGCGAGAAACATGTCATCGGCAATAACGGAAGATGATGAAGATGCACTTGCATTTTTAGGTTTGATGATATGCTTAAAGAAAAAAAATCACGTAATGTGTGGTGTAAGGACTGGCTTCTAAAACGGAAGTCATACTCTCATATAAATTTATTAAATGAGTTGAAATTGGCACCAAAAGATTGGCATAACTATTTAAGAATGAACGAGGAGACGTACTTAACCCTCTTGGCTATAGTCACCCCGCTGATTCAGGAAAAGAACACTGTAATGAGAGAAGCAATAAGTCCTCACGAGAGATTATCTGCAAACTGTTTCATAAATTGAGCGATCGGTCGAATAGATCGCGGCGTCGTATCCCCACGAAACGATAAAATTGTGCAAACGCAAGTATCAACGATTTATCGAATAGAAAATGCAACTGCCACCGATGAACTGTGCAGATGAAATTATCTGCAAAGATTTGTCATACACACGTTCGATAAAACTGTGCAAATTGACTGCACAGTTATATCGTTACGATATATCGTTATGTGTGTAGCGGGCATTAGAAACATTTTAATACAACAAGTCATTTCTTAATACTCGGGTACTTACCAAAAACGCACAGTCCTATAATGCGTAGATAAGTACCTTTAAATGTTTCAGACAATTATTTTGTTGAGTTGTCAAAGGACCCCGCACATTTAGTTAGAAAAAATAACGACAGCTAAATTCGCCAATTTTTGGATATATTTTAGATACTGGCTACCTACACAACATCAATTTTAAATTCTGTTCCCACGACTGGTTTAGAATATAGAGCGGTCCAAATATATATGTCCAAAAAATCATATTCATAATTTCAGAAAATGATGTTAACATACAAATTTTTAATGTAATATGATAACTTCACTAAAAAACCGTTCTTTAAAGGAAGCCATCCAAATAACTTGAAAATGAGCCCAGCATATACAGGCTGTTTACTCGATGAGTTTGTGTATGCGGCTTCAACTTCGACAGTTTTACGCCAAAAAACTCTATTTCTAGCTTCATTGATAACAAACGATATCTAAAACAGTGAAACAAAATACAGCTTCCTACCATGTATAGTTTACAAAAAAAAAGTGGTCCAAAAGTTAAAATCACAGAATTTTTTTTCTTTATTACTTGAAAACTTTTTATTTGTGAGGTACTGGAGAGTAAGTAAGTCGAATAGTCTATAAAAAGTACATATCATGTTGAAACTGACGTTTTTATACCGTATGTTCATTTTTACAGGCCTACCTGGTAGATAAAAATGTATTAATTATTTTTCATCTTGAGGTGATCGAGATATTAATTTAAAAATTGATGAAGCTCATCTCGATATTAACCTTGTTAGGTCGAGATATAAAAATGTAGTATCAGCTATGGATTCAAAATAATGAAGACCGAGAGTCGGTGTCGGGGTACTACTGTACCTGTAAATCAGGTCCAAGAACACTCGGAACATGTGCTCATGTGGCAATGGTGTTGTGGTACCTTGGTTATTCTGGTATGCTCCCGCACGTGAAATATCCTTTTACTAAAATTATAGATTCGGTAAACAACGCGATTTCAATTGATATTCAAATGTGAAAATAATTATTCTTTCGGGATACTAGACTTATGGTCAAAGAACGTATTTCACTGTACCTGTATCTTGAAAAGTGAGTCTATGGATCTGGAAGAAGCGATTCCAAACCACCCTGAACAATACAAACTGAATATAAGTACTATTCTTACATGTCTCGTTGAAATCCAATCAGTCCCATTAGAATCATTAGATACACTCTCATTTTTCGACATTAGGAAACGAACATACGGTATATGAACTTTAGTTTTAACATGAATGTGGCCTGTTTTTTAACTATTCGATTTGGCAATGAACTCATTTATTTTTCCAGTACCTTACAAATAATCCCTGTACAAAATATAAAGAAGAAAAATTCGGTGATGTCAAATGAGACCATCATTCTTTCTAAATTGTACATGGCAGAGAGTTGTACTTTTCGTCTACTATTTTGGGTATCCTTTGTTATTATTTAGTAAGAAATAAAGCCTTTTGAAAAATAATTGTCGAAGTCGAGACCGTGTACATAAACCCATCGAGTAAACAGCCTGTATATGTCGGACTCAATTTTGAGTTATATGAGTGACTATCGTCAAGCTATAGCTTCCCACTGAGGTTATCGCATTTCACATAAAGTCTGTATGTTAACAGCATTTTCTAAAATTGTAAAGATGGTTTATCGAGACATTGACATTTGGACCAATCTATATAACGATGTACGATGTTTTGGTAATACCATGGTATTCGAGTTTCTAGTTTCATGACCTCTACTTTCCAGCATTTCAAACTTATTTAGGTTTTTTCTTGCATATAGTGCTGTGTTAAAAATATAGATCCTAGGAAATGTTAGATTTGACTTCATTTTGAATATCTCTCTACATGAATCTAGTGGTCCAAGTCCGAAAATCTACCTAATCACTTTCTCCTGAGACACAGAAACTCTGTGCCATTGCACAGCATTGCCCCCATAGTATTAAGTTGTATGAGAGGCGGCAATATGCCAGACTATAAATACAGTGCCGATGCAACTTCTCAGCTGGAGTAGGGCAAAATATGCTCTATTTAGCATCTCGCAAATATATTCAATATGGTGATCAAACTTTAGAGAAGGATCCACGATGGTTCTAAGATATCTGAAGTTATCAGCAAAGGTAATGTCGGCCATAGGTACAAGAGGACTTGCGTTGTCATCAGTTTGCCAGATGGGTAGAGAATTTATTTTAATCACCTGCTTCTTCTTTTTTTCATTACTTTATACTGGTAGAAAAACTACTCAAACAAATTCATTTTCTAAAAGAAATACACTGAAAATGTAAAAATATTAGTTGAGTATCGAACAAGATAAATATCGAAAATTATTTTGGATCATTGATTTCTGTTACTATGGTGAAATTTTCTTATCGCTAGAATATAATCTTTCAGTCAATCAATTGGCACTCGAGCTCAGGATGAAGATTAAAAATAATTATTCCGAGGTTTGATTAAAAACCGAAAGCATCCGAAGTTCCTTAATAGTATATATATAGCTTATTATTAACAGTATAGAAGAGCTTACAGGTCACGTTACTTTGAGAATAATTGAATTTATACAGTCAGTTTTTGCAATCAATTTGCAGAATGTATCAAAGTGGCATTTCCATACTCGCACTTGTATTAAATAGTTATTTTTGTATTGAGTGCGTAAAATATGTGTTTTTTTAATGGCGCATGAGACAGTTAAATTCTCTCGAATGTGCCATAAAAACACGAATTTTATACACGAAATGGAAACATTTTTTGTACAACTGTGAATGTGAATTTACATCGTCTGAAATATATTAAAAATAAATATTTCCAATACATCTTGACGTGGTTTTTTGCCCCGATAAAAGATTTTTCTGTCTGACAATAAATAATACTTCTCTTTTCCATACATATTATCCTTAATGTTATCAATAATTCCAATACCATTGAGATTTCTAACAAAATATTGAATTGTCCATCTTCTTCCAAACAAATTAAAATATTTGGAGAGTTTGCCATTAGCATCTGAAGAAGGCGAAGTTCCACCGAAACGTGCGTCATGCGTTATTTCTTTTAATAAATGTGTAAATTATTAACCATTGTTTTAATATGCAAATTAAAATATCTGATTAAATTCTGGAATCAGCTTTTCAAGAAATATCTGACGTTTTTGATCAGCAGCAACATGGAATATCTTCGGGATTTTATGTTGGAAGTAATTGTTCAAACTTTACTATCAATTATTATTCCAATAAACGAAATTGTTTTATGATGATGAATAATCAATTAATAATAATAATAATAATAAATTTCATTGTGACAGAAACCTACAACAAATTGAGACATTTCAGAAAAAAACACTATATAAAAAACTATTCTGTTCACAATTAGAAGGGTCGTATTCAGTTGAAACTGATCTTCCATACGACCCTTTCACAAAACTTAAAATCAGAAAAAAAATTTTAACTCATTAAATATTCTTACAACCCGCAACAATACACAAAAAAAATAATACGAAACATAATATTATTACAATCATTTATGTCTCCTTGTTCCTCATCAGTGCAATGAGCTCTGAGCCAAATAGCTCCTCAATTCCGCAGAAAATCTACTCAAAGATGTGCAACCTCTCAATTTCGGCAATAGAAAATTCATTGTCTTGCATATGTCGTACGAAAAACCTTTCTGGAAAAGCGCAGTACGAAGTTGTGGGGGGGGGTAAGCAGTCCCCTACTTCTAACATTCAAGGTATGCACATCCGAACGAAATTTTATTTTTTTTTAATTAAGAATTGACTCTGTAAAAATAAATCCTTCAAAAAGTAATATTTCATTTTTATTTGGTGAATTATTTTGGCATTGAAAAAATAATTCACAAAATAAACATAAAGTATAACTTTTTGAAGGATTAATTTTTAACATCTAATAAATTTAATGTCCGTTGCTATTATTTATGACAGTAGCGTTTCGTTGATATTTTATCGTTTGCTATTAGAATTTTATTTGTATTCAACGAATAAATGAATAATTTTGCTTTGGTTTAATTTTCTTTCTTAATTCATTACTGCACTAGTGTGGTGATGGATTCAAATAAGCACAAGTGCGGCAATGAACATCATTATAAAATTGAAAAAGAGTATAATCACAATCATAACTTGACAGTTGTAAATAGATTGACTATTCTGAATTGAAGTTAAACTGTTGTTATATGGTATAATTTAATACACTAATCAGATACTTCACATTGATTTAAAATTTTAAGGAGATTTTACAATGTAACGATTACATTTCAGAATTTGAAGATTTGACGCGAAATTGATAAATGACTTCCCATTAGAGGAAATTATTTTCCATTTCGGATCAAACAAAACTACTTCAGTTTTCATTCCCAAACGAATCCTAGTACCTAGTTTAAAACAAAGGAAAACTTTACTAATACAATTTCAATATAATTAAATATCAAGTGGCCTTTTGGATTAACTGATTATTATATTTGATTAATTCTTCTTTTGTTAGTATTAGAAACATATAACATTTTGATGCAACATTATCCACAGAGGAATTTCATTTTAGTAGTACTTAGTCTTGAAAATGAGAAACCTCTGAGGCATAATGAGGTTGTAATTTTCTCTCTCTCTCATATATATATATATATATATATATTATTTATTCGAATTGTTGTTGCCTGTGATCTATTTTTAATCTCTTGATAATTATTAGCAATAACAGGCTGGTTGAATCTTAAAAAACTCGATTCTATTAAAGAGTTGACGTTTTACTTCGATATTCTCAATTGAAATTTCTTTGACATTTATTGATGTGAAAAAATTGAAAAAATAAGGCTGCCTTGTCCTGCTAGTTATTTACTATATACTATTCAGTCTAATATTAACATTCAAAAATGTTATGATTAGAAGGTAAGGGAAACCAAAGAAACCTTTACCTACGTAATGTTTGAAAATAAAAATAATAGGGTATTATTTATCTAACAACAAAGAAATGAGTCATGGGAAAACATTAAAGATGTGGAGTAAAATTATCGGTATAGTACGTTTATATGGAAGCAGCCGTTGACACGTGTTTCGGACTCTTTGGTCCTCATCAGAACGGCGTAGCAAAGCATTGGATTGAAAATTTGAAGATGAAAATAGTACAACAAACAAAATCCTCTGATACGGAAGACAATCACCCTCATTGTGGTTTATTGTTTGAACTCTCCGGTATGGGAGATTTGGTCAAACTTTGCCACGGAGGCGATTAATGCTATCCGCGAGAACTAAGAACGAGTAAATAAACAATAACAAAGAAATTAGTCGCGGGAAAATATTAAATAGGTAGAGCAAAATTATCGGTATAGTTCGTTTATATGGAAGTAGCCGTTTTTAATGAAATTTTTTATTTATTTAGAATTTCAAATCTTTTAAAAAAAAAAAATTTACTTACAGTTTATAAAAACCTTGAAACTCTCAGCTTAAGTTTGGGGTCATTGCCATATTTTCAGCTTGCAATATTTAATTATTTATTCGAATTGTTGTTGCCTGTGATCTATTTTTAATCTCTTTGGTTTCCCTTACCTTCTAATCATAACATTTTTGAATGTTAATATTAGACTGAATAGTATATAGTAAATAACTAGCAGGACAAGGCAGCCTTATTTTTTCAATTTTTTCACATCAATAAATGTCAAAGAAATTTCAATTGAGAATATCGAAGTAAAACGTCAACTCTTTAATAGAATCGAGTTTTTTAAGATTCAACCAGCCTGTTATTGCTAATAATTATCAAGAGATTATATATATATATATATATATATATATATATATATATATATATATACATACATACATGGTGGCCCACCACATTCGCCTCGGTGTTTCTATGAGAAATGAAAAGAGTCAAGGAAAAAAAAATTATCCACAGTCATATGTGGTCACAGTCATGAGGAGCATATTCCAAAATTATTTTGAAATATACAGAATGATCCAAAAGAAAGCTACATATCAAAGTTATATTTTTCTCATTGAACACCCTATATTTTTTCATATTTTTAGATACTATAAACCAAATAAAGGTAAGTTACTGTTATATTTCCTATACCTAAAATTGGCCATTTCTGAGAAATTCAAAAAAACAGACCATAATTCAAAACTTGTTCACATCTTGTAGCATGTAACTACCACATGAAAGTTTTATTTCAATATTGTACAGAGATGAAAAAGATTGCATCAGAGTTTGGGCGCATTTTTTAATGAATAAGTGTTGAAAGTTAAATAGAACATCCCGTATGTAATGGCATACTTTGACGTAAAATTATATTTCCTTTGAAACTATATCAGGGTTCCCTATACCTATTTCTTATGATTCTTACGAAAAAAAGGTTTTCATATTCTATTTATGAGTAATTTCTTTATCTTAAAAATAAAACAATCTTCATTATAATGAGAAACAAAAAAATATTTTTGAATTCATTTTATTGAAAAATTAACAAAGGTTAATGGTTAAAGAAATATTATTTTAACAAATTAATGCTGAAAGAGTTGCCAATTATTCTCGATGCATAAGCGAACTCTCTTGAAATGAGTGCTGAACTCTCAATAACATGTTTTGCGGTATGGAACCGTGAAACGCTCTTTTTATTCGAAATTTGAGTTTATACTTGTGCCTGCATTTTGATTGAGATACACCGTATCTCAATAGAGATACGAAAAATTTGTGCTGATATTACCGCGACAAGAATAAATCAATTAGATATTTCAAACACATTGTACATCTCTTGTGAAATTTTCAGTAGTGATTCTGACGATAATTCAATATATTTCTAGAGATAAGGAATAATTATATGTCATGATGTACACGTAGCATCATTTATCTATTTGATCAAATAAAAAGTTTAATAACAGAAACTCATCTAATCCGCTATTTTAAATTGAATAGAAATTTTCTCTGCTGAAGGTGAAATTGATTGAGATCAGGCGTAATTCAATAACATAATACAAATAACTTTTAAAACTGTATCAGAGATAATTAATTTCAATTTGAGTGATAAAATATATACTTTTTTCATTGGAATTATGATATCGTTAAAGTTTTTCACACATTTCAAATTCGTATTCTGTTAAAAATATCATTTAATATGGATATAAATGGCCTGTTATTGATAAATATATATAAATAATTGAAAATACTGCACAGGCAAGAACAATGCAAAAAACATATATATATATATATATATATATATATATAAATATATATATATATATATATATATATATATATAGATATATATATATATATATATATATATATAAATATATATATATATATATATATATATATATATATATATATATATATATATATATATATAAGTAAGAATTATTCGTGTTAAACGGAAAACACGCCCGTGGTTATAAAATTAAGTGAACCAGGACATTTATTTGAAACTAATCAAACAAACCTCCTAGCGGAGCTGGTTATAAGAGTTCACGAAGCATCGAAATATCCACATCCACCCTAGACGGTAATTGTTAGAAATGTTAATTTGTTTATCACAATCGATGGAAATTGATAGACAGACTGTTTCGCCCTTATTGGGGCTCATCAGTATCATCCATCCACCGAATGTGATAACCAAACTAACATTTCAAACGGTCATACATTTTTCTTCTAGTAACTCCATGGCATATAAATATGACACAGCGCCACCAGTCGGAAACAATTGAACCACATCTTTCAGACAGACGAAAATATTTCGGCACTAGTTCACTTAATTATATATATATATATATATATATATATATATATATATATATATATATATATATATATATATATATATATATATATATATATATATATATATATATATATATATATATATATATATATATATATATATATATATATATATATATATAAACACAGTAGGGTTTTCTTATCGGAATATTCTATATTTTATTATATTTTTCGAAATATTCGAGAACCTTATTATTATTTTATATATGGTAACTATATGGTACCTAAAATGAGTCATTCATATGGTGCAAAATATCTTCTTGGCAATTGCATGTTTAAAAAAAATCAATTCAAAAAAGGATTTGAAAAGGTCTTCTTATGTAGAACATGAAGCAAGAAGCTCATTACGGTGAATATTCTTAAATTTACAAATTTTCAGAACATTAAACACAGGTAACTTAATTTTTCTAGATAGAATTTCATAATCTTTTTAAACTATTGCACAGACATTTTAGTGCTTTTCAAATTACTCTGAGAGTATTTGTTTCTATATTTAGTTCTTTTCAAGAAATAACTGTGTTTTTAAAAGTATGTATTCATTCAAATATTTTATGGCGTTCTGGTTTCACAAAAGGATAAAATGTATCATAACAAGATATATACGGTCTCTGCGCACAAAGTTAGTACAATGTAGTACAAAGTTAGTACATTATTAGCGTAATAATTGAAAATGAGCACTTTCTCATATGAGAAATTTATCAATGGATATGATTCTCATGCTTGGACATCAGTTTAATAAATACCTATTGTTTGCTTCGAGCAGAATATAGGTACATGACATCTTATCCCAATAGAAACCATCCTAGAGAGGATCTTCCCGAAATGTTCTAGACAGCTTCCAAAGAACATGAAAAAAAAGAATTACCTGAGAACTACAAGAAAACACAAATGAATTGAACTTAATTTCATAAGTCAGCGAGATGAACAAATTATCTATCAGCCAAGTTGCAGTGCGGAATATTCTGAAGGAAAATTAATAACAACAGTACTAATAACGTACAATATCATGTTGACTTTCGATACACTTCAATATTTTCGGGGAAGATAGGATTAAAATTAATATTAGTTGTGTTCTAAGTTCAACACATTGAATTGGGGTGTAATTTGTGTTTTTTGTAAGTTTACTCAATGTTTTTTAATGTAAGTTTACTTAATGTAATTAAAAAGAAAAAACCTTTCTGTACTTTTTACTATACTTTTCTTTACTTATGTGACGACTGTGAGCACTATTATTCTGTGTATTAGCATGATTTAATAAATAAATAAATAAATACATTGATAACGTTGAGAATAACCACTGTAATTAATTTCTTTTTCTTTCAATTTCAAAACGAGTAGACTTTTAAAATCATTCGACAAGTCTCGGATGCTTTAGGTGTAATAATTTTTTGAAATTATCATTTATCCATACATCTAATTTTCGAAAAAATACCTATTACCTATCTCTCAAACGAGTCATGTCGTTTATACTTATTAATTATACGTAATATTGGTACCCCAATTTTAAAACACAAATTTGTTGCTTTTATATTCAATAGTGAATTTTACAGCATCCCTCAGGTATATTGTAGAATATGATATCTAACCTTAGACAAAGCACCGATGGCCTAGCCGGTAAATTTTAAGCTACACTTAATATTCTTATGATTATGTACGAATACCTATATTAATATAATCTGAACAATTTTTTCGTGCTTAGTTTACCAAAACATTTTGGCCGTCAATAATTTTTAAGATGACAATTGAATATCAAGTACTCTCTTCTACGTTGGAGTGTCTCTAGGAATATATTAAGCTCTTGAATTATAAACTACTTCATATGAAGTACAATCACAATTAACCACTTAACCAGGTATAATTCTGTCAATAGAAACAGTTTTGCCCTGTTTCTATTGACAGAATACGTTGGTTTCCAGTATGAATTATACCAGGTTAAGTGGATAATTGTAGTTGTACTTCATATGAAGTAGGTTATAATTCAAGTGCTTGATATTTTCTTAGAATACTCGGTATGCACATATTTCAAAGAGATTTAATTAATCAATTAATGTTAATCATAAATATAATAGAAGAGATTAAATTTTTGTTTGGTATAGAAACAAATAAATATATGTCTATATATATATATATATATATATATATATATATATATATATATATATATATATATATTTATATATATATATATATATATATATATATATATATATATATATATATGTATATATATATACAAAACTACAGATACTAGATGTGATTTCATATCAAGCATATGTCAAAAAAACCGTTACCGTTACATACAAACTTCAAACTTAGTACATTGTATGACCCTGCAGTAAAATATTGAACTGCAGGGTTTACTAAAAAACCGCGTTTTTTATTGCCATCACAAGCTATCAACATGGCAGGGGCAACGGATACCTCTGGTTAAATTTTTTACGCATCAGTTTTTTGACAAATTTCACATAAAATTCGAAAATCATCAGATTTTTCCAAAAATAAATATGCTTTTTTTTGAGTTTGCTATTGTGAACCGTTTTCGAGAAAAATCAATTTTAATTTTTGGACCAACAAAATAATCGTCGTTTGCTGTGGCAGTGAAATCAGGTCAACTAGGATAAGTTGAGAGACTTTTACAAAGCGTTCGCATGACTCCCAGCCTGTTTTAGTTATCAGTTGTTGTTGAGGTAATTCTCGGTATGGAACTTTTCATTCATCATAATTTTGAAAATCCACCATCTTCTAAGCCTTCATTCAAGAAAAATTGCGAACGTGTTTCGTCCCGCAAAATTGAAGCCTTCATTGAATGGTGCCCAGACACCTTAGAAACGCCAGAATAAACCGATTTAAATCTCATGAATTAATTCATCACCATCCAAGCTGCAGAACAAGCTTTCAACGAAAAGGCAACAAATAAGCTGTTAGATTATCTTGATGGTTAACGTCCCCCGTAGCTACTGGCAAAGATAATCAGGAACAACTTCTATTACTGTCAGTTTCTGCACCTGTTAAAAGCGATGGCTCACTGGCATCTGGCTCCAAAGAAAAAGCTAACCTCTTTGCGAACATGTTTGGTAGAAACTCTAATTAAGAAAATGCATCAATTTCAATTCAGTCTGGCACGAACATGTTATCACCATTGTTAATTTATGTTGAGCTTAGTTACTTTTTTCGTTAGAAAAATCTAATTACGCCAAAACTGATGCTTTATAAGACTCTTGTTCGTCCAACATTTGAATACTGTTCTCATGCTTGGAGGTCTGCACCAAAGCACTCCTTGCATCTGCTTGACTCAAATATTCTAAATAGATCAGTCAGGTTGATAGACGACTTGTCAATGATAGTTAACCTTCACTCAATAAAATCAGAGGAAGGCTGTAGACTTATTTCTCTTTCACAAATATTATCGTGGAAGGTGTTCTACAGACATTGCCTCCATTATTTAACTAGCTGTATAATTTAATCTTCGATTAAGGTACCTACGCAGATAATATACACCAATTTGCTGTGTAGATTCCAACAAACAGGCTATCGGTCCTTCAGAGGGCGTTTCTGAACTAAACCGCAAACCTAGAGTTCTAATCTCAGAAATGTTTTTGGTTTGCTATAACTTGCGGCGGTTAAAATCCATTAAAAAGTTCATTTTTGAAACAATTCCGAAGCACTTTATAACCTTAAGATATTTCCAACTGTTGCCCTTGTAAAAAAAAACCAATGTCGTTTGGTATTGAGTTACAACCAGCAATTATCCGATTTCTTAATTTCCACATTTTCGACTGGACCAGTAAAACTTATTGACTTTAGATGACACCAACACGGGGTGTTTGAGTCCTCGACTATACTCAAGACGTTGTTGCCTCGACCCATCCAGCGATCTACGTAGTTACTGTTAAAAACTCACCAGCAACTCTGCGAACTTTCGCCGAAATTTAACAATAAGTGCGAAAGTTTTTAGGGAATGATTCTTTGTCGAAAATTAAAGGCGGTCTTTCATGTACAAAAAGGCTCTCAGGTCCTGTCTTGACAGCTACGTACTAGTTTTTTTCGATTGCATTTGCAGAAGATCCATTCATGGACGATGTAGTATTTTATTTTTTTATCAAGAATCCATTACTTTTACGAAAAATACAAGAATTAAAAAAGTTCAGAACTAGTTCATTCTTTTCAACAGATATTTTTAAAACAAGAAATTTTATTTTGTTGAAAAGTTCTAGTAAAAAATTGAATATAGGTTGCATGTTCCTGCCCCTTCAAAAAAATATTCATAGGTAGCCTTTTTATTGATAGAACACGCCCACAAAATACCATTTTTGCAACACGTCAGCAATTTGAGGGAAAAAAATTCAAAACATTTTTTTCCCTCATTTTTCAAGGCAAGTCACTTTTCAAAAACAGGCCTTAGAGTATTTGTTTACATGAAAGACCCTCTTTTATTTTCGACAAGGAACGCCCTGTATTTATATATTTATATTCAATTTCTCACTATATTATTCGACTATACCTCTGTAGTAGTAGTGTCCTGAATTATAGGCCATTACTGATAAGAAGCGATTAGATTTAAATTGTAGATATTCGAAAATATATAAATATATATATATATATATATATATATATATATATATATATATATATATATATATATATATATATAATCATGTGAAACTAGGACATTTATTTGAAACTAATCAAACAAACCTCCTAGCGAAGCTGGTTATAAGAGTTCACGAAGCATCGAAATATCTACATTTACCTTAGACGGTAATTGTAAGCAGATATAGTAGCCACCTTCGGGTGTCAAGACGTGCGAGTTCTCGTTGCCGAAATGTTTCTTCTGCTTGAAAGGTTGTTTCCGACTGGTATAACGCTGTGTCATATTTATATGCCATTATGTTGCCAGAAGGAAAATATAAGACCGTTTGAAATGGTTGGTTATCACTTTCGATAGATGGATGATACTGATGAGCCCCAATAGGTGCGAAACAGTCTGTATATCAATTTCCATCGATTGAGATAAACAAATTAACATTTCTTACAATTACCGTCGAAGGTAGATGTAGATATTCCGATGCTTCGTGAATTCTTGTAACTAGTTCCGATAGGGGGTTTGTTTGATTAGTTTCAAATAAGTGTCCTAGTTTCAATTGATTTAATAACCACGGTACGTGTCTCGATAACACTATATATATATATATATATATATATATATATATATATATATATATATATATATATATATATATATATCGTTTTTTGGTTTATCTGGTAGGAGATTAAAACGAGATAATAATTTTTATCAGGTATATTGTATAATTACTATCACATAATTTGTTATAAAATTGACTAGTTCGGGTGTTATTTACTGCTAGAAATCCATAAAATCCAATGCGCCAGTCTGTGTTTACACAAGTATTATTTGAAGACTACTACTATCCACAATCTAAAGGAGTCTATTTACACATGTACACGTCTTCTAAACTTATTTTATATACAATTCACTGGAAAATATTTAATCATATCTCCTGCTAAGCCAAACTCATAAAACAGAATTCGTATTTTGAGGTAGATTTTTCAGTACATAACATCTTACATTTTTCATAGAAAGGCAAACCAGAAAAATGAGAGCTATAGTCATTTGGGGTAAATTGTGGAAAATATATACTTAATAATGTATTTCAAATAGTAGATATATATTCTCCACATTTAGGGTACAACACAACAACTCGTGTTTTTTGAAAATTGTTAAATTGAGTGTTGTGGGATCACCGTAGGCCTCATAGTCCGGGGTTGCTCTTACAATCAAAACATACACAATCTGTACTGAAAACAACTTTGGGACAATTACCACCAAATCCTAGGTTGGGTGTACATCAACGGGTGTGGCGGATGTGAACCCATGATAACGGATGATGGTGGCATTAGATTATCTGTTTTTGTTTGACTTCCGATGCAAGGTTTACCATCTCTGACCAACACAGGAACCGCAACTCTTCTTGGAGATGGAAGACCTCCATTAGCCTGCTGGTCATGTAGCCCCTTTTCGTGTTGCGCTCTTTTGGTCTTGTATCTGAAACAGAAAGAACAAGTTAGGAATTGAAAGAATTGAATCGGTTATTTGCAGACATCGTTCCTGTATTTAAAAGAGATTCGATATTGAATTTCATTAGTTACAGAAAGTCAGGAGTTGACCATAAAACTGTTTTCGTATTGCTTGTGTAATGGTAACTAAACTTATGAAAGCGATATCGCATATTTTTCAGTAAGTTTCTTCAAACTGCACTTATTGTATTTTAAGGCTTGATCTGGTAAACATATTTTTTATCGTTACCAGTTATGAAACCTGTCGTGAAAACTTTTTTCTTTTGAGTTTTCTTACGGTAGGAAGTTATTAGCAAAATAAAATTAAATACGTAAGTATTAATTTACAAATATAAGTTAATGTACATGTCAGCCAAGGGGGCGCCAGAGGGGCTGAGCCCCCTCTAGAAAAGATACCAGAATTATTACGAACCAAAAATGTTCATATCTGATACATGAATTGGAGGGCTGCATTTTGTAAATCTATAACCTTCCCCCAAAAAATAATAGGGTTATCAGGGACTGATTCACCAAATATCTCTTTCCAATCGACATTCAACAAGTTTCTATATATTGTATCTCTATGTCAGATATTCTATTGGGAGTTACAAAAGTAAGTGGCAGCTCAGAAAATTTTGGTCTTGGATTTAAAATTATAACTGGAATAAAACTTCTTATCTGCCGAAAAACATTTGAATGCGAGGTCATGAGTTTGATTAATTCAAGTTAAAGTACTTCAAAAAAATTCACAAATTTTCCTTTAATTTCTTCAACCTCTTCAGATAAAATATTATTAGCCGTTAATTCATTTTCAAACTAAGAATATTATATTTTCCGTGAGTGGAAATAGGAACACAACTAAAAACGATTAAGCGCAAACAAGTGAGGAAGCAAGAGAGAGAATATTAACTTGGTTGTCTATTTATGAGCAATTTTTTAAATTAATTTAAAGTTTTCTATCAGTGATTTTTTATTTATTATTTTCTATTAGAATAAATTTTTTTATTTTTCCTGAATGTTTTTTAATGAATATTCGTTTTCCAGTATACTCTTCTAGGTAAAAAGACAGAAAAAGCTGTATATTCCTGTCTTTTTTTCACGTATATTTATTTTAGTACTTTGTGAAAAACAAGCCCCCTCAAGAATTTGCTAAGCCCCCTCTAGAAAGCTGTGCTGGCTACGGCTTGGTTTTCTACCAAGAACGATGTGGCATTTCAAATAAAAATTGTTCTTTGTACATGTAAAGCTAGCTTACCTATGATTTTGAAACCAAATTTTCACTTGCGTAGGGGTGAGCCTGATAATTGAAGCTAGATGTTCTCTTTCAGGCGCTGAAAGATAACGTTGCTGCCTAAATCGCCTCTCTAATTCATATGTTTGAGCTTTGGAGAACAACACTCTACGTTTCCTCTTCTTCTGGTTTCCTTGGTTGTTGTGCTCGGAAGGGTCTTTTTCGTCTTCCAAACACTCCTCGTCGTCTTCTCGCTCATCAGCAGATGTTGCTGTTGGATCTATGGTGCTCGGATGAAGGTGATCTTCTTTTTTCGGGGTACCGACGCTGGATCTATCCGAAATAGCCGGACTTGTACTGTCCGGACTAAGCTGCGCTGTTGAATACGGTAAATGATTGCTCGGATTGTGAAATGCTGAAAATAAAGAGACTAATTTAGAAATTGAAAAAAATAAAAGTGAAAATTATATACTGCTTCAAATTACTTAATGAATTGAAGCTTTTAATTATGACTGATTGAAATATTTAAATTTTCTCTTACGAATATCATTATGTAACTTCGATTCAAAATTTCAGGATTTTCCATTATTAACTATTATGTTAATTATACATTGTATGTTATAATGAATCAATGAATAGTATATTATTCAACGAGCACAAAATGTTTGCTCTTTTCACGAGGGTGAAGTTTGCGACACGAGCCGCAGGTGAGTGTCGCAATGCCTCATTGTAACGTTTTAGTACGCGAGAGTCGATTGATGGAAATTCAATCTCTGTGTAATGTCTTCTTGTCGGTACCCCTCATTGATTAAACAAACAATTTTAACCGCAACTAACTCATTTAAACGTGGTATCTCACTAACTGAAACTACAGATTGAAGAAATAATGAACAGAAAATGTCATTCTGAAAACGTCAAATAAAGAGAAGCCATTATTTTAGTCATCAAGGCACACTAAGCTACGATTATAGCTTGCCGCTTATTCAGTTATAATTTCAAGTTATCGCTAATTCGGTTATAAAAGCTATGTCTTACAATTATTTTATCTGTAATAAATTGCAATATACGTAGAACACTCCAATGTAACAGATTTAACAACCGAAATCACAAAAGTGTTGAAGGAAAAAAAAATTAAGACCTAAAATAAAATATGCAATAATTTTGTCCGTGAGTGTATATTCTATATGAATATAAATATTCATATATTTTTTTTCAGAAAGTTTTGATTTCGCACGGAATGTTAACTATTTAAATAAGTCCGTTTTCAAACTCAAATGTACTGTCACTGGTAAAACAGAAGAAGAAATAATTATAAGACGGTGTAGGTGGATGTCTTCTTAGATGGGTTGAATCATACATCAAAAATCGCTCACAATTCGTCTCAATTCAGGAATTTCGCTCAAAATCATTTGTTACCTCGTCTGTGGTACCCCAGGGGTCACATCTGGGACCTTTATTTTTCATTATTCATATTAATGAAATCAGGCATTGCTTCCGTCATTGTGATTTCCTGCTTTACGCGGATTACTTAAAGGTTTACACTTCTATAACTAACCCTGAAGATTGTGACAAGTTGCAGGATGACCTTGACCGTCTTGCCGGTTTCTGCGATGAGAACTATTTATTTCTTAATTTGGACAAGTGTATTTCTATGACCTTCACGCGAAACTTGAATCAGGTAAACCACATTTATTGCATAAGGGATGTATCTCTTCAGAAAGTCGCCTCTGCAAAAAATCTTGGGGTGATGTTCGATCCTAAACTCATTTTTGATCTACACATCGATTCCGTTGTTAACTCGTCTTATAGGATGTTGGGTTACATCCGTAGGAAGTGTGAGTCATTCAGAAATGTTAGATCGCTTTTCTGTTTATTCAACTCTTTTGTCCTCAGTAAATTAATTTTTGCCAGCATTATCTGGAGCCCAAGACAGATGGTATACATAGACCGCCTGGAAAGGATTCAGAATAAATTTTTAAAATTTATTTCTTATAAAGCCAATTATTTAATCCCCAATGGTGATTACTCCCTGGCGCGGGATCACTTTTGCATTATTTCTTTGTTTGATCGTATAATTATTTCCGATATACTTTTCCTGTAGAAAATCGTCAACAATTTAATAAGCAACCCCGCTGTTCTCGCGCATATCTATATAAATGTTCCGCAGAAGTCTCTAAGGCCACCAAGCTAGTTAGTTGAGTACGTTAAGTACGCTGGCTAGTATTTGAGAGGTCTCGGGTTCAAACCCCGGGGCCGACTGGTATGCCATGAGTTTTTTTCAGAGGTTTCCTCATGGTAATGTAAGTCACTGCATGCAAACTTATAAGGCGAATGCTGGGCCAGTATTAATCCTCTGAACCCAACCCACACTTCCTATGTTCCATAAATATCCCGTCTCACCTATCCTTAATGCACTTGTACATACAAGTGTATCCTCTGATCTGGCTGAAGGAGTTAATGCCAAACTCAAGCTGCCCGCCTCCCTGACACATACTTCAGGGAGGAATGAAACACGTGTGTTTCCTTTTTTTTCCTTTCCTCTAAGGGCTGGTGAGTTGTTTTACCTACCGCTAAGAAATACTTATTCGGCACAGAATTCGCCCCTTTACCGTATAAATCGCTTTAGTAATAAAATACAGAATAATGTTGATTTTTTTTTAATGTCCCTTTCTGGGATAAAAAGTGCATTGAAGAGGCACAGGGGTGACTTCTGAATTCTGATGTTTAATATCTAATTCACGTTACTTTTAGTAATACTTACTGCTCTTTTTTTTGTGTGTTTATATTTCTTATTTCTTAATTATTCGAGTAATAAGCTTTGTAATTTGTGGATACTCTAGTGGGTATCTTTGTACCTGTCTGTATCTCCCATGTTCGCAATAAATAAATAAATGAAAAAATTAATAAGACTTAGTTATCAGCATATCGGAAGGTAATAGACAGAATAGGTTAAAAACAATGTTCAAGTCAATCAGTTCATACTCGTAGTGTATCTCTGACTAATTTGGACGAACTATCTATTTACTTTTTGTACGCCAAAATGTCTCACAAAAATTACTAGATACCACTGTCTGAACCATCGATTTAGCCTACGCATCATTATAAATTTCAATTTCTTTGTCCCTATAGAAAACTATGACAAAAGCAGCTGGTATTCAGCAAAGCATTGGAGTGACATAAAATGTCTTTTTAGTTGCGGTTTGCAGCGAATCTGCAGCTGTTTAGCTACAGGGCGTGACTTACGATGTTCCCGTGTTTCCATAGGGTTCCTACGAGTCCCCCTACCAGAAGCATCACTTTTGAATGGTGAACATTTGTCACGCATAAATAATGTATCAGTATCAGCCTTCTAATTCAAGTATCATTTCCATCAAACGAGCTTTACAATCTGAGTTACTTGTAACGTGAATGGGAACTGCTCCCAGTCAACGTTGCGTTATGTTGGGAAGCTTAATTATCGTAGGGGAAGTGGTTACTTTTCTCAGAATCGTGTTTGTAGAGTAGGCACGTCCCCTAAAACTGAATGAATCTATGTCGTTGAACATTGCTTTTGATGGTGACGGGAACAGATTATTTTTCAGCGAAAAAAACTACTCTGAATTGAACTTCATTCATCCTTTGATGGATTTGTGTTGTTGCTAATTGTATTTTTTCATATACTTGCCTATTCTAGGGGTAGAAAAGGGCGGTATTTAAATATTGTTATTGAATGTAGTTAATCTTAGGTTTTATAAGATTACACTGAAGTATAATAATAAAGCTTTAAAAAATACATATCCAGAGTATATGTCACTTAAGAGTCCAATTAACTAAGAAGCCTGTTGCTTTACACATACTTTTTTACCAAATACAAAAACCTCAAGAAAATAATATTATATATATATCATAGATTAGAGCGACAGTACCCCGAAAACTGAATTATAAAGATCTTGTATATGTATATGTATATATATATATATATATATATATATATATATATATATATATATATATATATATATATATATATATATATATGGCAGAAGAATAACAGATGAGATTCCCCAGAAAATACTAGAGGTAGCAATAAAACGATGTAGAGTGCTACTAATATCTTGTTTATTCAAACATCAAGCTTTCGTCTACCAATTGCAGACTTCATCAGGAGGCTAAAAATACATTATTTTTATGAAAACATTTACTAATACACAAGTCAGAGAAAACACTTTTGATTCTTAGAATTAGCAACATTTATATCTTACATACCAATACTTACAAGAGAATTTAAGATTGCTCTAGTATAAGTAAATGTTTTCATAAAAATAATGTGTTTTTAGCCTCCTG
The DNA here is from genome assembly GCA_030704885.1 of Cynegetis impunctata. Lineage (NCBI taxonomy): Eukaryota > Metazoa > Arthropoda > Insecta > Coleoptera > Coccinellidae > Cynegetis > Cynegetis impunctata. The sequence goes on along the minus strand of JARQZK010002913.1, from coordinate 186,677 downwards.
ATGAAGTCTGCAATTGGTAGACGAAAGCTTGATGTTTGAATAAACAAGATATTAGTAGCACTCTACATCGCTTTATTGCTACCTCTAATATTTTCTGGGGAATCTCATTCTTCTGCCTTGTTTTTACCAGTACCCCGTTACTGTCCTATTACATATATATATATATATATATATATATATATATATATATATATATATATATATATATATTTCATAGAGTTACTTATTTATTTATTTAGTAATTTATTCGACATTAAGTTCTTGGTTGTATTTCAGATATTTTGTTATTATCTGTTGTTTCTGCAATAAAAAACTATAAATGGAAATTAAATAGCTTCATTTAAAAATTATTTTCGTGTTTTCATATGGTTTGTAACAAGTTTTTTGCCTGGAATAATAGTGAATAGATGGAATGTCTAAAAATATTAAATAACCGTAATATAGGTACCTACCTACATTTATCGATAGATGGCAGATTTTGATGGAAGTGAATAAAATATTTAAATTAAATCAAATATGTCATTGAGAAAACTCTTGAATTGTTGATTGTATTTTTTGCATAGTGTAAAAAGGTTAACTGAAAATTGAGGGTACCTAATGATATATTGAGTCACTCGAGTATATATATATATTTTTCGCAAAGGTTGAGGAAAACATAGAATTGTTGTTAATTGTTAATCCAGGTTATTCAATATTTTTTGATTCGTGTAAAATGATAAAAAAATTAAACAGAATATATTTAAGCTATTTTATTTGCCAACTCTCAAAAATATATTTTCACAACAGAAGTCAGAATCATTGTTGATTTTATTGAATATTGCACATTTTAAAACGTTTCCTTAAAGAAATGCCGAACATTTCGAAAAGGGGTTTAAGCCCTATAAGGTCTTGTTCTGGAAGAGAAGTGTACCTACGTATTTTTATTTCAAAAGATATAAAATTGTGTTTGAACTTACCTTCCACAGATGAAGACCAATGCCTGTTAATTGTATTATAAGGACTAACGTCATGAGTTGAGTTTGTGTAAAACGAACTATCTGGAGAGGAAGGTTCTAAAGAAGTAGCCCCACTTCGATCTAAATCTAGGATATCGCTGATGGCAAAACTGGCTGGCTGTCTTTGAGGATTTATTGGTGGCCCAGTTATTTTCATGCTATCCAATAATCTGTAAAAAAGTAAAATATTCAAATATGATATGTGAAATAATATAAAATTCCAATTTGATAATTTTATAGTTATTAACGTAACAAGGCCGATATGTAGCAAATAACGGATGAGGTTGGATATTGTATAACTAACCGAATCCGTTATTTGCGTATCGGCCGTGTGTCGTTAAAAATTTTTCGTAATCCCATTGAGAGATTATATTTTGATTCCGAAGAAAGAAAAAACCCCGTACCTCGCAATTCTAGAGAAAGATCCCAACGTCGTGCACTCTGTTGTCATGAAACAGTTTGACAGTTTTATAAACAACGTCAGTTTTTTTGTTCTCAAGTTCGCTTTAACGACGACCATGGATGAAATGGAGGAACAAAATCAAATTCCTTTAGAAATATTGGTAGAATCATGTGCAGTGCAGCGAGTGTTGATTAACTGGCGAAAATAACTCAAGAGCGATATCAAAAAGAATATGAAAATTTTGAAATGTGGCGTAAAAGCAAGAATGTAAAGGTGGTTAATGAAGATGTATTATTAGCCAATGCGAAATGAAAATCAGAGGTTTATTCTCCCAACTCGCTGTGGACCAAGATTTCAATGTTGTTATTGTAAGCAGAATGATGTTTTGAAATAAATATTTGAACAAGTGATTTCTTAACGGCCGCCGGCCGTTATGAAATTATAACGGCTGGCGGCCGTTAACACTGACTTTTCAATTGTTATCTGAATACCGTTAAATCAGAATAACAGTATGGGATTACGAAAAAAAAATTACGTTCTAACATTAGTTGATATAAATTCAAACTGCAAACAGGTTAATCGTTTGAGTCATGTCTAAACTGATTCAAGAGCGTTGTGTTAGATATAGGACTAATGTTACTGAAAAATATTATTAAAATACATTTTGGATTGATTGAGCCGATACATGGTGTAAATTAATAAACATATTAAAACAATGGTTAATAATAACATTTTACACATTTATTAAAAGAAATAACGCATGACGCACGTTTCGGTGGAACTTCATCTTCTTCAGATGCTAATGGCAAACTCTTTTCGCTATTAGCATCTGAAGAAGGTGAAGTGTCACCGAAACGTGCGTCATGCGTTATTTCTTTTAATAAATGTGTAAAATGTTATTATTAACCATTGTTTCAATATATTAAAATATATAATTAATCAGCTGAAATATTGAATATTTTTTTTATTAAGAGATAAAACCCACTTATTTTCCAACAAGTAAAAGATGACGAAAATGTTTCGGAAATGAGTTTCTTTAAATTTAGCACTAAATTCAAAAAAAATCTCGAAAATTCAGAAATATATTGTAAAATAATTTTTATACATGAAGGTTTCATATATCAAATAAAAAACTACCTCAGTTTTGTAGTACCCAAACCCCTGAAGATGAAAGTTATTAATCAAAATGTTAGAGTTAAGAATTCTTCAAATCAGCATAATAAAATGAGTTGACAATATTCCAGGGTAAGTAAAAGAAAAAATGAAGGAATGGTAGCTACCTAATAAATTTGTAATTCATAATCTATTTTTAAAACGTTATAGAAAAAAGAAATTTTATTATTAATTGTTATAAAAATATGAAGTTATTATGAACTGAATCAGTACACGCAATAATATTTAGGTATAATTAGTTTGTGGTTATTGAAGTAGGGCACATATACTTGCTATTAAATTTGGAGTTATTCTATCTTGTTGTTGATTTTGATCAATTATTGATGTTAATTCTCAACCTAAATTAATTCAACAGAAATTATTAAAATAGTTTTTAAAACTTGAAAATGGTTTACAAAATTGTTTCTTTTATTTATTCATTCAGATCCCCGATTATTACTATACGATAATAGATTATTTATACAAATTATAATAGATTCACCACTTCAAAATCATTTTTCATAAATAATTGATTTCAACTTCAATACAAAATTCCAAGGAATATTTTTATGTTTGAAAGAATAAATATTATATTGCTTTTAATACACATACTCGATTTCTGTGTGAATGAAATGAAACTAAACATGCCAACCGTGTTGGCCAGGTGCATGTTCAGTGATGTAGGTACTTTGAAAAAATTTCTCCAACATTTTTCTAAAAAAAAAATCAGAAAAGTTTTTAGTACTTTTTAGGGGATATATACAGAGGCGAATTATCCTTAAGGCAAACTAGGCATGTGCCTAGGGGCGCGAGGTTACAAAGGGGCGCGCGGGCGGAATTGTAAAATAAAGAAAAAATATACAATAAAATTAATTGCCCCAGTAAGCCACCTATGTTAGTAGATAAAAATGTATTCCGGTGATTCAGAAAAGTGTTTTGTGGATGAATGTATCCATCTGCGTTCTTATTCAACAACGGTAGCTCGAGACGGAAAACTGCCCGAACAACCAACGCAATTTTAAAGGTTCTAAGAAATGAAGAACTTGAAACACTTTATCCAAACATTAACATAGCTTTAAGAATTTGTGTATCGACGGAAGGTCAGCAATTGCAGTGGTGAGCGGTGCTTTTCCTGTCAAAAGAGAGTGAAAAATTATTTTTGCTCAACTATATATTAGATTAAACTCGTTAGCAATATTTAACATAGAATCAAACTTATAGCATTCTTTAAACTATGACGATGTTATTGACAATTTCGTAAGACAAAAATGTAGGCGCCGAAATTTTTAATTTCTTTTTAGTTTGTCATTCAAGCTGTAACAACAAGAATATGAAAATTAGCAACTTTAAAGGCGAGCTAAAAGCTGCTACTTTAAATAGTTTCTGCAAATAAATCAATTATGTCCAATCATATCTAATTTGCACTTAGTAAAGTGCCTTTAAGTTCACTTTGCCCTACCGAGAAAGAAATCCGGGACCTTCCGCGCTTACGGCAGACACCTAGGCCACTATCTATACTATCGAGTTCGAATTAAGTAATTATAACATATTAAACTTAGTTAATTATATAAATGAAATATTAGATACACAGATTTAATTAATTTTTATCCTGTTCAATAATTTAATTCATATGACTGGCGTGTAAAGCCAGATATTATTATATATGGAATTTCATAATTTTCGGGTTTACATGCCAGTCGTACCTTAAACCTTTAAAATATTGTAAACCGAAATTGTAAGATCAGTCTGACAATTTCGATCTCATGTAAACTGTTACTCTTTTTCCTTGCCCATGGGGGCTAAGGAAAAAGAGCAAGAGTTTTCCTAAGGGGCGGTACATCGGTAATATAGTACGAGTTATTTTTAATATAGGGGCGCCGATGAGATGCTTGCCTATACACTCAGAGAAATATGATGAGTTAATTGAACTATACAAAATGTTTGAGTAACAATATTGCCAAATTTGTAAATTTAAACTATTAAAATGTCATTTTTATACATATCTCCATTGTCCATATAATACATAGAAATTTGTTGGCCAACAAAATAACCTTTTACCCAGAAATAGGTTATTCTAACAATTATTTCTAATCTTTTTCACAAACTGAGGTTATGTGAACAATTATTTTTGTTTATCACAACACTAATTTGTTCAAATTGGATAAATCCAAAGATATTACAATGATGTCTTCGGTTAAATCAAACAGATAATAGTAAATTTCCAATTTAAATATTATTAATAGTATTTTTTAACCATTGTGTGTTTACTTCACTATTCTAAGAGTAAGAGAAGCTATTTAAATAGTAAAAGCATCCCTAAATGAAGTTGAAGCAAACATTTTGCTGTCTATTTACCTTATTTTAAGGGTTTGGAATTACTAGTTCGCCAACGATTGGGCATGCGTATTGCGTAATTCTCATATTGCTGCGGCAGTCTAGTCTGACGTTTCTAGTAAGTACCTATTATATAGTTATTATAGCCAGAAATTCTAAGAAAATTGAGGTGGAAAGTTTTCAATAGTAGAGGTGTTCGTTATACGGTATATATTGTAAATGTTATGGATTCTTTTGATGAACATTCCATAAAATTAACAAATTCATTTGTTAATTCAATTTTGTGTTCGGAACCACTTCCATCAAATATTGAAACTAACACAGAATCGGATGTGCATCTGAAAAATCTGTTGGATAGCTGGGGGTTTTCAAGCTTATTTGGCCTCTTAAAAGGTATGTTTAATATCTACCCAGTTTATAATAATAACTTTTCAAAAAATAAATATATAATGAAGATAAGTATCTAATCTTGAATTAAGAATTTTATTTTGAAAATTCAAAATTAAGTTTGATACCGAGTTTTAATACCCGTACTATTTATTTTGAATAAAACTATTCTATAAATTCTAGGAGAAGAAATCACCCTAGAAAGATTGGGATACATCAACGAAGAAGACCTGAAGGTGATTAAAATCATACAAATTAGGAAATCGAATAGAATTCAGGAGGAAGTTGAGCGAGTGGAAAATGAAAAAGGTGAGTAACTTTACCTCTATCTTTAATTTTAATTTTAATTTATATTCCTTAAAGAAGGTTGTTCATACATATTCCTTAAAATATTTAGGGATGGCGTACCTACTATAACCTTTCTACATTTTCACAAGTATTCAATACGTTTTATATTTATAGATATATTTTGATTGTTTTGATTCTTTATTTTGATATCTGGAAGCAAATCTAGTGATTTTTTTGTCTAGATATTATTGTCAGTTGATTTCAAATTTCTTAAAGATAAAGAATAACTCACGTTTTTTTCTAAACATTGTATGGTATCAATTAATTGGAAATTTTGTTGGCTATTCAATGGTATAAGAATCCTATATGACCATATGAAATAACAGAGTTGGCTATGGTTACTCAAAATCTAGATGTTCGAGAGTTTTTCGGATAACGCCAGCCGTTTAGCCGTAGTTGAAAATACAAAAGTGCCAATCGTTTTTTTTCTCCAAAACTAAACAGTTTACTAAACAAGTTGTCTGCATTGATTTTTAAACTTCAGATAATTAAAACAATAATTTATTTATGATGAATTGAAAATTTTAGAAGCTGGCAACGTGGTCGACATGTGTGATAGGGAAGCAGTTTCTACACCTATATCATCAGGCTGCTGTTCCTCTACAAAATTAATCAAAGAGAGGAATTCATTTTTAAGTTTCCTAATGACATATATATATATATATATATATATATATATATATATATATATATATATATATATATATATATATATATATATATATATATTTACAGGGTACGCTAAAAGTAGGAAAATTTGAAAATAAGATTTTAGAGATAGCAGATTCAAAGAGGGTTAAAATACTAACAAAAATGGCTTTTATTTTTTCTTTGTATGATGAAGACTTTTCGAGAAATATTAAGTCAAAATTTGAGAAAATAAATTTTTGACATAAGTTTTCTCGAAAATTGCTTGTCACGCGGAGAAAAAATATAAAGCAATTTTGTTAGTATTTTAACCCTCTTCATATTTGCTGTCCTTTTCAAAATTATTCTGAATGTGAAAGTAACATCTTTCTAATTTTTGCGTACCCTGTAAATCTGATCCAAAATTTCACATCAGAACTTTTTTTGTATGTGTTATGTTGTTCTTGATATATAATATCTATTCTATGTCTATGTATTCTTTTAAGTTTGAAACCTTTTTTGCTAACTTATATGAAAATGTATGTTATTTTTAATTCAAAGTTATGTTACGTTACGTTTTATTTTATATGTTATGTTCTTCATATATAATATCTGTTCTATGTCTATGTATTTTTTTGAGAACGTATTAATAAATTCTTATACAAAAAGCGTATTTCATTATTTTAAAAATAGTTGTATTAATATAATATTAATGAAACGAACAGTGAATAAAGAACAAAAAAATATAAGTGGACAGCCAAATTTGGTGGCTAACTAAAATATGTTTGATTAACAAAAAAATTGTCATCTAACAAAAATCATAATTGTTAAATAACAGAAATAATTGTCGGCATACCTTTTAATTTGTTTCATAAACACACACATTTTGTTGACCAGCTACTATTTGTTGTAGCGCCAATTAATTTGTTGCTAAACTGTAATGATAGGTACACTATTGTTCCTTGACTATATTTCATGTTTAAAATAACAATTAAAAACGTAGAGCTACAAAATGTACTTGACAACTGATTATTGGTCATTCTAACTATTAAACTGGATAGGCGCATTTTCATATGCTCTTTTTGGTTAATTTTACCTATTTATTTCTCTGAGTGTACGGCGCTCTGAACGTTTAATCCGCCTCTGGATATATATATATATATATATATATATATATATATATATATATATATATATTTATATATATATATATTTATATATATATATATATATATATATATATATATATATATATATATATATTAATATATAATTCCGCAACTACCCCCAACAGTAAATTTTCACTAGGTTTAGGTACCTACATATAAATTTTGCACAGTTTTGAAGATGAATAATAAATAAATATTCAATACTGATACGCCGTATGTAGTTCAAATCAGTAGATAAGATAGTAAATTTCATAATGGAGAGTATACTAAGTAAATTTTTCCTTCGGTATTTTCATTGAAGAGACCGAATCATGCTGATTTATTCAAAATTGCACTTATATTGTTTCATACAGGATGTTCCATTTAACTTTATGAAGTGATTCAATAAAATATGTGCCCAAACTTTGATGCAATTTTTTTCACCACTTGGTATAATATTGAAATAAAATTTTTATGTGGTAGTTAACTTTAACCTTTCAGCTAAGTAAATTCAGTTACGAGCGGCTCGTTACAAGCTACAGGGTGTAAACAGTTTTTAATTTATGGTTTGTATTTTTTAATTTCTCAGAAACGGTCAGTTTTACCTTTATTTGGTGTATAGTATCTAAAAATATAAAAAATATATAGGGTGTTCCATAAGAAAAAATAAAACTTTGATATGTACCTTTTCTTGGGTCATCCTGTATATTTCAAAATAATTTTGAAATATGCTCCTCATGGACCCACATATGACTGTGCTAATTTTTTTCCCCACTCTCTTAATTTCTGATAGAAACACCGAGGAGAATGGGGTGGGCCACCCTGCATATAAATATATATATATATATATATATATATATATATATATATATATATATATATATATATATATATATATGTATGTATGTATGTGACCAGTTGTCTAGACGTAACTTTCATAATTTTTTTTATTACGACAATTTTTAGAACTCCTTGAAATTTTATTATTAATTCTGAAGTATTTCTTCGGAGAATTGAAAAGATATGAGCCTCGATTTTACTTGAAATTTGTTTCAATTTAAAGGACATGATGAAACTGCTGAACAAACCGAATCAGAAGAATAATAGTTTCTCACCTTTTGAATGAAAGTTCCCAAGAGCCATGAGAACGAATTAGGCCGGAAACGAGTACAGGTCGTTCGGAATTCCCAATATTTCCAAAAATTGCCGTAACCGTCCTTTCAAAACAACATAAAAGCGATCCGTCGGTCGTTTCATTCTTCTCGACGGAGAAGTCAGAGATGACCATTATTTTTCAAGATTTTTATTGACGTCCAAACTACAGGTGACAATAAGTCAAATCCGCCGAAGGGAAGCTAGAGCACGTCTGTGTCGTAAACAGGTGTATTTTCGGTTATTGCGATAGGTATCCATGATTTTACTGTCCGAAACTGAAGGTCTTTTGAGTGTATGTGAAAATAAAAACAACATCTGAGATACAGAATGTGATGAGCCATAATATATTAAATGTCGAGATATCTTCATTATTGCCCTTTATTTTACAGACTCCGAATATATTTCTTCAAGTGGTTTATGCTTGACTAATTCATTTTATATTTTCCGGAGGTTTCAAGAGTAAAAAATAGTTATATTTATGGCAGAGATAAGAACTATTCACGTGAAGAATTTACAGTTAGGTACCTACTTCTTACTCTGTCGAAACATCGAGAAATTTAATTTTAAACCAACCGTCATAACTTTTGTTTATAATATATTATGATATTGTGGGCTGTTGATTGGTAGGATGAAACAAGAACGACATTTTTGATGAAAAATATTATAAAAAAATATTCTTGAATCATGTTCATTATAGCAGGATAGTTTACAACCGATGGATACAGTGTAGTTTATATGGTATATATATATATATATATATATATATATATATATATATATATATATATATATATATATATATATATATATATATATATATATACAGGGTTGGGATAAAGTATGGAACCAAGTAAATATCTTTTGAACGAAAAGGACAATATTTATAAAATTTGTTTATCTGAACGTTTTTTTTCGGTAATGTAAAAAACTCCAAAGAAGTTGAAACGTACAATAATTACTCGTGTATACAGATTTTTTACAATGAACCTAGTATGAACGAATTCGAAATTTCAAGCTCTTTCAACATCTGCAAAGATATATACAGGAGGTCCCATATAAATTAAAAAAGTTGAGGGTATTTCCAGTTCAACCGGAAGTATATTATCAACAAAAATTTGTATATCAGATGCATTTTGCGCTATTGCACTTACCTGCAAAATTTCATAAATATTGTCCTTTTCGTTCAAATGATATTTACTTGGTTCCATACTTTATCCCTACCCTGTATACGTATAAACATAGGTAGGTACAGCTTATTTAAGCCAGAAAAATCGATTTTATTTATAATTTGACGTTTCTTTCTCAAAAATTTTAAAAGATCACACATAAATGGCCTGTTATTTCTAAAAATAAATGATTAAGTAAAAAAATGGTTCAGATAAGAGCAAATAGAAATATATATATATATATATATATATATATATATATATATATATATATATGAGTTTATTTTCAGCAATTACAGGTTATTTGAGTTAGAAACCTGACTTTAATTAAACAGTTAATATTTTGTTTTTGATTCGTGACTTTCTCAAATATGAGTAATTCTCATTAATTAAGAAAAGAACTTAATGATACTTTAATACGAAAATCATTAATATTATTTCAAATACATTTTTTACATCTCTATTTCTATTATTTGCTCACGATGCATCATAAGTACCCCCAAGCTCTGATTGAAAACGTAAATTTGTCCTAAACTTCGAAGTGAGATGAGTCAAGATGAGTTTTTCGTCTACGAATGTCGCAGATATTTCTGTATTCTACTATAGCACTTGTTTAACATAGAATTTTCATAGACTCATCGAAGAAAATACGTAATACTATAGGGAAGCCACATTTTAATTAAAATCTTAGATTTTGCAATATATTGCAAATATATATATCTTCATTATGAAATGGTTTTATATTTTTTGGTCACATAATTTCCAAGGTATTAGAACTGTGTACTATGCAGTCATGTGGTAGGAAGTAGTATATAATTAACAGTATTAATTCAACATTAAAAAAGATAAAATTTCCTTAATATAACGATGTTTTTAGTAAATAATTATATAAGTATTCATAACTCACATATTATTGATTAAATTCGAAATAATTTTGATTATATTAGCTAACTAATATGCAATAGTGGTTAATTTCATATAAAAAATATTACAAAATTAAATGTATCTATTTTTAATATCTTCTTATTTGAAAGAACTCTTATTATTCTTTCCCAATTATTCAATTTACTATGTATTATACAACAAAATAAACGAAATTGTAAATTACGTGATTGCAGTTTCGAACTACTGTTTATCATGGGACGATCGTCTATATAAAATTTTAGTGATTGTTTTTATAAAATCCGTTGTCAATCAATTTATAAGAACATACTCTCAAAGCATCATATTCAGCGTTTGAGTCAAATCTACTTGAACCTATGCGAAATGTAAAAATAGATTACCCTGGCAATGCGGACCTCATAGCTGGCGAGCACCATGCACCAGGAAGTAGAGCTGGACCCCATGGATGCAACAGTAAAGGTGGCCATGCAAATAGAGCTGCAGCTGCTGCAGAAGAAGAAGCTGAAACACTCGCAGGAGGCATCGGTGTGCCTTCGACCCGAGGCTTTCCCTTATCAGCCACTTTTCGGAAAAAATCTACACTTCCGCAAAAACACAAAAATCACAAAGTTCGATAAGTTCCTCTATAGCTATCGATTCTGGCAGAAATGAGGGCTGTAAAATACGTGCACAGTACAACTCGTTACTACGGATGTTTCGCAAGAACCTTTTGGACTAGAGCGTTTAAGTGGATAGGCACGCGAGCTTCAAGAGTTTCTAGAGCACCACTGAAGAGCACTGAAGAGGTGTCCTTCACTCGAGGATCTCTCAAATCCACCAATGACAATACTTCCTCTGAAGGAGGAGTCCTGGACGACCAATGAAAGTTCGATCCCGCCTATGTGTAGTAAAGCTGCGTACATCCCTTCCATATAATGCCCTTTGTTTTCTTGATGTTGTACTGAAGGGCCTTTTTGGACATTTAAGTTTAAGTCTTGTCTCTCGAATTCCATAAAAGATGTTCGCTTTATGATTGTCATGTTAATGATTTGATTTCCGGCTTATCTTATAATATATTTTTGTGGTCGATTATTTCTTCGTTGTGAAGGGTGAATTTTGTTGCATGTTATTTCAGTATGACAATAAATGATTAAAACGATATAAATTTTGACATGACTTCCTAGGAGATATTTGAATGTTAAATTATTTTTTTATATGATATGTAATAGGACAGAAATTAATATTATGAAAATTTCGGTACAGAATATTCCAACCATAGGTGAAACTTGCTTTTCATTAATATTCTCGAGATATTTCTGATAAAAGCTGTTAAAGTTTTCGATATTTCAATATTCATGAACTAACACTATATAGTGTTTCATACAGATATATACGTATATATATATATATATATATATATATATATATATATATATATATATATATATATATATATATATATATATATATATGTATATATATGTATATATATATATATATATATTTGTATATATATATATATATATATATATATATATATCGAATACATGCATTATCAGTCGTTGGAAGATTCGATATTTACATATAATAATTCAGTATAACTCATTAGTTAGTTTATAGCTTTGTTTCTCGATATGTCAAGATATATTTAATATCAAGATAAGATATAAATTATCGATGGATGTAAATTGAGTTGGTTATTTACTTACCTACTAGATATATGTAGGTATATATATATATATATATATATATAAATATATATATATAAATATATATATATATATATATATATATATATATATATATATATATTTATTAGTCATTTATAAATTAATGCCATAATATGGATTTTTTGGTCCGAACCGCAGTAGTGCCATAAAATCCCCACAAAACATTTAAAACTTCATGAAACCTTAATTAATGAATTAGTTAAATCATAAGTATCATTATCACCTTTTCCATTTATTGCATTTTCACTATTTGATATGAAAGTATTTTAGAGTGCAATGAAATAAAAAAATACCAAAAAAACTTGCATTATACAATTCATATAATACCTAATATATATATATATATATATATATATATATATATATTATATATATATATATATATATATGTAATATATATATATATATATGTATGTATATATATATATATATATATATAAATATGAAAAAAAAAAAAAACGTCGAAACGTCGAGATTTTTCAAATCTTTTACGCGGTTCATTCCGTGAACCAAGTTTTTCAAATACTTCCGACCGCGGAAATCTTTCTGAACATATATAAATATATATATATATATATATATATATATAAACTCTTGATAATTATTAGCAATAACAGGCTGGTTGAATCTTGAAAAACTCGATTTTAATAAAAAATTTGACGTTCCACTATGATATTCGATATTGAAATTTTTTTGTCATCTATTTATTTAAAAAAATAGAAATAAACAGAGCTGCTTAGTATATGCTATTCCAGTTCAATATTAACATTCAAAATTGTTATCACCAGATGGTAAGGGAAACCAAAGAAACCCTCACCTACGCAATGTTTGAAATAATTATAAAAAGGTACTATTTATCTAACAACAAAGAAATGAGTCATGGGAAAACATTAAAGAAGTGGAGTAGAATTATCGGTATAGACGCTTATATGGAAGCAGCCGTTGACACGTGTTTCGGACTCTTTGGTCCTCATCAGAACGGCGTAGCCAAGTATTGGATTGAAAATTTGAAGATGAAAAAAGTACAACAAACAAAATCCTTAGATACGGAAGATAACGAAGATAATCACACAATTGTGGTTTATTGTCTGAACTCTCCGGTATGGGAGATTTGGTCAAACTTTGCCACGGAGGCGATTAATGCTATCCGCGAGATCTAAGAACGAGTAAATAAACAATAACAATGAAATTAGTTGCTGGAAAATATTAAATAGGTAGAGCAAAATTATCGGAATAGTTCGTTTATATGAAAGTAGCCGTTTTCAATGAAATTTTTTATTTATTTAGAATTTCAAATCTTTTAAAAAGGGGTACTTACAGTTATAACAAAGTTTAAAACCCTCAGCTTAAGTTTAGGATCATTGCCATATTTTCAGCTTGCAATATTTAATTATTTATTCGAATAGTTGTTGCCTGTGATCTATTTTTAAACTCTTGATAATTATTAGCAATAACAGGCTGGTTGAATCTTGAAAAACTCGATTTTAATAAAAAATTTGACGTTCCACTATGATATTCGTAATTGAAATTTCTTTGACATTTATTGATTTAAAACGAACTATTCCGATAATTTTGCTCTACCTATTTAATATTTTCCAGCAACTAATTTCATTGTTATTGTTTATTTACTCGTTCTTAGATCTCGCGGATAGCATTAATCGCCTCCGTGGCAAAGTTTGACCAAATCTCCCATACCGGAGAGTTCAGACAATAAACCACAATTGTGTGATTATCTTCCGTATCTAAGGATTTTGTTTGTTGTACTTTTTTCATCTTCAAATTTTCAATCCAATACTTGGCTACGCCGTTCTGATGAGGACCAAAGAGTCCGAAACACGTGTCAACGGCTGCTTCCATATAAGCGTCTATACCGATAATTCTACTCCACTTCTTTAATGTTTTCCCATGACTCATTTCTTTGTTGTTAGATAAATAGTACCCTTTTATTATTATTTTTCAAACATTGCGTAGGTGAGGGTTTTCTTTGGTTTTCCCTTACCATCTGGTGATAACAATTTTGAATGTTAATATTGAAACTGAATAGCATATACTAAGCAGCCCCTGTTTTTTCAATTTTTTTAAATCAATAAATGTCAAAGAAATTTCAATTACGAATATCATAGTGGAACGTCAAATTTTTTATTAAAATCGAGTTTTTCAAGATTCAACCAGCCTGTTATTGCTAATAATTATCAAGAGTTTAAAAATAGATCACAGGCAACAACTATTCGAATAAATAATATATATATATATATATATATATATATATATATATATATATATATATATATATATATATATATATATATATATAATTATTCATTCGAATTGTTGTTGCCTGTGAATTATTTCTAATCTCTTGATAATTATTAGCAATAACAGGCTTGTTGAATCTCAAAAAACTCGATTTTATTAAAAAGTTTCGCCACGACATTCGTGGCTTTATCAAAACTTTTTCAGATTCAACAAGCCTGTTATTGCTAATAATTATCATGAGATTATATATATATATATATATATATATATATATATATATATATATATATATATATATATATATATATATATATATATATATATATATATATTATTATAGTTATAATATTCCCATAATCAGATACAATTGAACTGCAGAGAAAAACAATACAAATTTATTTGTTGAGTATCTTCTATATCTATAATATAGAACATACACGACGTGTTCCAATATAGCTACGAGTGAAGGAAGAAGGTAAGCCACTCGAAGTTTTGTAGAAGGAAATTTAGCTGAAAAGATGCAATTGTCTTTTAAGAAATCAAGTATTTTTAGTGGTTCGAGAGGGTGCGGGTGAAAATTAATTATCATATTTGATATTATATTGATTGAAATATAATTATTCTGAAAGATTCTTTATGTTTTATTATAACAAAGTCAAACTTTTATTGTATTCAACCCATCAAGTGGCAAAGCAAGAATGCTTAGGTACAATGTAAATTGTAGCACTCCCTTCCTTGCCTTTTTAATCCATATATGAAACACAGCAAATATGGTACCAAACACAACGGCATATTTAACGGAGAATGATTGATAGATTTTTTAACTGTGTTTGGCTCCCAGGGTTTTCGGACCTATCCTAACTGGACTACATAGGTAACTTTTAAGGGAATAAAAGATCATTTAAAAATGTTGATTATTTGGAGATATACTCTCCGAATAATTAACATTTTCAAATGATCTTTTATCCCCTTTAAAAGTTACCTTACATATGATTTAATAAAAGAATATTTCCAAGAAGATCACCTGCTTAGCAAGGAACGGTGAATATGTTGAGACATATTTTAAGTGAGGTAAATATTTATCCTCACTTTTCTCTCTCGTGCATTTAATATGTGATGGATTTTAAAAATGAACAATTATAATTAGGTTATTATCATTGATAACTTATATCAAATTTTCCATGGGTAACGTTATCAGAAATTAAATTTATGTAGAATTTAATTTTTCATTGTCTTGTTATTAAATTTAAAGGGATTTCACTTCTAAGCATAAATCAGAACTTTTTATTTCGCTTGTATACTACTGAATATTTTACAAATTTGATTTTTATTATTGATTTCTATGTGACGAAAGACATCTTACGAAGGATAATTTAAAACAAAATTAATAATACTTAAATTTCACATTTATTGTCAACTTTTTCTGACATGCTATATACAAAGACATTTTTCCACAAACGTCTAAAAATGACGACTTCTTTAACCTCAGTTCTCTATGTTGAAGTTTAATTTCACAGACGTCCGTTTGTTTTTACTTTTTTGTCCGGCCGTGAGCGTACAAAAAAGTACACTTTTTTGTACTTTCACGGCAATTTCAAAAATAACGTCGGGCGTCGTACAGTTGGGTTCCGAATCCGACATAATGTAATCTGTAAGAAAAATTTTATATATTTTAATACAACAAGTCATTTCTTAATACTCGGGTACTTACCAAAAACGCACAGTCCTACAATGCGTAGATAAGTGACTTATATTTCTAACAATTATTTTGTTGAATTGTCAAATTTGTGTTGCCTTGACACCTACAAAACCAGTAAGCAAAGCAATCTAGTTTTACGTTTCTTCACATCCAATCCTTTTTAAAAATATCATCTTAATTCAACTAAAATTGTCGGTCTCGCTGCGTTCAGCCGACAAACATTTAGTCTCGCCACAAAAAATATCACTTTTAATACTAATAAAACAATATACTATTTATCTTATTTCATTTTTGTTGATAAATCTGTTATAACATATATATCATATTACACCGATGGTCTTGAGATATTAGAGAGGGTAACAGTATCCTCTGTTGAAATATTGCTCTGTCTAATTCCCAACAGGTAAATTTTTCTATTGTAACCTCTTGAAATGGTTTATGCCTCATTTGCATTAATTACGTACCTCTCCAGATCTTCTTGTTAGGAAGAAGCTTATCTCGAACTGATGACTTGGTTTTTCCCTATTGGATTGTAAAGAACATAAGTTGTGAGAACAGGCTCCAGGTGTCGAAGTGGGAAATACCCATGATGATTTATTCATATTGTTCAACGAAGCCATAACATTGTTGTATTATCACGTCTGAAGAATTTCCTTGAACTTGAACAGGTATTATTGCTTTTACAGGATGGCAACAATACCTGCACATTCAAAGAATTAAATTTCGGTTTCAGTACTTCATATTTATATATATATATATATATATATATATATATATATATATATATATATATATATATATATATATATATTTATTTATATATATATATATATATATATATATATATATATATATATATATATATATATATATATCTTTATATATATATTTGCCCGCACTATAGATTTACAGGAAATTGTTAAGTACCTACAACATTTGCCACTTTCAAATTTAGCTTTTTAATGTACACAACTTTATATTTTTATATCCTTTTACTTACCTTATATTTTTAAATCTTAACATTTTTACTCATAATTTATCATCTCTAAACTAGTTATAAAGTTATAAGATTTGGTTTATCTTTTTCCTGTATCAATATTTATTTAGTAAGAACTTATAGTTAATATTTAGTCTTTTATTTTTTCTGACGAGAGAAATCGTTGAGGAAATATAATAGTATATTATTCAACGAGCACAAAATGATTGCTACTATACCTACTTTGTCCACGAGTTCCTCGAAAAAATTAGTAATAATCTGCATTTTCAACAATAATAGTATATTATTCAACGAGCACAAAATGATTGCTATTTTTCACGAGAGTGAAGTTTGCGACACGAGCTGCAAGCAAGTGTCGCAATTCACCCGAGTGAAAAATTGTAATTTTGTGCGAGTAGAATACTATACTTTGTCCACGACTTCCTCGAAAAAATTAGTAATAATCTGCATTTTCAACAATAAAAATAGTTATCAAAAGCGTTGACATAACATTTTCTGTGTTCACTGAAAACTGCATACTCACGTAAACGTCAACTATTTCACTTGACGATCGATTCCATTCCTTTCTTTCACTCTGATAAAAATGAAATAGATAATTTATCAGAGTAAATATTCAATAAGTTGGGAATTATATTAAATATTAGTTTAATAATTTGCCTAAAAGTTATCTTAGTTACATAAAACCTAAAAATCTAATAACAATATTATTCTAACAATGTGAATGAAAGTCTCAAGTTTGGACATACGTTTTGAGTGTGACGTCATGCAGTGTATAATAAACCCTTATACACACTAGTGAATAATAGGTATAATTATACTTCAGGAAGCACACGTATAATGAATGATTTTTAGTAAAGTCGTGGACAAAAATAGTTATCAAAAGCGATGACATGACATTTTCTGTGTTCACTGAAAACTGCATACTCACGTAAACGTCAACTATTTCACTTGACATCGATTCCATTCCTTTCTTTCACTCTGATAAAAATGAAATAGATAATTCATTACAGTAAATATTCATTAAGTTGGGCATTATATTAAATATTAGTTACATAAAACCTAAAAATCTAATAACAATACTATCCTAACAATGTGAATGATAGTCTCAAGTTCGGACATACGTTTCGAGTGTGACGTCATGCAGTGTATAATAAACCATTGTACACACTAGTGAATAATAGGTATAATTGTACTTCAGGAAGCGCACGTATAATGAATGATTTATAGTACAGTCGTGGACAAAAAATATTAATCAATACAAAATTTAAAAAGAAGTTAGTAGCAGAGCTCCATCACTAAGATCGTATTTTTCGTGCGAAATGCATCGCGTCCAGATGCGATTCTCACGAATTGAATCATATTTTCAAAAATCACGTTTAAATAGCAAACCCAATAAAAAGTTATCAAAAGTTGAAAATTTTTTAATTAAATAAATCGTTGAATTTTTCGAGAAAAAAAAATTCGCGAATTGCATTGCGAACAGAAATACCTACAACGCTTTCATAGCAAATCAAAATAAAAATGAAAAAATTCTTCCTTATTTCATAAAAAATAAAATAAATTTCTCGAAGTGCATCGTGTACTTATAGCGAAGAAGGACGGCATGCGATTTGAACGGAATAATCCCCGCGCAGGGCAGCGCGACTGAGCAAAATGCTTGAAACTACCCGAAGGCACTTCCTTTGCATTAACTCAATCTATCTTCCAAGTTTGAACCCTCGAACTCAATTTGCAGAAGCTGTGCAGTTCGGCAAATTTTCAAAAAACCAAAAAAAAAACAAATATCTAATAAAATAGCGGCGGAAGGAAGAATTTAACCAAATTATGGTTGTTTCGTTCTGCAACGAAAACAATCCCAGGAAAAAAATATTCAGCTCATTTGGTGTGATACGATCCGTTGGAGATGTACCGGGTTGGATATTTATTTGAAAATTAGAAATATCTACGTAAAAAAGGCGGCGGTCGCAGAAATTTACCCAAATTTCAAATGGCAATTTGGTTCCGCAACGAAAACAATCTCAGGTACCAATTGCAGCTCATTCGACTCGGTGGGAGCCGCTGAGGATGTCAATAGACATAAGTATTGACATATAGAAGGACATCAAGAAGTCGCCATATTGTAGACTGACAGTAACTAACTGACATGACGTAAAATGCTAGAAATGAATATTTTTTTCAAATAGCATCTTCATTTTAATATTAGATATTTTTACAATATCAAATTTTTCCTCATTTTTCTTTGTATCTAAATAGTGGTTGTGTGGATATGTGGATATGTGGCCGTGGGGGTTACCGAAAAATGTTAATCCAGACTCCCTGGATATGGGTTTTAAGTACAGGTTAGTGCAATTCTTTCAAATGTGTTAAGTGAATATTTGTTTGGGAAATTGAATCACTGGATAGTATCCATGAAATCAGTTATATTAAATCGAATTATGCGATAGTCTACAATTCATCGTCTTCTAGAATATCAACTTTCATTTCAAATTTCAGCAAAATTAACTGATTATATCCATATCTAGAACAACACTCACACTCAAATCTTTAGGAGGCTTTTGAACATGGGATGAAATTTAGCTACTATCAACGCAGAAATCGAAACTTTGAATGAATGGAATGAATTAAATTTGTATGTACTTAATGTTTTCTTCAAAATAATGTCCATATTCTCTCTTTTACGAACTCATACCTATTTTTAAGAAATTATTAAATTTTAACGATTTAAATTTTTTTTCAATCTAACAATTGAATGTATTCCACTTATATAATCATATAACTCATGTGTGAATAAGCCAATAGAATCCGTGAATTTTGCATAGTTACTGGCGTATTGATAAGTGAATATACCCTTGACGACGTGATATAATCGTTTTGGTGTTTCGCCTCGTGTCAAAAATGTGAATGTTTTCATATTGACGGTGTTTTGACGTTTGTCAGAAAAAATTAATATTTTTTATTCGTTATATAATCGTAACGAATACCACTCGAGCAATCGAAAATAATCGTTATATTGACCTCGTCACTCGACGTATTTTTTTAAAACATCACTCGAGCTGCGCTCTCGTGGTGTTTCGCAAAATACGTCTCGTGTCTCGGAAGTATAATCGATTATTTCGATGCTCTTGTGATATTATAATTATATTCAAGCACATTGGCTGTTCGGAACCGGCGTAAAACTGTAGGTCCCTTGAGTTAAAAAAAAAAGAATTAATTTTTAAATATTTCTAAAACTTATTTTTACCGCGAATATACCTCGAACACTGATAAATTTTTATAATTTGGACATAACTTTCTTCAAACATGTTGCTTTTAGGTAGCAACCCTCCAGATCGGCTAAAATAGCTATAAGTTAATGATTTTTCCGGTCATACCGGAAGTAGTTATTCACTTGCTTATTCCAAATAGACTTTGTGTATCATGTCCTATACTTAAGTCTTACCCTTTTTGACATATTCAAGTTTTAATGTCAAAAATGACGTTTGCACTCTCTAAAATAATCAAACAATGTTTCCTATGAGAAAAGCTTTATTTAATAGTTTGAATAATATTTCAATCTGAAAAATAGTCATGTATTGAAAACTTTTAACTATTCTGGTAAAAATTAATGCAGTGTTCAAAAATTAAATTAAGAAAACTGTCAATAGTCTACTATTTAAAAATGAAGGACACCCTACTGCGTAGCACTAGGAATGATAAAACCCCTCGGCGCATGTGCATGTCGTCAATATTTTTTGAATGTACCTATTATATAAATTAAATAACAATGAAAGTCGATATTACGAATGAAATGAAGGAAAATTGCAATAAATGTATTAATAAGTCGATATTACGAATAAAATCCGTGAAAATTTAGCAAAAAAATTCATTGTTTGACTGTCGAATTTGAATATCCTATCTCATTTTGCTGCAAATTATGAATCAAATTGATAGGTAAGTGATATCTCTCTGGATGGGAAGCAGACACAGACGCAGAATCAAGCTTAAGCTATCAACGTCGCTTGGTTACCGTGGCACACAGAGCACTTCGTCGCATGTTTTGTAGGACTTCGTACATATCGACCTTGGCGCATGCTCATGTCGTAATGCCTATCTAAAAAACGCTATATTTTTTTTTCTTCGTTGGTAAAAATTGGGAATTCAAATTCCCTAATGAAATCATATGTGTTTTATCGATATCCGTTGGAATTTTTAAAATCGGGCCAGTTACCAATTTTTTGTCGTGAGACTATAACCCCTTTAGCTTCGCCTCGGGGTAAAAGTACGACTAAATAAAAATAACATAAATGCCTTTTTCTATGATATTGAAATGTTGCGTATGTATAACTGCTATGTTACATTAATTGCGTTCGTGGACACCCATTTAAGCTGAATGTGATGTGCAATTTTTCAGGCAGTTACCCTATGCCGAATTCTGTTTTTCATAGATATGACTCCACCATCGAGTAAGGTGAATAACGTAGAACATAGGTTCAAAATCAAAGCAAACAAAAATATTTATCACGCTATATCTTATCGCTTCTAAATATATGATATGAACCTCGATGCGAGCAAAGTAGTTGTTTCACGACCTATTTGAAATCACTGGCACATTCTTATCTGACATATAGAACTTGGACTTAACATAACTATAAATTTGAATTGATGCAGCAGTTACTCGTTAAAAATCAATTGTTAACATGTTTTCGTAATCCCATACTGTTATTTTGATTTAACGGTATTCAGATGACAATTGAAAAGTCAGTGTTAACGCCCGCCGGCCGTTATAATTTCATAACGGCCGGCGGCCGTTAAGAAATCACTTGTTCAAATATTTATTTCAAAACATCATTCTGCTTACAATAACAACATTGAAATCTTGGTCCACAGCGAGTTGGGAGAATAAACCTCTGATTTTCATTTCACATAGGCTAATGATACATTTTCATTAACCACCTTTACATTCTTGCTTTTACGCCACATTTCAAAATTTTCATATTCTTTTTGATATCGCTCTCGAGTTATTTTCGGCAGTTAATCAACACTCGCTGCACTGCAAATGATTCTCTCAATATTTCTAAAGGAATTTGATTTTGTTCCTCAATTTCTTCAATTTCATCCATGGTCGTCGTTAAAGCGAACTTGAGAACACAAAAAACTGACGTTGTTTATAGAACTGTCAAACTGTTCCATGACAACAGAGTGCACGACGTTGGGATTTTTCTTCAGAATTGCGAGGTACGGGGTTTTTTCTTTCTTCGGAATCAAAATATAATCTTTCAACGGGATTACGAAAAATTTTTAACGACACACGTCCGATACGCAAATAACGGATTCGGTTAGTTATAATCCTCGGCTGCGCCTCGGATTACAATATCCAACCTCATCCGTTATTTGCTACATATCGGCCTTGTTACGTTAATAACTATTGAAAAATGAAACTCTAGGTTTAACGATTTTTACATATAATAAAACAACAACAGTTGCACAACGCGCTTCGCTGATACTACAGCTTCTTCACGTGCGAATTTAAAATTAAAACTAAAATGGGATTGAATTCTCGCACATCACTTGGTGAAACAACATAAAGAATAAAGTTTAAACTTTGAAATAAAACACAATTGGCTTAAGTTTCACTATATAAAAATATTTAGGTACCTACTGTATTTAGCAATAAAGGATAGTCGACATGTTTCGAGTTATAATAATGAGTTCATATCTGAATATTTTTATATACTTAGTAAAATTTAAGCCAAGTGTGTTTTATTTTAAAGTTTAAACTTTAAAACTAATCTATCTAATGCGAAGTTTGCAAAGTACAATTATAAATTTGGGAAATCCATCATTCAGGGATTCTAAGAACAAACTACCTTTATTCATTGAAAATGTTAAGAAGTGCTCCCCCCTTCTCAATCATCATCCATTTCAACACAAATTAGCAGCTTATAATAATAGTATGATACATCGCCTCTTCAATATACCAAGAAAGTTCCCACAAAGAACTTAATATTATCAAGCAGATAGCAGTCAATAATGATGGGTATGACCCAAACGTGATAGACAAAATAATAAGGAAGAAAAATCATAAAATAGCAATTTCACAAAAATTCCCATAGATCAATCCAGAAGGAATTAAATATAATAGCTTAACTGATTTCAGCAGAGCTTCCAACAAATTACAATCTTTTTTCTCTAATCTATATTTCAATTTACCATTCAGAACAAGAAATAGTCTAGGAAAATACATAAAAAACAACAAGTCAAAAATAGATAAGCTCAGTAAATCGGGAGTTTATAAACTCAAATGCGAAAATTGCGATAATATATACGTAGATCGGACACAGAAATTTCAAACAAAGGATTACTGAACACAGGCGATGTTACATAAATCATAACGAAGATTCAATATATGCTAGACATTTAATAAAGGAGAAACATGATTTCAATTCGGATTTCGAAATTCTACATTCGGAACAAAAGGTTCAAAGTAAAATGTTATGGAAACTTTGAAAATTAATAAGCATAAAAATTTCCAGAAGTCACTTAACAACCAATTGGATGTGAACAGCACCCCCCTTCTCAACCTTTTCAATGAATAAAGGTAGTTTGTTCTTAGAATCCCAGAATTAGATATTTTAGTTTTATTTTGAATTGCGCACCTGAAGAAGCTGTAGTGTCCGCGAAACACGTTGTGCAATTGTTGTTGTTTTATTATATGTGAAAATCGTTAAACTAAGAGTTTCATTTCTCAAACATAACTATAAATCTTTAAATCCAACAAGTAAAGTCCCTGATGAAGTTTGATTGGAATACAGCAACCGTATGAAAGCAACTGATACATATTCTGGTTTATAATATGCACCATAATAACACCAAAATTATCTCTCAAATTCTTCTGTACTTACTTAGAAACATATATAGGTACTTGCGTTCCTACGTGACAAAACACCAAACAGAGAGATTTTTTTAAAATATACCCGCAAACTTATGATTTTCACAGGACAGTGGAAATGGCATTCGAAAGCTATTCATCATTTGTCCCCGTTAAATCTAGCAGCTAACAAAAATATGAACTGCGGAGCAAGACGAAATGCGTGATCTGCACAATCTTATATATAAAGAAGTCACTCACAACTAGCTGTAGAAATATTTCAAGGAACGAGTGATTCCTGAAGGATTTAGTTTTGCCCATCAAAAACTTAAAAAATGTATGATTATAATGTCAAACTAAATCCTATGAATGTTAAAAATGTCCACATATGTCAGAGGCAATACAACATAGAGAATTGAGGTATAGATATTTATACAACTTAGATTACTTGAAGCCACTTAAAACCAAGTCTGCAACATTATTCATCAGGTATTTATATGTAGGATATTTATATTATTAATACGTATACACTGTAGTATCAAGTGCAACCTGTAGTAGAATATTATTTTACTACGATCGGCCAATTATCACCGACAGATAGATGACGAATAATGTATTGCTGCTAAGGTGTTGGATGAGGATCCTAAGAAAACGTTTCATGTAACTCTGGCGATACCTAATATCAAAAACGGTTTGAAGAAAAATACCAAGTATGACGGCATTGCCATTGGGACCATTTCAAAACTTTTGTTCCAGCAAAATTATTTATTATTCTTTTATATATACCTTTCACGGCTGCCGTCTTCTGCTAGTATAATTACGTGCTATTCAGTCTAATATGGTACGCTGGCTAGTATTTGGGAGGTCTCGGGTTCAAACCCCGGGGCCGACTGGTCTGCCATGAGTTTTTTTTCAGAGGTTTCCTCATGGTAATGTAAGTCACTGCATGCAAACTTATAAGGCGAATGCTGAGCCAGTATTAATCCTCTGAACCCTACCCACACTTCCTTTGTTCCATAAATATCCCGTCTCGCCTATCCTCAATGCACTTGTACATACAAGTGTATCCTCTGATCTGGCTGAAGGAGTTAATCCCAAACTCAAGCTGCCCGCCTCCCTGACACATACTTCAGGGAGGAATGAAACACGTGTGTTGTTTTTCTTTCTAATATCAGTAGTTAAGTTTGTTAATATTAGATGCTGAAGATAACCAAATGAACAACAGACCACGGAATGTACATAATATTTTCTTAATTATTTTTTTCTATAGATTCATCTTTAAGAAGATTTCATTCAAAATTCTACTATGATTAAGTAGTATATAATACTAAATAAATAATTGCTTCGCCAAATTCGACTTCCCAAAATGCAGGCGGCCGAAGGCCGCATTTTGGCAAACTTTCGAAGCCGAGATAAGGAAATCGGCCGCGAATCGCGGGGCCCGAAGGGCCCCGTCGATCGCTCACGTCCTTTCCGTAGTGCTTAGGCTACGTCTCGCCTCGATCCGAGACGCCGATTTTCGATATCGAACGTTTAAAGTTTGACGTTTCTCCGAAATTCGCTAAAACGGCAGCATTCCCGACACTTAAGAACTATTTTCGCTTCCCATGGGCTCGAATGCACGTGATCGCCTTTGGAGCCCATAGTTGGACGGGTTGAATTCTATCGGGAAGTTTCGGCACGGCGAGGCCCAATGAGGTCGTAGCATCTACCCGATTCCGCACGAACTAGAGATTGAAAGCGAGTAGATTGTGCGCCCGTTCGACAGAGGCAGGGACGGGATTAGCACGGCGTTCGAGAAACTTAATTTTTATCGATCTATATTTTTCACGGATCTATTTAATAGGCGATGGAGCCTCTCACTAGTACTACAACTATTCACACAAAAATGTTTTGGTCGTGACTGATGGTTAGTTTGACGTTATGAAAATGTGACTGGTGTTCGATTATTATTTGATAACCTTTGTGGAATTATAGATAACTTTCTTATGTTGAATAAATTAAATATGTATGTATTTTACGTAAATGATTCTTAACTATATTATTTGAAAAACACATGTTTAGTAACATAAAATGACAGAAGTTCCGCGTTATGTGGCATATCAATATTTTGAATTTATTCAACTAATTCAATGAATTTTGGATCAAATTTTTTGTGGGTTTTTATAATCTTGATTAAAAATTTTGGAAGATTATATGCTGGAGCCGTAACATATGAAACAACTGGCCTGATAGGATAACCATTTTATGAAGTTTTATAAGAGAATTGAGTTCAGGAAGTAAAGGATTACTTGAAATAATTTTGTATTTAAATTTATTTTGAAGAAAATCCTTCGGTGGGCAAAAGATAAATATATAAAGTTTTTAAAACTTTTTTGTTGATTTGCAAAAAAATGAATACCATCATATTTATTTTTTATTGTCATAATTTTTCGATGCTCTACTTATTTTTCGGAATTGTGGAATTGCATTGAGGCCGGAAATGGTTGTAATTTATTGTAATTAATTGTAATCAATTGTAATTAATTACAGAAAAATTCTAAATCAAAAATAATTAATATGGTATGAGCGCGTGGTGCAGCTTTAGACTAATTCTACACCACAGCCTCATAACTTGAGTTCTGCAACTGTAATAAGTTTGGGAATAGGTGTAATAAACTATAATTAAAGTGTAAAAAATTCACGTAGAGTGAAATAAGGCGTGGGGTATAAAAGCTGGTGCATCGTGAGGGGACATCACCGAACCTTCCGAATTGAACCAAGCGATAATTTCATTTTGCGCGTAGTTGGAAATCAGCCTGTATATGAGTATGCTTCATCACGTAAGACGACCGTTTCCGAATTGCCCATTCGAAGGACTGTACCAAGTATATTTTCGAGAGATGTCGAGTGAAATATGCGAAGGAAAAACCAAACACCTGTGCAGGTAAGTGGCCCGA
This sequence comes from Cynegetis impunctata, assembly GCA_030704885.1. Classification (NCBI taxonomy): domain Eukaryota; kingdom Metazoa; phylum Arthropoda; class Insecta; order Coleoptera; family Coccinellidae; genus Cynegetis; species Cynegetis impunctata. The sequence continues at coordinate 159,612 of JARQZK010002913.1, read as the reverse complement.
AGGGTCCTTACCTTGCCAGACAAACGGTCGCCACTTATAAATTCCAAAAAGGCCACCCGCATTGACTGTAGTAAAATCGTAGTAGATCCTGTCCATTCAGGTCTTTGCGTGGCTTAACTCTTGCTCGGAGAGACTTCAAAAGACCGCCCCAACGCATTTCTTACACGACGTTCCGGCAAACGATAAACTCATTATCACTGACAGACGGAAACGGTGCCTTTATTTGACTTGAACGCATTGCTATAATTTCACGAGGCCTACTTGATAGGATTACCAGGAGGGTGGTACTTTTCACGATGATCACAGGGAATGGTATTCATTCACGATGCCAAGAAAGAGCACTCTGAAATCAGTTCCATAGTTGAGAACCAATTGGTTGAAGAAATGAATATTGACAATTAATAACTAAATTAGTCTAGAGTAATTGGTTTTTGTTACATGGAAAAATTAAACTTGAGGTTTTGCCCTGTGTGTTAAAGCGATAGTGGATATTAAATCTGCTTGGTCACCATATCAATTTGTGTTTAATTGGTTTCCCACGATGCTTTTACTTTTTTGTTTTAATAATGATTTTCTTATAAAAAATTTCAGTTACCTGCTACAAATGTTGTTATTATAATTTATCAAAACCAGGATATACCTATTATGTATAATTTTATTATTGTCTTCGTCGTAGTTATTGTATTGTCCCAATTTTAAAAAATATTATTTTATTCCATTTTAGTTCACGGTTCCAGAATACAAAATAGTTATTTATGTACCAAGTGCGTTATATATAGATCCTATCCGCCTATTGGCTTTAGGATCTAGTAACGCACGTGGTGCATAGAAGATTTTATTTTTCACGAAAAAATTATTTTATTATAATGAAAAACCGATTTAAAAATCGGTTCATTGCTCCTATACTTTCCATTTTCCTTCTCATAGTAGGCATGTCATTTGTTGATATTTTGACGTTTGTGAATATTTTTGTCATCATATTTAGTGAATGTCTTTGCTGCTTTCTTTGTGTAGTCTTATAAAAAAAAATGGAAATGAAAATAAATATACCCAAGAATATCATAGAAAATGCAGCAAAAGGTGCGAATAATTCATTGCCGGAGAAATCCAGAGTCGTATACGACAAGGATTATGAAGTATTTAATCAATGGAAGTTGCTTCAGTTGTCCTCCTACAATGAGCGGGTGTTATGATCCATAATGCCCGCTCATAACGCCCTAGGGCATAATGAGTGTCTTTATAGCAACCGTATCTAAGGTAAAATCAACAAATAATATACAAGTGAAAAATAAAATAATATAGTAAATGACACAGAGCATGATAGCATATAAGACGTAATCCAGAAAATAATGCATATCGAACAACGTATATTATGAGAGTTATAGAATGTCGAAGTATTTTTTTCAATTACTGTTGATATTTCAGTTATGATTATGACGTGAAATGAAATTATATTCAGGCCTATTTTCTATTTTAGGAAATATAATCCTAAAGTAATATGAATATCAGGGAAGTAATTAAGTGTCTGACAATATAATTCGGGGAATAAGATAATGAAAACTTTTGTAATCTTGTATGCCAACAAAAGACAACAATTGGAGAAGCGAAACATATTCTGTGTGAATTATTCGATTATTTCAAATTCACAAATATTAAACATATGCTAGTGAAAAGTTTCGATTGGCGCAATTTATACTTTGAATATTGTTAGCATTCGCACTACAAACTTGGAGTAATACTTTTTTCCTCAGTAACCATTCTAATCGAACTGAAAATTATAATTCGTACTTTCAGGAATCAAGGGTATTCATACCTATTTCTATTTACCTAGGTAAATCATAATTCTTCAAATTTAAATCATGTATATTCATATAAATTATGTTATGTTTTGTAGTTCTAATTAAAAAACCTTAATTTTTCAATATTCAAATGATAAAATTCTATATAGCAGTGGAAAAACTGAGCATAATTTACAATGCAACTAATTCAAAGTTTTCATGGTAATTGTAAAGTTGTAACTTCCTGGATCCTGTTTTATTACAAAACCATTTCAAATGCCTGTGAAAAGGACGAAAATCTTTTATTGTAGGAAATATTTTATGATTAAGCCAATAAGTTTTTAACAGATGATAATATCAACTGTCTTTTATACAGTTTTGAAATTATTGATTGGAAACAATTTATTCATCTATTAAATATAAACAAGTATTTTTCTAACACTATTCCATAAGTATAAATAAATATTTATCAACAGTAAAAACATATTTTTTGGAATGAATATTTCTTTTTCATATACGGTACGATGTGAAGATTATTCATAAAAAAATAATGACATAAACATTCATAAAAAACATACGATGCACTAATAATTTTCACCAAAAAAACTTATCACAATCACTGTTTTATTATTACTTTTATTTTCTCCATATTTTTATAAAATATCACTAATTTACTTGAACTAATAGAATTTCCTATTGACGTTATGGTGGAATAGAAAGTGTTAAGGTAGTAGTCACTCTTGAGATCATACTTGAGTCTCCATGGATGAAATTAGAGTAAGAATTTTAGTAGTGTCTATTTAAGTATTTTATTGTCAAATCTCGTTGTGATTCTATGCTACGTCATTAAAAATATCAAATAATAGTCTCAACTAATCTTAAATAGAAAAAATTATAAGAAAATTGTTTTTTCAATAAATCTAATGAAATCGATCATAGATTAACTTATTTAAATAACAAATACGCCTTTTAAAATATCTCACGTGAGATTTGAGGAGGGTGGGAGGGGGGTCGAGCAAAATCTCACGAAATCTCACCAAGGGGGGAGTGGGGTTCGAGAAATCGCCAAAATTCTCTCACGTAATCAATGTATAAAGCTGTATCTTTTTCGATCCTGCTTCATTACAAAACCATTTCAAATTCCTGTGAAAAAGGGCGAAGAACCTTTATTATAGAAAATATTTTATGATTGAACAAATAAGTTTATAACAGATGATAATATCAACTGTCTTTTATACACTTTTGAAATCATTAATTGGAAAGATAGATTATATAAGCTTTCTGTTATATATATTTATTTATATATATGAGTAAGGTAAGATTCGTGTCTTAGTCAAATTTCTCATCTGAAATGTAGATGTGAAATTACATTTTATATTTGTTTTCGAGCGAAAATATTGAAAAAATATCGACACAGGTTTATATAAATCAAACCTTCATTACAGGTTTCAATCTACTCCAAGTCACGAGTGTATACTTACTCGAATCTATACTCCTCCTCCATATGGACGTAATCAGGTGGTATAATATGCCACGAGTGTTCATAAGACCCATTATCGTTGTACTCGTTATGAGCCATACTACCACGCGAAAAAAAGTATAGATTCCGTTTTTATTGCCCGAACCACAGAACTGAACTGACTTCTTATTTCTGGAAGAACTGAATCCAATAACGGCTTATCTATGTATGCCAGGTGAAGTATCGACATATTGATAAGATAAATTCTCTAATATAAAAGTATAGGTAGATTATATTTACCTATTGACAGGTGCTTTGAGATTTGTGTCTGATGAAGTACAGCGTTAAATGTTATCGTTCGTAAACTGCAGAATATACAGAAAATAAGAAACAGGTAAATGTAAACATAATAGAACTACACTTGCTTACTGATTGCACAGGTGGCTTACTCAATGTGGAAAAAAGGGAAAATATATTTTTCGTAATCCCATACTGTTATTTTGATTTAACGGTATTCAGATGACAATTGAAAAAGTCAGTGTTAACGGACGCCGGCCGTTATAATTTCATAACGGCCGGCGGCCGTTAAGAAATCATTTGTTCAAATATTTATTTCAAAACATCATTCTGCTTACAATAACAACATTGAAATCTTGGTCCACAGCGAGTTCGGAGAATAAACCTCTGATTTTCATTTCGCATAGGCTATTAATACATCTTCATTAACCACCTTTCTTTTTTTCTTGCTTTTACGCCACATTTCAAAATTTTCATATTCTTTTTGATATCGCTCTTGAGTTATTTTCGGCAGTTAATCAACACTCGCTGCACTGCACATGATTCTCCCAATATTTCTAAAGGAATTTGATTTTGTTCCTCAATTTCATCAATTTCATCCATAGTCGTCGTTAAAGCGAACTTGAGAACACAAAAAACTGACGTTGTTTATAAAACTGTCAAACTGTTCCATGACAACAGAGTGCACGACGTTGGAATTTTTCTTTAGAATTGCGAGGTACGGGGTTTTTTCTTTCTTCGGAATCAAAATATAATCTTTCAACGGGATTACGAAAAATTTTTAACGACACACGGCCGATACGCAAATAACGGATTCGGTTAGTTATAATCCTCGGCTGCGCCTCGGATTACAATATCCAACCTCATCCGTAACTTCTTTGCTGCAATTCAAAGGTTGGGCAATTTTTATTGAAACCTATTAAAGCAACAAAATAAAATGAGGTTTTTTACAGTAGTTGAAAAATTACTATCAAAGAATCATTTATCAACTTTTGAATTTTAAACTCTTATAATTTTATCATAAGATAAAGCAGAATTACAGTTGAGAAGCTATTCAAACTTCTTTAGTCCTCTGGGTCAACCTCATTAAATGGAATCTATTAGAAATCGTTTCTGGTAATTAGATTGTGAAGAAGACACTTTCGTAATCGCGGTTAAGGAATCGGTACCTAATATTTAATTCGTGATATAAATAAGAACCTGTATATAACTAGCTTTGTGGCATCCAATTCGAATAAATTTACCTACATCATCCTGATATTTATATGAATTTAAAATTAAAATGACACTATAATTTGCCTATAATAACCTATAAGGAGGGTATCCGCACAACGCATCTGGATGGTAGATGGTAGCGTAACTGGTCGCCTGGCTGCAAGCATTGCATTATTTCGTAGTTTCTTACGGGGTACCGTACGTGCGTGCAGGTCCGGTCCATTGTATGCTAGCGGGCTATGTCGCTGGTCGCTGGAAGAACAACATTTTGCATTCTACCAGCTACCAGCGACCAGCGTGCTAAATGGATTTCCAGATGAAAGAGCAGATAGTTGATATATTTACAGAAATCCTCTTCAGACAAGCTATGGATAAAATAAGAAAAGATATTGGCATAGAACATTGCAAGCTAAGGGTACATAGGGTACATACACAGTGGAGCCGAGATGTACGCTGGTAGCCGGAATGGTAGCTTATTCGCTTACTGCGATGTAACAATCCTCCCACAGTTGGCAACGTACCTGTGCACAGTGGAGCCTGGCTGGTTACCTCGATGGGCGCAGGAATCCTGGATGGATAGAAATATAATTGCTACCCTGATTTTTTACATAGCTAAAAGCTGTGTGGAATGGATAGCGCCTGCGCATTTTACAGCCACCTTTTTATTACGCCAGTCCCGTCTGCCACTGACAACCGTTGACTGCTGCACGAGTGTTGCAATTTTTCTGTAGTTTGAAGGATACTTAACCCTTGATATAATCAAAGGTATCAGTCGCCATCCGTAGATATTAAAAAAACCTACCAGAATGGTTTCTCAAGTTCTTGTACAAATGATGAAATTCGCCGTAATCTTCCCTTTCCATGTTCACAGGATGAACATTAAACTCACGTCATCAAGTCCTTCCATATTGAATGACAAAAAGCAAATTAAGCTATAACTGCTAGAAATCGTAGTAATAAAATCGAGTAAGCTACCAACCCGGCTACCAGCGTACCTCTAGGCTCCACTGTGTATGAACCCTTAGGGTAGGCCGGAATGTACGATAGTAGCCGGGATGGTAGCTTACTCGATTAATAGATGAGTACCTGGCAGAATGAGAGGGGGCACATGTTGACGCTCTGCGCCTTTTTGATTCAGTTGCTTGTTGTCATTCAATATCATTCAAGGACTTGATGGAACGTTGTTGCTCGAAAGGACTAACAATTGGTTTGTGTTATTTAATGATGACCGTGACTTAAATGTTCATTCTGTGAACATTCAAAGGGAAGATTATGGCGAGTTTTATCATTTGTACAAAAAGTTGAGAAACCATCCTGATAGTTTTTCTGAACATCTACGTATGTACAAGGACACCTTTGATTATATCAAGGATTTAGTATCCTCCAAACCAAAGAAGAATTGGTGTAATTTTCACACCAACCCCATTACACAGAAAGAACGACTTGTTCTAACGTTGAGTTACCTAGCTTTGAGCTATGTAAACAACCGGGGTAGCAATTATATTTCTATCCATCCAGGATTCCTGCGCCCATCGAGGTAACCAGCTAGGCTCCACTGTGCTCGGGTACGTTGCCAACTGTGGAAGGATTGCTATATAGCAGCAAGCGAGTAAGCTACCATCCCGGCTACCAGCGTACATCTCGGCTCCACTGTGTATGTACTCTAACACGTTGATAATAAAAACAATATTTTTTTGTTTATTTGTATTTTTGTTTAGAACCAAAATTACTTTTGTTATTGTTATTCTTGTCGACTCTCGTACAAATTTGATCCCCTGATATTCCCGCGAGATGCTCGGTCTTCTAGTAATTAAATTTTTAAAATCAAACCATTTTTAGCATGGATATATCACCTATAAGTACGTATATCTAATTCTACGGTAATTCGTTTCGAAATACCTTTTTCTTCTCTAAAGTAAAGCCTAATTCTAATAGTTATACGATTACTAGGTATCCAAAATTAGAAACAGGCAGACCGCAGACACTGCTATAAACGTAAATAATGAAAAAATTATCATCGACAATTCCACTCATGTATAATAATTCCCATTTGAGAGAACGAAAATCGTAGTTTGCTATCGGATAAATAGGAAGGAACAGAAATGCAAGTGGATAAAAGTATCGGATAAATTACGTTACCTTAGCAACGCTACCAATTATTCGTTTAAAATAGAATTAAACAACTAATGTAAAATAATGTCTTGTTTTATCAAACTCGGATTTCTGTGTGGATTATTTTCCATAAAGAAAACTTTAACGTTTTTCATTCTCCAAAAATTTAGAATTTTCTTACTAGCTAAATAAGATCTAAGATCATCAATTTTTCTGCTCTTCTCAGAATTATTGGCATACGTAGGTATTTAGAATGATTTATTTGGAATTAATTAAAATCAGAAGTATATGATGTTACAATAAATAACTTCGGAAATGAATTGAACATGATTGCAATAAACTTAGAACACACTCACATACAAATTATTCTTTCTAGTCTTCTAAGACCGAACGAATTTTTAGTAATTGCTTATCCGAATGGAGTCCCTGGAAATTGAGCTCAAAATAAATAAATTACCAAACACTGGTGACCTCTAACTTTTAAGGAGAGCACTATTCCTCTCTTAGGAAAGTCTTATTTTTCGTATTTTTTCGTATTAGTCTGAAGTACACTGTAAACTGATAATGGTAGCTGTGCAGTATCCTGGTTAAGAATAGTAACAGCGGCGACATCTCTGCATTAAGGACGTACTAGCCGAAATATTATTTTTTGTTGTAAGGGTTTCTAAAGTTTACCTTATAATTTTACCATATAATTTTAGCAGACCTCCCTGCTGATATTAGATTGAATAGCACGTAATAAGTACCTGAAGACGGCAACAACCACAATAAATTTAATGAAACATACTTAGGTAATATCTCCATTCTGATTTTTCAGTTTTGAAAAAATTGATGTATTCCTCCTTAAATCAAATAATTGAAAACCTATCTTATAAATTATGTGGGTAAGGGTTTCTGTGATTCCCCAACCATCCAATATTTGCAGAGCTGATTAATGATATTATAACGTGCTGAATAGCACGTTATTAGTTACAGAAGACAGCCAATTTAATGAAACATTGGTAGTATTTCTTTTTTCGATTTTTCAATTTTAAATATTTAATGAATTTTTCCTCGAATCAAATATTCAAGAACCTTTTTTGTAACTGAACGGCCACAGCCGCAAAAAATGTAATAAAACATTGTTCCCTGCCCTTTGAATTTTAATTTTTTTTAAAATTCATACACGCCAAATTTCACTGTTTCAGAAGTTTTGAGAAATTCACGAATTTCGTGACGAAATTTTATATATATATATATATATATATATATATAAATATATATATATATATATATATATATATATATATATATATATATATATATATATATATATATATATATATATATATATATATATGTACATATATATATATATATATATATATATATATATATATATATATATATATATATATATATATATATATATATATATATATATATATATATATATATATATATATATATATATATATATATATATTATATATATATATATATATATATATATATATATATATATATATATATATATATATATATATATATATATATATATATATATATATATATATATATATATATATATATGTATATATATATATATATATATATATATATATATGAAGATAATATATAAGTTCATTTGAAAAATGGATGATTATAATGAAATCAATCCTCCAACGGAGTTAGTTTATGGAAACCCCAATAATTCTCCAAGGGAGAATGTTAGGACATTCGACGTTGGCACCACACACAATGGAAACATTGGACAGTCTATTTCGCTCTGCAACGAGGTCATCCAGTAGTGTTTCGTTCATCGACCTCGAATTCACATTATGATTCATTCACTTCTTATATGAATGCCAAAATTCTCACCAATAATGTAATATGTATGTTCCATCATTAAATAATGTTTTTGTCAAATGAGCGTTCTACGTTACGGCTTAAATTACATGGTTTGACAATTTCAGAAAGTAATAAACAGAATAACAAAAATACTAATGAATTAAGTACTGTGAGCAGAATATACGTAATGAATACCTGGCGTTTTCCCTCTTATGAGAACATTAATTTCAGAATGAGTTATATGGCAACTGTCCTGTTCGAATTTTGAGGTGCCAGAGGTCATCTTTGCGAGTGTCCTAGTTAAAACTTCTAATAATGACGTGCTCCCTCAGATTATTGAACCAGTGACGACTCATTTTCAAATTTCACAATGGAAATCACTATTATTTGTTTTCTTGATGTTGGTGGTATCGTTTGTCATCAAATATTTTTGGTTAACCTAGATTATATTTAAATTTGACACTTTCTGTTTCTTTGTATTTTGACTTGTTGTTGTTGATTCCCTTTTAATTGTGAATTATCAATGGAATGTTATGTGATGTTCACATACATTCAAATCCAGAGCACTATCGAGGACAACGAGATAAAATGAGTGTTATGATTGCTCAGATAATACGTGGCTAAATAGGTCAATCATAGTTCCATGATTTAATATTGAATTTTAACAGTATTGTACTACATTCTTAGGATGAGTTTGAAGCAATTCTACAACTGCAAACTATTGAGAAACCATGAATTAATTGATGACCATTTATGGGTGAGGAGTGGTAAGATAGTTGACCCAGAAAAAATATTCTTTGAAGAAAAAGTTTTACCAGATGTAAAAATAGATTGCAATGGACTTCTCATTGCACCTGGTTTCATCGATTTACAAATAAATGGTAAGTACCTTCATTTTGATATTGACATATTTATTATTATTAAGTTTGATAGAAATAAGTTCAATATTTACGTATTTATGAACATGCTCAATGGGTTAGGGTACTCTGTTTCTGTTGAATATCCATATCAAAGACTTATCTTATTTCATATATATCTTACAGGTAAAATGTTTTGATTGAATTGTCTCATGCTGACTTTAATTCTTCAGGTGGATATGGAGTGGATTTCTCGCATGATATTGACAATATAGAAGATGCAGTTAGTTTAGTAGCAAAAAAGATTATCCAAAATGGTGTAACTTCTTTTTGTCCTACTGTAGTAACCTCGCCATTTTATGTGTATCGTACAATACTGCCAAAGATGAACAAGAGGCCTGGAAGTGCTGATGGTGCTGCAGTTTTAGGGGTACATGTTGAAGGGCCTTTCATTAGTCCACAGAAGAAAGGAGCTCATCCAGAAGATTGTATACGCGAGATATTTAGGGTGAAAAAATAATATTATTTGTTGCTTGATTTTCATATGAAAGTATTCATGACCTATTTTAATATATTACATGATGTGTTAAGAGTATGTCAGATTCTTAGAATACCATGTTTAAATATCCAAATAATGACTATAGATAGGTACCTACTAATAGGTTATATGAAAATGAAACTGGTGGATATATATGAAATAAGAGGTTTCTTGATGTTTAAATTTTTTTAAATATAGTTGAAAGTCTCATGATCAATAAAGTCAATAAATATTGATCAAGTCATTAGGTAAAAATTCAATAACATAAAATTTTTCGTTAAGTGATTTTATACATTTGCTACAACACTTCTCGTCATTTAAATCATAAAAGACAATGTGAAAACCAATTTTATTAGCTTGTATCATAAGCCGTTATTCCATGACACTTATTAAAGGATTCGTGAAAATTAGTCGTGTAGAGATTCATTAGTAACTAGGTAGCTCTTCACTAAGTATTCGTCAGACTATTTTTGGTGAAAACTGCCATTGTTTATGTCGACCTTGCCTAAGCAAAGGATCTTCAAATTTGTCTTACGATTCACATCTAATATAAATATTGCAGTGTAGCTTCAATAGATAAAATTAAGAGATTAATCTGTGGAAAATTTCATACAAAGATGTGTCATAACCTTAGGAACAAAGTATCTTGTTATTGGGTTCGATGATTCCTGGACCAGTTTAGATATTAAACTCTTTTGGATTCTATGATAAATAAAAAAGAACTCTGCATTGTGCGATTTCATTGAAAGAAGGCTGCATGAAAGTGAATTTTGAGCCTCATTTTGGAAATTTAATTAACTAAATACTTTTTTTTTTTTTTTGACCGGAGTCGTTGTGGCTCGGTTAGCCTTCCGGGAACTGCGACCATGTAGGTCTTTTGTTCTCTTAACTAAATACTTGAAAATGAATCTTTGTAAGATTATAATGAAAGTATACTTAACTCAAAGTCAATTCAGTTCTCAGATATTATGTAAGCAAAGAATATGAGACATTTTAGTTGTTGACAAGACCTATAACACTTGCGAATTTAGAGATTCTATTTATCACTTATTTCTGATATACACTTATACATACATATCTTTTATATTTAAACATCCATATATATATATATATATATATATATATATATATATATATATATATATATATATATATATATATATATATATATATATATATATGCATCTTGGAAATTTTGTATTTGGATAGGGTTTGACTTTTTAGTTTATCTATAGTTGTATTTTCTGTAAAAACACAAGAAATGACAATTTTATGTAACGCCATCTCGTAAATTTGTGTGGTACTTACGTTGTTGCAGATGGATGATCAACTTTTACTGTTACCTTCAAATTTCAGTTAGTTCGAGCAAAGCTCTGTCTCCCTTTTGTGAGATGGCGCTATACAACATTATCCTTTTTATTTTGGTAAGGTACTGAGTATATCTATGAATCAGTTTTTTTTTATCGAAGTTTTCTCAAAATAAATTTAAAAAGTTGAATTTAAAATTGTTCAATATTGTATCTCAATAAATATAATAAAAAACTACTGAGATCTAAGTAGCTGGTAACCATTTTTACTCGTAGTGAAAATTAACTATTTTTTAGTTTATTACTTCTGTGATATACAGGGTATTTCTACTTTGTCATCCATTATAAAGTAGCATTGAATCGGAATTAAATGATGCTGAATTACTTTAACTCAAGCAGGTGCTGATCAAACTTGGAAAAAGATTAACTTAAAAATTGGCAAATCTATCCAATTTCATTGTGTCAATTCGTTGTTCTTTGGTAATATGGATAGAAATCATATTCGGTTTTATTTATTTAATGCACCTTCTAAACGAAAGTGTATCAGAGAATATGAAGATGATAAATGCTTTGTTTCTAGAGGTACAATTCGCAATTAAATTACTTTCGAATACCTTTTTGACTAACGAGGATCTTCAAGTGATTATTTATGATGATATTAATTTAGCATTTGCTTTGCTATATTGTTGGAGTATGAAATAAAAATTCTGCTGAAATCTGTATAGATTTTCTCATTTTTAGGGTTTCACATCTGTGGAAAATGCTTATGGACACCTAGATAATATCAAAATCGTTACCATAGCCCCCGAGCTACACAGAAGCAGTGAAGTGATTTCAGAATTGGTTAGGAGAAATATTGTTGTATCACTCGGTATGTATTAATTTGAAGTAATTATTTACTTATAATAAAAATTATCTCGAAAATAGTAGATGGAAAAATTATCTAATCATGATGGAAGTAGTTATTATCATTTTAGTCTTTTCGATATCTTCCATCTCACTTGATTGCAATATAACCGCGTATAACAAAATCTTTCTGAAGCATGTATATACATCACATTAGTCCGATAATGGTAATGGGATATTGATCCACAATATTATTGTATTCGGTCTGGCCCGCGAGTGAATACGTTCATGTTGCAGTGATTATATAACTCATGTATGAATGAGCCAATAGAATCCGTGAATTTTGCATAACGACTGCGTATAGATAAGTGAATATACCCTTGACGACGTGATATAATCGTTTTGGTGTTTCGCCTCGTGTCAAAATGTATGAATATTTTCATATTGACGGTGTTTTGACGTTTGTCGAAAAAAATTAATATTTTTTATTCGTTATACAATCGTAACGAATACCATTCGAGCAATCGAAAATAATCGATTATACTGACCTCGTCACTCGGCGTATTTTTTTAAAACACCACTCGAGCTGCGTTCTCGTGGTGTTTCGCAAAATACGTCTCGTGCTCGGTAGTATAATCGATTATTTTCGATGCTCTTGTGATATTACTACTGATAATACGTTGACTGCTGACAGACATCGGGTTGACATATTTTGCCACTGAACTTTACTTAAGCTGGAACGCTTACTGTCATAGAATAGTGGTCCCACTGGGAGCACAGACTAGGAGTGTCTCATCCTACTCTTTCTTTTGGAGATCTGACTATCTGTCTCTTTAATGCTGCTCCCCTCGCGTAGTGCTTATGCACGAAGCGTTACGAAAAAAACAGTGTATTCCCACAGCGCGATAAGCCCACTACTCGTCTATGACACAGATTTGCCAGTAAGCGTTCCAACTTGAATACAGTTCAGTGCATGTTGCAATTCATGCCTATTCGCCATTCTTTTTGGTTCTTCGTGCGTAAACGTGAGTGATTCAGAAATTGAAACTTATATGGTGTGACATGTGCGAAACTAATTGAGGCATTTAATGAGAGATTCAGAACGTAAAAAGTAAGCAAATTGAATTGAACATTTTTGCTACGCCGTTCAATGTGGAACCAGCTGATGTGCCTGATAACCTCCAACACGAAATCATTCATCTGCAAACTAATGTTGAGCTGAAAGCTAGATACAACAATCAACCACTGCTTGAGTTCTATAAACATAACATACGCAATGATGAATTTCCTATTTTGAGGAGACATGCATTGAAATATGCATCAGTATTTGGAACAACTTACTGTTGCGAGCAGTTCTTTTCGAAACTTACGATCGCAAAGAATCAACTGCGTTCCAGGTTGACCGATGTTAACGTGGAAATTCAGTTGCGAGTAGCCACATCTTCAATATCAGCTAATATCACACGACTCAGCAAAGAAAGACAGTTCCAGCCATCATATTAGTATCAGAATGAGTTAATTATGTTTAAAAATGGATATATTTTATGTTTGTTTATTTTTTATTTGTTTATTTATAATATATAAATTTTTTTGTTGAACAACAAAAACTATTATTATTATTATTTGTCTGGCCCGCGAATGATGTTATAAATTTCCAAATGGCCCTTGGCAGAAAATAGGTTCCCCACCCCTGCTATAGTACTAGTTTGAATACATCGAATATGTTTTCTAAATTGTCTTTTTACAAGTTTTAATTTTTGGCATTACCTTCCACAACTACTGCCTAATTATTCCAACAATTGATTGAAGCGTTATATTGCTAAGCCTTGGATACTATATATAGTCAAATTAATGAACACCCGGTTAAGTAAATTTCTTTCTAATTGCTTGGCAATTAAATATTGTGCTACTTTACCATGGCACAAGAAATCAAGATTAAGCTTTCAATTTAAAATAGTTTGTGGTGAAAAAATTTGCATTTACCTGGTATTTCAGATTCTGAAATTTTATGATATTACTGCTCAAGTCGTGTTTTATCCACTCTAATTTATCGAAATACTGTCGGAGTATCAGTCAGTATACTTAAGAATCTTAGGTAGGCATGTAAAAAGTGTTATTTGGAGGATTTTCATTTTCAGGCCATTCCGTTGCGAATCTTAATGAGGCAGAAGAAGGATGCAGAAATGGCGCAACATTAATAACGCATTTATTCAATGCTATGCCAGGGGTAAGATTAATATAAAATGCAAAGATACGTTTTACGTACGACGACGTTGAGCCATGACCATGAGAATATATACTAAAATCGTAAATTTATAGTTCCTTAATTGTTTTTCATTACTATTGAAAATAATTGAGAAAAGTTAGAGTCTAACTCCGATTGGGCAAAACAATTATCATTTGTTTTGCGTACAGATCACTGATTACTGTTATCACAGTTTGAGTAGTTGGTGTCTAAGTTGACTAGTTTGTTATTATGGTATGTTGATGAAACTGTGCTGAGACACCGGAAACTCAGTCTAATTCATTTAAGCAGAATCCGTTGTTTATTAATTTTAGTGTCGTACCAGAAAGAAATACTTTCAACCAAAATTATTTATATCACTCATAATCATATTTTTTTTCAGTTTCACCACCGCGATCCCGGATTGATAGGACTTTTGACGTCAGAGAAAATTCCGAAATTCATTTACTATGGAATAATATCTGATGGAATTCACACACATCCAGCAGCTGTAAGAATGGCCTATAAGGCGCATCCTGATGGTACGTTCTCGCGACTATATTTTGCGCTGTCAGTGTCATCTTTTTGTAAAACGATTTATAAAGAGGAATTAATGCATTAAACCAGTAAACCATTTTCATCGTGCCCCCGCATACAATAAAATGTATAAAATAATAAAATGAAGGACACCCTACCTAAAGACCTAAAATAAATAAAAATGAAGGACACCCTACTGCGTAGCACTAGGAATGATAAAACCCCTCGGCGCATGTGCATGTCGTCAATATTTTTTGAATGTACCTATTATATAAATTAAATAATAATGAAAGTCGATATTACGAATGAAATGAAGGAAAATTGCAATAAATGTATTAATAAGTCGATATTACGAATAAAATCCATGAAAATTTACCAAAAAAATTCATTGTTTGACTGTCGAATTTGAATATCCTATCCCGGCTCATTTTGCTGGAAATTATGAATCAAATTGATAAGATATCTCTATGGATGCGAAGCAGACACAGACGCAGAATCAAGCTTAAGCTATCAACGTCGCTGGGTTACCGTGGCACACAGAGCACTTCGACGCATGTTTTGTAGGACTTCGTACATATCGACCTTGGCGCATGCGCATGTCGTAATGCCTATCTAAAAAACGCTATATTTTTTTTATTCTTCGTTGGTAAAAATTGGGAATTCAAATTCCCTAATGAAATCATATGTGTTTTATCGATATCCGTTGGAATTTTTAAAATCGGGCCAGTTACCAACTTTTTGTCGTGAGACTATAACCCCTTTAGCTTCGCCTCGGGGTAATAATGTATTCAGAGGTTTTTGGCTCTAAACGTACACTACGACCTTAATTTTAAACCTTACAAATTACATGTTACGAATGGGTTAGGGATCCATTTCATGATATTCCAGAAGGGCTCTTAATTTCCAAGGAAGTAACCTTCATGCACTTCAAGACAAGTATCAAAACCAAAAGAAAATTTAGTAATCAATCAGTCTTTGAATATTGGGCTGGAGCAGATGATGAGTTTTCTGCATTACAAACAAGGGAAGTTAGCATTCTATTACCTTTTTAGCAGGTTTTCACTTTGAAAACCTGCTTATTATTAAAATGGGTGCGACTAGCTAAGTTGGACCTAGGACCAGTAGAATTGTGCCGTCTATCGCGTACACAATATTTATTTCCTTTCTTTGGGGGGTCAACAAATCAATAAGTACCAAAACCAATCCAAACCAAAATATTATTCGAAGCTACCTAATTACAAGGTTTTTTTTCAAACCTTTTGTTCCAAAATAGCGCCAGTTACCGTGTGAACAAGATTTATTTCCTTTTCCGGGGGGTAAATACGTAGTTTCGTATGATATCTTGGATGGAATTGCTTTTGGTACGAATTGGTTGGGGGTTGTTCCCCTGGAGAAGGAAATGAATCTTTTTCACACGCTAAAGGGCGCAATTTTGGACAAATAGAGTTGAAACCTTGTAAGTAGGTAGCTTCGAATGATATTTTGGTTTGGATTGGTTTTGGTACTAATTGATTTGTTGACCTCCAAAGGAAGGAATCAAATCAAAAAAATTGTGTACAGGATAGGCGGCACAATTTTGGAGCAATAGAATTTAAAGCTGGTAGTTAGATAGTTTCTTAAGTCATTTTGGATGGTACGAATCGGTCATGGGGGCGGAGGAAATGAATTTTGTTTATCCGATAAAGAGCACAATTTTGAAGCAATATTGTTCAAAGTTGGAAATCTAAATAGACGGATGGCTGGTTCGAGTTTGGCAAAACAATTTTGTTTGAATAAGTAGATTTTTCAAACTGGATAAGTACTGTATGAAAACCTGCTTTTCTGATGCAGCTCGCTGCGATAGATTTTCTGCGGCGGCTTCTCCGAAAAGACTGAGTGTCTATTTATAATATTAAGTCTCCTTTCTAAAAACTTTGCTCTCCACGACAGGCCCTAGGAGGTCACTAATAATTATTAAATTTGTATTTAAATTAGTAAGTTTTGATTGAGAAGATTTTGATTCAGTAAGTTAATTATTGAGTATTTTGTTTTGTATGGAGTGTGTGTGCTTTCCTTTCAGTCATTCAATCAATTTTTTTGAAATATTATTTCCTCCTTTTATGCTCGCATATCGCATAGTTTTGCGTAATAAGATAATTTTTCAATTCATATATAATTATTCTCTTTGCAAATTTGTTTATGAAACAAATTAATTTTAGTGCGTTTTTGAAACTTAATTATCTTCTATAAAATATTTGTGCAGTTTAATCTTATATTCTTCAGATTTTCAGGCGTGGTTTTGGTGACCGATGCAATAGCAGCCTTAGGTCTATCTGATGGAGAATATCATCTTGGACAGTTGGATATAGAAGTAAAAGGCGAACAAGCAATGATTGCTGGTACAGATATTCTGTGTGGTTCTACGATTAACCTCAATCGATGTGTGCAAAAGTTCAAGAAATTTACAAGTAAGTGTCGATATCTTCTTCTTCTCAGCCTGTATTTATTCACTCCTGGATGTAGGCCTCTTCCAAATCCTTCCACGCAGTCCGGATCCAATTCCTTCCTGCAATATTCTGGATATCGTCTCGCCATCGTCTCTGAGATCTATCAATGCTCCGTTTGGTCTCTCTTGGGCGACAAACTAGTATCCCATGTGCCCACCTGTGGTCGTCCTGCCTTGCCACATGACCAGCCCAACTCCATTTCAGTTGCGGCACAAACCTTAGTACAACCGTCACTTTAGTTCTTCCACGAATTTCCTCGTTGCGGACTCCCTTAAAGTGATTCCTATCATAGCCCTCTCCATTGCAGTGTCGATATCGCTTGTCTGAATTTATGGTTAGATGCTACTAATATAATGAATAAAATTAAAAGTCGAAGCTGAATGAAGCTGGTAAATTCATAATGCCCATCTGTTGTTATAAATTCAGTAATATGTTTTCAGGACTCCTCAATTTCCAAAGGTCCCACCGTTTTCTCTGCTCATTATTCTTCTTCCTGACAAGATTTATATGGCAGGCTTATTACGAATGACTCTTCCGTATGATTCCATCCATGTACAACTTCATCGATCATATTTTAACTATAATTCTTTCTTGAACTACTTACTTTACTTTTTCGTGTCCGAGTCCATACTACAATTTGTCAGCCCAGTATCGGGCTACGCCCAGAGCATTATCTCTAGCAAGCCATAAATCTTCGAGGGAACAGGAACTTGGATAGTTCTTGCAAACCAGGAGGTGTTCCATATTCTGCGTCTCCCCACAGTCGCATTTGACGTCCTGTTCATTAGTAATTCCCCATTTTGCGAGGTTCGTCTTTACGGGGGCAACTCCGGTTCTGAGACGGTTGAGGGATTTCCAGCTCTTCCAGTCCAACCTGGAGCCTGCTGAGGGTTCTTGTTTTAAGGGGAAGACTTCTGGTGGATCTATCGGTACTGTGCTCAAGAAGCCTTTGCGTGATTTAAGTCGCCTCGCCGGCTAGGGTGCTTCAAAAACAGGGTGGCGACTATCAAATGTTTGCCTAAATCTTTCGGTGTGTTCAATAGCTATTCGTCGAGTTGTTGATGGTTCACATCCAGCAGCTTTATAGAGCTTATCCAGCGGAGTGGCCCTCATGCAGCCGGTCATAAGCCTGCACGTCTCATTAACAGCAGTATTGATAGATTTGGCATGCACAGACCTATTCCACACCGGGCAAGCATACTCCGCTGTGGAGAAACATAGTGCTTCAGCTGTTGTTCTGATCACGGCGGAGTGAGCTCCCCATTTACTTCCCGTTAATTTCTTGAGGAGCTGGTTCCTAGTCGACACCTTTTGTCGGGTCATATGGCAGTGGAATTTATATGTGAGGGATCGGTCCAGAGTTGCTCCCAGATATCTTGGTTGGGGTGTGTGTTCTATGGTGAAACCGTCCCATTGGATCAGGATTATTGAGCTAATCATCGAGTTATATACGTTACTGGGGTATTGTCTTCCAACCTCTTCGATAATTTCCCAGTAGTGATGTTATCAGGCGTTTTGTTTTTGTAAAACATTCCTGATGGCGAACTCATTATTATGCAACTGAAAGAATCTGCATTTTTCTGGACTCGAAGGTTGTTCACATACCTTCCGATAATAATATCGATATCGCTCGGCAAAGTAATATCGGGAAACCATAAAGTTTATTTCTAAGGTCACGGCCGACAGTAGTTATTAAATCACTGCTCCCAATAATGTCAACAACCTCTGTCTTGAGACTCGAAAATTAGCTCATTTTTTATTTGGGTTTAATCTCGCTGTTAAGTCTCTGAATAAGAGATTGTTGTACTATTGAGATATCCGCGTCAATATCGATGAGGTAGATGAATGATGTCACTTGATCGCTACATAATAAATGCTTCTATTGGTATTACATGCGGTTGTCGTAATTTTTCAATAACAAAAACATTCTTAGGATTTCCGTGTTTGTACTAACAGTTGGATTCGGTATGCCCCTTTTTCTAGCAATAACTACAAGATGTAATGTCAGTATTTTTTGAGTGCATTGCTTTTATTTCAGCAGCTTTTCCTTAATCAGATGAAGACAAACGTTTTTTTTATGACTTTGACGACCTCAGTTAAAGCAGTTTCCTGCCAATAACTCCTTTGTTTTACTTTGGTCAGGCTTCCTTAAGCGGAGATTGTTTAGTTTAGCCTCTGAATATCCCGTAATTTTTGATGTTCTAGATCTAGAAAGACGAGCATCAAATTCGCTTAATAATTTAAGTAAGGTGAAGTGGGGTAAGTGTGTTTTCGGGGTAAGTGTGTAAGCGCCAAATAATTATCATTCCGATAACATACTGGTGTGGCTATCTATAAAACAGTATCTAAAGGTTCATAATAGGCCATTGTAAGCTACAGCCGAAGTTCAGATAATTGCTATATTGGCGGGAAAAGCTAATATTTCATAACCTCTCACCATACACAGTGCATGTAGTTGGTAGACATTTACTCATCGTGTGACATCATAGTTCCAAGTGAGTTTTTTGAAGTTTTTTTGATACAAATATGGTAAGAAACAGTTCAATTTTAACCTACCGTCGTTATTTTTATTTTAGATTAAGCGTTTATTATTATTTTGTACTAGTACACACTTGTCCCACTAAAATTCTACTCTGTGGAAGTGTGTAGTAATTCAGCTGGACAAGTGTGTACTAATAGTGAACATGAGAAAGCGGAAAAACAAAATGATGAACCTGGAACATCCAGCCATGTAGAACGAGATATCGGTTTTGGAATTGTGAAGCCAGATAACGGGACTTCATTTCAAGAGCTGCTTCTGAAAATGGTGAAACAACACAGAGGAAAAGAAGACAAGAAACCTAGAAGAAAAATCGCGGGTGGAGCTGAAATTATAACTGCTGCAGAGATAATTAAACGTTTACAGGAAAACCCAATTAAGAAGACAGTGAACAAAAGTAGTCTCTAACGTAGTCAGTGAATCAGAAACATCATCAGATGAAGAAGTAGTTTGTGAAGATCAGAGTGACGATGATATTGACGAAGAATTTAGAGACTAGGAAGAATTGATCACATTCATGGATAAACTAAACAAAGAAAATTCAGATGTAGATATTAGTGATTGGATATAGGTAGTATTAATGTTACTGTCAACAAAAAAAGAAGACGAAGAAGTAGAAGTAAAATTTTTAAGAAAAGTTCATTCGTTAGATCCAACTGCTACAAATTCTTTCATCTGGGCTGACCCTGAGGAATGTGCTTTCATTGGATCTCAATATATTATTATGGTTCTTCCAAAGGCAGTTGTTAGTTCATTAGTAATATAACTCGATTTATTCAAATATGTTACTTTACCTTAAGGATATATTCATGTTTTTTCTTCGCTTTTAGTTATTCAGTTAATGTCCATTTCTTGTTAAACAGTTTGTAACTTGAGGAGTTTGTAAGATAAAAATTTTTTTTTGCACCAGTCGAAAAATAAAATATCGTAGTTTTACACACTTGCCCCAGACTTCTACATTTCTTGATATGTGCATTGCATTTGGCTTGCATACACACTTTCCCCGTTTCACAGGAGAAGTGTGTACTATGGGCATAGAAATATATATAATATAGAAAAAAATGCGAAAATGTGTCTATATCAAAGTTTTATTATGAGGATTTGTAGGCAATACCCATAACTATATTATGCCAAAATTTGAAATCTGCAACTCTAGTGCTTTGTTTAAAAATATGGTATATATACGAACTTTCCAAATATTGCGACACACTTACCCCACCTTACCTTAATGCACGTTCAGACTGTGGTATTTGAATTCGTAAAGTACTACGGTATATTAAAACAGTGGTTAATAATAACAATTTACACATTTATTATAAGAAATAAAGCATGACGCACGTTTCGGTGGAACTTCACCTTCTTCAGATGCTAATGGCAAACTGCACAAACTACTACACTACGGTATCCATAAGAAACAATCCAAATTATATCTTCTTTTATAAATGAAATTTGCTTTCATTTCAGACTGCTCCACTGCATTTGCCCTTGAAGCAGCTAGTCTGAATCCAGCAAAAGTATTGGGAATAGAGAAAAAGAAAGGAACTCTAAATTATGGAGCTGATGCAGATTTTATATTTCTAGATGACAATCTGCGGGTTTTGTCAACTTGGATTGCTGGTGAAAAAGTATCTTCAAATTTTGATTAACATTTTAAGAAGAATTGATAGTTTTTAGTTATACCAGTGAACTATGTCTTTTATATACAACCAGCTCTACATGTATTTTTTTATGAAAATTCTATATTATTGAGGAATTTTAATTAACATAATATATTTTATACATAATTATCAGGAAGTTTATATTCATTATGAAAAATTATTGAGAATTTGGTTGAAAATTTTATATTCTTTGCTACAATCTGCGAACGAAAGCTTTTGTTGTGTAACAGGCAATGGGGCCTAGTGGATAAGGTCCTCAAGCTGCTGTCCGATCAGTACTAGGGATACTTAGTTACCATGAAATATCGAAAGATGTTTTGAATTAACTGTAATCTTTATTTTGTTAATTTTGTATTCTCTGTTTTCTATATATTTCTGAGAAATGTCAATTCATATGAAATGGGACAGAGTGATTGCTATTTTCCAGAAATACCAATGAAAAGTTTAAAAGAAAGTGTGACGAAAGTGGAGACTAAGATTATAGGAATCACCGTATATGCACTAGTATTCTATCTCATTCTCTTGCAGGCTAAATCCTATTTATAAATATGTTTGTCTCTTTTTGGTGTAGCTTTTTGGTTTCATCGAATTTTCAAATCATAAAGGTGCTAAAGAAGTTGCACTTCAAAAATATGAAAACTAATTTAGTATTCCCTACAGCCTTTATATTCATGGGATGCTAGAACAATTTTGTAGCACTCTGTATTCCCAATTGTTATGAAATGTTACCTAGTCTCAATTATTTTTGTTTGAATGACGAAAAAATAATTTTTTTCCGTCTAGTTTCATTATCCATGAAATGACGAAGATTGCTTTTGTGTTTGTTATTTTTAATTTTCATGTATCTTCAAATAACAAAATTTGGCATTTTCTCTGCTATATACTTCTATGGAAACTTCTTCGTAAACCACTTTATTTGGTTATATTTTATTGGTACGAAGTTCCCTACGGCAGGCTTGGAGGAGACCAAACTGAAAAGAATGTGAGACTAAAACCGTAACGAAAACATATAACGGAAGTGACGATACACAAGCTAATATTGTATAATACCTTCCTCTTTCACACTCTATCTTTCCGTTCTCTCATCCCTTATCTTTCTGATCCCACCCCACCTCGCTGTGTTGCTTCTATATTTTCGAATTACTACAAAACCTCGAAAATTCATATAAAAATGAAAACATTATATTAAAGATTGAATATTTTTAGTTTTATCCATTTATCTTCCCTTGGGTATTAACGATTTTAAACTGTATGTGCTCCCACCTTTTTTTTTTTTTTTTTAGGAGAGGAAAAATGCTCTTTTATGCACTTCCCTCAGTGGAAATTGTTCTGCACTGAGGGGGAGTGTGGGACTCTAGTAGCAGGTCCCCACTAAAAAGCCTCTCCGTGATTGTTTCACTAACCCTGTAGCTGTTATGGCAGTGGCTCTTCATAATTGCCGGAAACAAGCATCATCTGCTTTATACATCAGCAATTATAAGAAGTATTTGTCCTTATGACCCTTGCTCTTCTAATTTATGCTATCTATTACTCAATCTTCGTCAGTCTCTGTGCCAGACGTTTGCAACTGATTTTCATTTTCTCTATCTTCTCGTTCCTTTTTATTCATTACTTTAGTAATATAATCAAAAAGAATATTAAAATTGTTTTTATTTTCTAGCATTTTGTTTATTATTTCATCCACTGTTGGTAGTTGACCTAACCTCTCAACTAAGATATTTCTCTCACTATCCCATCTTTGACATGTCCAAAAAACATGTTCTGGGCTATCTGACAAACCACAAATTTCGCAAAGATCATTTACTTTCTTATGTATTCTAAAAGTATATGTTCCGAAAGAACCATGTCCTGACAAAAATTGGGTAAAAAAATAATTAGTATTTTTATGTTTGCAGTTTAGCCAAGATGATAAATTTTGAATAAGACGTCTAGTCCATGATGCTGTGGTTCCTCCATCTGACCAACGTCGTTGCCATTTTTCTAAGGTTCTTTTCTTGGCCATTCTTCTAACTCCAGGCAATCTTCCACCAACAGTATAGAGGAAGCAAATTTCCGCTACCATTAAGTCAAATGGTGGGAACCCTGAAATTACTTGAACAGCATCAGCCGATACTGTTCTATATGCACATGCAGCTCTTAAAAGGCCTTTTCGTTGCATAGAAATACATTTTTGTAATTGATTTGCTTTCCTTAATTGCTTTCTCCACACTGGGGCTGCATATAACATGAGTTGCATGCATATGCTATGAGTTACACTACATAACACCCTCCTTTTAAGATATACCGGCCCATCTATGTTTGGCATTATGTTCTGTAGAGCCTTAAATTTATTATCAGCCTTTGCAATCATATGTGTAATTTGAGCTGAGGTATCTCCTTTACTTTGTAAAATAACACCTAAATATTTTATTTCTTTGATTGGTTTCATTTCTAATCCTAAAATTTCAAAATTAATCTGATCAAAATTTCTAGGTCCTTTCATTATCAAAATTTCAGTTTTTTCTGGAGCAATTTTTAAACCCTTATCCTGAAGCCAACGTTGCGTCAATAGTACAGTCTTTTCTACTTTAAATTTAGTTTCCGCCCTATTATTTGATTCTATTAAAAATGCTAAATCATCTGCATAGGCTACTATTTTTACGCCTTGGGAAAACCGCGTGCCGTAAGCGCTTACTTCATTGATTTCATTCAGAAACAATTTTTTTTATAATATGAATTGCTTAAAAAACTTAATCGAAATGATTTTTATTGGAGGAAAGATATGTGAAACTAAAACCGTAAGAAAAATATATAACGGAAGTGCCATAGTCGTATACACAAGCGAATAGTATATAATACTTTTCTCTTTCTCCCTCTTTCTTTCCGTTCTCTCATCCCTTCTCTTTCTGATCCCACTCCGCCTCGCTGTGTTGCTTCTATATTATCCTAAGGAAGGAGGCTCCGTGGCGGAGAGGTTATAGGTAGCGCTATGCCGTCTTCGTTGACGGAGTTGGTGGGTTCGATTCCCACCGTATTCCTGGGTGTTTGTGTGCGTTCTGAGTTTTCAGTGGTTCCCCTCATTTAGTAAGTTGATGGCTAATGTCCATAGATGATGAAGCCAAATTGTACGGGGGTCGGGCGGTGTGAGAGGGCACACGTCCCATCTCTTTTTAAAAAACAACAAAACATATCCTAAGGAACTTTGTTCCTACCTGGTGTCCCATGACACCGTTAGTTTTTTTGTTTGTTGATAAACTTACTGGGTCAGCTCAAAAAAAAAAACACCAAGTTCAATATTTTTCATTTATTTGTAATAATGATTGGCACACATTCTTTTACAACAGAGAATTACAGTAACGGTTTGGGTAAGAGATCTCCTGGAAGATAAAAATTGCAAACCATATCGTTCAAATGAAATTTTTTGAATTTACATTGAGTTACCAAATCACTGAAAGAACATACAAAACGTAATTTAATAATGCGATTACGTGAACCAAATCCACTAGAGTGAGTACAATCATGTGTCTCGACATAGTATGTGCTTTTCAATTTTTTTAAATTTATTCAATAATACTAATTTTCAACTAACAGTACAATACTATAGCAATGATATATTATGTACAACAGTGACCTCTTCATCAAAAAATCAGTGAAATAGGTACTGTCTCATTTTTTAATCCATTGATAATAAATACGTAAACAAATGTACAAGACTTATCTAAATTAAAATTTAAAAATGGCCAAACATTCGTTGTTCAGCTCGTATAGTAACTTCCCGAAAATTCCAGGTGTTAAACAGATGCACTATTCCTACATTTTATTTGTGCTAATACGTAATTCCAATTATTTTTTTAAGCTTTATACTTCTGACTGTCCCGCCGAAAAGATAATGGAAATGCTGATCCATTCAGGTCAAAGCTTATGAATATTGTTGAAATTTGTTTTATGAAGAGTAATTATTGAAATTGAACATCAATATACAGGGTGTTCTACAAGCTCTATGACAAACTTTGACAGAAGGTAGGTTGTTTGATTTTGAACATATTTATTTCAATAAACATGTGTCCGATTCGTTTTTGTTTAGAAGTTACAAGCATTTAAACTTTATTAACAATTAATAATAAAAATTCAAATTAAATGATAACCAAAAAACTAAAGACTATAAAAAATGTCCACCCTCAGCTTGAATGCAAGCCTCACATCGACGAACTGAAGATTCGGTCATTCGAAGAATGAGATTTGGGTCATTTCTTATTTGGCTAGCTGCATACCCATATACAAACACAATATCTGCATATTCCTCAGTGGAGAATAAATGCCTACGTTTTTTATTGAAGCAGGTGTATATTTTATAAGTGTGAATTGTTTAACATGCTAAGTGACTTTCTGTCACTTCCTGGTTGACTGAAAAAATTACGATTCTTCAAATGCTTGTAACTTCTAAACAAAAACGAATCGGACCCATGTTTATTAAAAAAAAAATGTTTTAAATCAAGTGACCTACCATCTGTCAAAGTTTGTCATAGAGCTTGTAGAACACTCTGTATAGGTTATTTCTAGAATTTTTTTAATGTCGCTTTGCTATAAACTGAAAAATAATAAAATTTAATCTAGTAGGTATATATAATATCTAATATTCCATACTTTTTTTGATCTGTACTTTTTCAAGAGTTTTCAAAAGTGATTCGAAAATAAATTATATTAATAATTCGTTATTCAAAAAACTGTAATTTATTTTCAAAAATCTCTTGAACTATTGAAAATCAATTTATTGTGTGACCTAAGTAGAGTGCAACTAGAAAATTGATCAGTATATCACCCAATCAAAATTATAATAACTGTATCAAAGTTTCTTTGTAACAATATCTTTGAAATAAATTGATGTACGAATAATAATCAGGACACTTCAAGTTAGCTTCAATTTGACTTTAATTATTCAATACCCAGTTATAAAAGAAAATTACTTTAACTGTAATGTCAATGTTTCATATATCAGATTGATTGATTTAGAATTTTCTCATAATATTGATCAATTCCAAGAAATTTCTAAACTAGAGATATTTTGGACCAATTTCTGTGTATTAAATATTGAATTCAATTGGCCAAAATAAAGCATGGAATAAATTTGACAAATATTTATTTTTAATTGATCCTAATATATAAAGGATTTTTCTTCAATTTCACTTTGTTCACTATACTATTATATGCAAGACAAGATCTCTTCACCAGAAAAACAAAACCATTTGAATTTCCACCAAATGAAATCAAACGAATAATCATTCAGACTTTCTAGAAGTCCTATCTTCAAACATTTGGAGAAAAACATTACAGATATAAAGAACACCATTCTAACAAAATTCCAGTGGGTTTTCCTCCTATGAATAAAACTAACGGAGCATTCTATTTATAATTTCTTTTCTGCTAGATGCAATTTCAATAATACTCGTATAATTGATATGACTATATCTATAAGAATTGATAGAAAATTTTGTTTTAGTGACATTCACAATATATTTGAGTAAGTATAAATTCATGAACGAACAGTTCTTATTCATAGTATATTGGCGGAGGATATGAACTGCTTATAAAGAAGATATTTTGAGTAGAAATAGATAAATACTCTAGCTCTAGCAGACACTAGTACCTAATGAACTCTTCAAGATTTAGTGGTGAAGAATAATTTTCAGAACATTTATTTCTTCTAATCTTTGTAAAATTTATTCGCTAAATATGGAAGTACTATGTATTCAAGAAGTTCATGCTATTACGAATAGCACAACTAAAACATTTTTTTAAATGATTTTGCTCACTTTCAAAATCAGGTATATTTTCAATGTACAATATAAAAAAGATGCATTAGTTACTTTCGAAATACAAAATTCTCGAAATGTATGCTTTGAAAATATGTCTAATTCATAAATATAATGGACAATCATCAAATTTTTATCTCATTTCCTGTCTGGAAGTTTCTATAAATATATATATATATATATATATATATATATATATATATATATATATACATAAATATATATATATATATATATATATATATATATTTATATATGTATATATAAATATATATATTTATATATATATATATATATATATATATATATATATATATATATATATATATATATATATATATATATATATATATATATATATATATATATATATATATATATATATAAATATATATATACACTCACGGACAAAATTATTGCATATTTTATTTTAGGTCTGAATTTTTTTTTCCTTTTAACACTTTTGTGATTTCGGTTGCTAAATCTGTTACATTGGAGTGTTCTACGTATATTGCAATTTATTGCAAATAAAATAATGGTAAGACATAGCTTTTATAATTGAATTAGCGATAACTTGCAATTATAACTGAATAAGCGGAAAGCTATAATCGTAGCTTAGTGTTCCTTGATGACTAAAATAATTTTCAGAATGACATTTTCAGTTCATTATTTCTTCAATCTGTAGTTCCAGTTAGTGAGATGCCACGTTTGAATGAGTTAGTTGCGGTTAAAATTGTTTGTTGAATCAATGAGGGGTATATACAAGAAGACATTGCAGAGAGATTGAATATCCATCAATCGACTGTTTCTCGCGTACTAAAACGTTACAATGACACTGGAGGATACAAAAGGCGGGGTGATCAATGACGTAAGAGAATTACAACGCCAAGAGAGGAGCAATATTTAAGAATTCAATCTTTGCGAAATCGTATACTTAGTGCTCCGCATCAAAAAAATCAATTACTAAATGCAAGGCAAGTCAATGTTTCCACCAAAACAATAATAAGGACTTAAGGAGGTCGATTTAAAGCCAAGACGTCCTGCTAGAGTTCCTCGGTTTCTTCCTTGTCATAAAATCGGACGGTTACAATTTGCAAGAGCACATGCTGACTGGAATGAACATCAATGGGGAAAAGTTCTTTTTACAGACGAAACAAGAATACAAATATGGAAGCCTGATGGACGTAGTCTAGTATACAGAAGGTCAGGAAAAAGTTTTGCGGAATGTAATCTTGTACATAATCTTAGCTTTGGTGGTGGTTCCATTATGCTCTGGGCTGGCATTAGTTGGGAGAGTCGCACGGAGCTCATTGTAGTAAATTTAAGAATGAATGCTGACTGGTACATACTTAACATCCTTGCAGAACATGTTATACCATATGCCGGCTTTATTTGATATAATAACTTTGTGCTAATGCACGACAATGCCCGTGCCCATGCCGCAAGAACAGTAAACCAGTATATTGAGGATGTAGGGATTGCAAAGCTAGAGTGGCCACCATATAGTCCTGACGCAAATCCCATAGAACATGTATGGGATAACCTAAAAAAAAATATTCGAACACGAAATCCAGCTCCTAACTCAATTGCAGAATTAAGGATTGCTGCACAGGAAGAATGGAATCGAATACCACAAGAAACCATCAAAGATCTTTTGCGCAGTATGCCTAGGAGGATGCAGGCTATCGTTAGAACTAGAAGAGGAAATACTAAGTACTAAATTGTTATCATTTTGTCTTAAACTAATGTATCGTGTCGATGTTGTTGCTCTTTCCTAATTAAACGTTATTATCAAAAACAGACCATTTCACTAATTTCTCTACGAATCTGTTCTAAAGCTTCAATATGTAATTAATTCGATTATTAATAACGTAGAACACTCCAATGTAACAGATTTAGTGACCGAAATCACAAAGGTGTTAAAGGAAAAAAAATGAAGACCTTAAATAAAATATGCAATAATTTTGTCCGTGAGTGTATATATATATATATATATATATATATATATATATATATATATATATATATATATATATATATATATTTATATATACATATTGAAGAAAAACTCACTCGAATATAGTGTAAATAAATAAAACATTTTTCATATATTTTTACATTGATACATATAAGTTAAACCCTTCGAAATTCAGTAAATTTTGTTGATTGTAGCGATTTGTGAAGATATCAATATAATATTGAAAATTTCATTGAAAATAAATTTAAGACAGAAGCAGTCAGAAGTATAATAATGAGACCTATGCAATAAGCGTCGTTCAACAGAGAGCAGACTGCAGGAACTAATATACATTTAATGGTAATTATTAGGCTGATTCAACAATATCACAATTTTAATATTGCAATAAATTTAAATAACTAGATATGCTTCCATTATCTTAGA
The DNA here is from genome assembly GCA_030704885.1 of Cynegetis impunctata. Taxonomy (NCBI): domain Eukaryota; kingdom Metazoa; phylum Arthropoda; class Insecta; order Coleoptera; family Coccinellidae; genus Cynegetis; species Cynegetis impunctata. The sequence continues at coordinate 129,739 of JARQZK010002913.1, read as the reverse complement.
TGTAAGATCTCACCTTGAAATAGTTTGCATAGTTCACTTTTCATACTTCGGCAAGCCTAATTTGACTAGAGATTTTTAATAATGCTCATAAATAGAATGTAAAGACTGTAGGTATGTTATTGGACTATCAAAAAACACTGCTATGTAATTCTAAATTAAAACATGTTACTCTTTAAAAACACTTATAGCCTTTTCCTTAGCAAAAATGTTAAAATTATGTATATAATTTTATAAAAATCACGGATACTTCATTAGTAAAACTGAACCAGCTCTAGACAACATTGATACTATACTTAGAGAGATTTGATACTGATTATTAAGTTATAGTGACTATATCACGTTTTAGGATTGAGAATTTCCTTGAGCACTATTTAAATGACTTTCGGCTCAGGAAAAATTGACTGAACTGTATAGTTCTTCGTTTATATAATGGTGTTTGAAATGCTATTGACTTTCACTTGAACTGCTTCGTTTTATTCATTTAACAGCACAAAAATGTTCGATTCATTGAGGGCAGAAGTTGAAGCTATTCATTTGTAATTATATTTATTGATAGGGACATCTAGCGTAACTGTGTTAAAAAACTTGCATGCAATCCACATTTATTGTCAAACTCAAGCTTCAGTATGTGGCCTAGAAATTCTCACTTATTATATTTTAAATAAAACTTTAGTTTTCGATTTTCACTATATTTTGTTAACATGACAATTTTTTCTCCAAAACACAGTGGCTTCTTCAGATGTATAATACGTACAGTAGCCACTCGCTAACACGACCCTCAATAGCAAGACTTCCTCGATAAGACGTGCATTTTTCTAATCCCCTTGAAACTGTCATAACACTCTATGTTAAAATAACCTCTATTGTACGACTGATTTTATTTTAAAACCTCATATCCCCAGTTCAGATGAATGCTCTTAACCTCTATAACACGTTGTTTGTGGAACTGAAACGGAACCTTTATAGCACGACATTAACCTCTATAAGACGTTGTTTGTGAAGCTGAACCTTTATAGCACGACATCAGCCGTTCCGACTTCCGGGCTCCGGCCAATGATTCACAGGTCTTAACATGATTGAAAATCGTCAGTTGCACAATTGCTGTTGATTAGTCGCTCACGCTGTCAAAACAAAACAAAAACTTTAAAGTGTTCTACCGAAAGGAGTTGGTTCGACTTTACCTCAATAACATAGAAGAAAACACTCCACTGAAAATAAACATTCTTGATGCTATGTGGATGCTAAGCAAAGCTTGGAACAGTGTCACGGAAGATACAATCGCTAATTGTTTCAAAAAAAGTGGGTTCCAAACAACAACTGAGGATGAGGAATCAGTGCAAGATGTAGGCCTACAAGTGATTGATCCAACAGATTGGGAACAAGTTACGGCCTCTCTCGATGTCCAGGGGTTGGAGTTTGAAGACTTTGTGAACTTTGACGATGAAGTTGCGGTTTGTGGTGAATTGACAGAAGCAGAAATAATTGAGTCTGTACTGCCTGCCCAAATACCAGAAACACAATTGGAGGAAGAAGAAGATTCAACTGATCGACCAGCTCCAACGTCTAAGGACGCTCGTAATGCTATTAGTGTTTTGAAGTGTTTTTTTGAGAAAAAAGGTGAAATGAGTGAAAAAGTTGTGAAGTCTATTCATGAGCTAGATAGTGCTTTGGACCACATCTATGTACGCCCAAAGCAAACTCAAATTGACGATTTTTTCACTTTCTATACAGAATAACCTAACTTAATTGAATTTACAGTACTGTACCATTGATTTAATACTGTATTCATTCCTCGATTTTTTCATTTAATTTTTAGACATTTAAACAGTACTGTACTCTACTTACTGTAGACCTATATACGTTTTCATTAATTTTGTTAATGAAATTAATTATGATCAATGTAACAATAATATTGTTTTGTAGTAATACTGAGCTTTACAATTAAACTTTATTTCATATCAAATTGTGAATTTTCATTTACAGTATTATAATTCTGACCTTGATAGCACGACTTTTAGGCTACACAACCTTGATAGAAAGAACCTTGACTAGGAGAGTCCCTCGATAACAAGACTGTTTTCCAAATCCCCTTGAGACTCTTGCTATCGAGGTTGTACTGTACTAACTTTTACAACGAGAATATTGAAAGAAGAAGGAAGGGAATATACAATAGGAATGGGTAAAACCTAAACGTAATCACTTAGCAGGTAGAAAGTGCAAACTGTTAATGACTTGGGAGGAACAGGCACAAATATTCAATATTACATCTAGGAAATCTTTAACAACGGTGAATTATTCATATCTAATTGGTCATTCAACAAATTATTGGATTGTTTCATGCTATTAATTTCTAGAGCTTCTAATAAATTGAGTTTATAGCCTTTCTCTTCTACATGTAATATTTCAAATTCACTATTAAAAATATGATTATGTTAAAAATTCAAAAGACAAAACTGCACAACGAAATAATCTATAAGTTAACTCGTGGTTCATGTCTTAAAGTATATATTGGCCAAACTGACAAGAACTTTAGAGTTCGAATATCAGAACATAAAAGAAGTAACGACAAGGAAAAAGTAGATTCTACTTTAGCATTACATCTCCTGGAACATAATCATATTTTTAATTGTGAATTTGAAATATTACATATAGAAAAGAAAGGCTATAAACTCAATTTATTAGAAGATCTTGAAATTAATAGTATGAAACAATCCAATAATTTGTTAAATGACTAATTAGATATGAATAATTCACCGTTGTTGAATCTTTTCTAGATGTAATATTGAATATTTGTGCCTATTGTGTTTTCGCAAGTCATTAACAGTTTGTACTTTCTACCTGCTAAGTGATTACGTTCAGGTTTTTCCCCATTCTTATTGTGTATTCATTTCCTTCTTTATTTCGAAGGATGGAAGTGAATACATCGAAATAAAGATAAATGATCACCTTTTAGAGAATGTTCCTGAATACATATACTTGGGACACAAAATCCGGCTGGGTAAAGAAAACCAATCCTCCGAGATTCCAAGAAGAGTGAGCCTCTCCTGGGCGGCTTTTGGCAAGTTGGGGTTTATACTTAAATCTCGGGAATTCCCTATAAACCTCAAAAGAAAATTGTTTGAGTCTTGTGTATTGCCAGTGCTCACGTATGGACTTGAGACAATATCCATTACCCGCAGATCTGCTGATAAACTGCGAACTACACAAAAAGCAATGGAAAGAGCCATGCTCGAAATCTCGCTGAGGGATAAGATACGAAATGAAGAAATTGAGAGAAGGACTGGGATGATGAGTGCGATGAGGGTCGTGGCGAAACTGAAATGGCGATGGGCTGGCCACGTAGCAAGACAAGACTAACATAGGTGGACACACAGGACTTTAGTGTGGCGCCCGAGGGAGACCAAGAGGAGCATTGGCAGACCGCAGATGCGGTGGCAGGATGACATCCGGAGTGTCGCAGGAAGGAACTGGATCCTGATTGCTAGTGACAGAGAGGCGTGGAAGGATTTGGAAGAGGCCTACATTCAGAAGTGGATGAGGCCTACATTCAGGAGTGGATGAGCACAGGCAGACTAAGAAGATTCACTTCCTTCAACTTTCAACATACTTGTCGTAAAAGTTAGTATGTAATATACATCTGAGGAAGCCACTTGTTTTGGTGAAACAATTGTCATGTTAACAAAATATAGTGAAAATCGAAAACTGTGAAGTCTTATTTACAATATTATAATTGATTTTTTACAAATATCGGCCCAATCAATTAGTTATTCTCACTTATTACTTAAATTCCACTGTTATTAATCAGTCTTTCAATATAAATCTCATCACTTGCCCCAATTTTAGTCAGCAATACAATTTATCGAAATAAATATTCATCTTTAACAAGTCTCATTTGAAGAAGCATAACAATTAATTTTACTAATTACCTTTGTTGATATTGAAATATGTCACAAGAAAATTCGGTCATTGATATAAACTTGAATATTGGAAAATAATTTCACATTTAGAATATTTTTTCAACAATATTATGAATAGCATTTGAATATACTTTACAAATATTCCAATGGCTATTTTTAGAAGAATTTTTTTCATATATTAGTTTCTAGTTTATAATCTACTTTTATATTTCAAATACAATTCTCGTTTACAATTTTTATACTAATTTTAAGCCTATTATGATAGTCGTAGTTTCGACGTTTAGCATGACCACATTATGAAGCACAATATGAAAAATTTTTATTATCAGGAAAATGAATTTTTAATATTCTAAAACCTTGGATATATTTTTCCTGGCATTCTTTAAAAACTACAGCATGTATTCTGGTTTAATCAGTTCTAAAAGGCAAGCAATGCGTTGAATTGTATATTTCGAAGAGAATATCGAGTAATTTAGTTTGAAGAATTAATATTGAATATTGAAATTATCGTTATAAAGGAAATTAAATTCAATTTGAAACATATTTGCGTTCCATACAAAATTTGAAAATGATGAACACAAAAATTCGTCCTGAATTGAATTAGAAGGAATATTGCCAATTCGTTGAGTAAAAAAGCTTGAATAATGTTTTTTTTTCATTATTATCACTCGTTAGTTTTTATTTTTAATGCGTTTTGACTGTTAGGAAGTATGTCAAATGAAAAATTTCGCCTGATAGTGTAGTTTATTTTTATGTCAATGCAGTGAAACCTGAAATTCCACCTTTAAAAATAATAATTCTTTGTCCAAAGTTTTTTCACGATTATTCGATTTACTTTTGATTGAGTTATAATCAGAGTGAATATTTCGAAAATTATTCAATTGCTCACGTTAAAAATGTAATATGGAGAACAAGAAAAATTATATTTTGGCAAGTTTTATGAAAAAACATTTTTATTGCATGAAAAACAGAAAAATAGGTACGGGTTGGGTTTAAATTAATACCATTAACCCAATTTTTGAATTGCTTTCAATGCTACAATCATAATTAGGATTCACCATGTACATTAATTTCCTCATGATCATGTTTAGAATTTTATGAGTATTGGAAAGCGAAATATTATTTTCTTATCACTTCGCACCGATATCATTGAAGATGTGAATTGTAGATAGTATTTTACTACGAATTCAATTCTGTAAGTTTGATCTTCCAATAAAAACGTGTTTTCATAAATTGAATTGCCAAATATTTTTAAAAATGAATTTCAACTTTCCTACACTGATATACTTAGAACATGCCTGTTTCGGAATTTTAATTAAAGCATATTTATATCGACAATATTGTAACTACAATTTCGGAAGTCAACTATGGTCATCATATGTCCATTAATTTAACTGTGATATTTTCCGTTTTCAGTTAATATCAATTAAAGAGTATTTACAAATACTTTCAACAAGTGATTTCGAAAATTTTCATCAACTATAGTTTGTTTATGAAGAAGAACGAGAGTTGTAGAGCCTATATGATCTAGAAAAGATTCGCACGTTCTTTTTTTAATTTTTCAGGTATTACCCTAATGTTGGACAAAAAGAAATGAAATTATATTAATTTTTACTCTATCAAATGCAAAAATCTCCATAATTAATAAATAAAACCTAAAATTATGTTATTATACTTGGCTGGATTTATTGGACTGTTTACGTAAAAAACTTGACTTTTTTACCTACTTTTATGCGATTTATGGAAAAAACAAGCTCTACCGAAATCCTTTTTCAGTATGTATATATATATATATATATATATATATATATATATATATATATATATATATATATATATATATATATATATATATATATATATATATATATATATATATATATATATATATATATATATTATATATATCTATATATATATATATATATCTATATATATATATATATATATATATATACATATATATATATATTATATATATATATATATATATATATATATATATATATATATATATATAACAAAGAAATTAGTTGCGGGAAAATATTAAACAAGTAGAGCAGAATTATCGGTATAGCCCGCGTATATGGAAGCAGCCGTTGACACGTGTTTCGGACTCTTTGGTCCTCATCAGAACGGCGTAGCCAAGCATTGGATTGAAAACTTGGAGATGAAAATAGCACAACAAATTCCGCAGCAGGGGATTTCATTTGTTGTGCTATTTTCATCTCCAAGTTTTCAATCCAATGCTTGGCTACGCCGTTCTGATGAGGACCAAAGAGTCCGAAACACGTGTCAACGGCTGCTTCCATATAAGCGGGCTATACCGATAATTCTGCTCTACTTATATATATATATATATATATATATATATATATATATATATATATATATATATATATATATATATATATATATATATATATATATATATATATATATATATATATATATATATATATATATATATATATATATATATATTATAAATATAAATATATAAACAGGGAAACATTTGAAAAATTACAGCCAAAAGGTAATTGTACCAATAAAGATGCAGACTTCTTAAGTCAATGCTTTCGATTCAATAATAATAATAATTTATATTATAAAATTTTTGCGAATGTAAATTTTTATCTGACAAATTTTGAAGTAGTTCATAGTTTAAATAACTAAAGTGTTTTTCATATGTAAGATTTCACTAGTTTCATGTTTTGCTCTATGGGTACTATCAAGAGAACATTTTAAGTCCAATTAATGCTGGAGTATGTAACATTTGAAATTTTTTTTCGAATTACAATATTTAGGAACCACTTATCAAAAATGAATGTTGCTTTTATAAAATGCGTTTTACCAGGTAACTGTTCTAACTCTAAAAGGCAACATTTCATTAGCTCCTCCGGTAGCGGAATATTTTACATTTCTTTGTATCGAACTGATTTTTCATTAAATTTCTTGGTCATCATAAGATTTGGATAACATGTCGTAGTTTTATGCCCTAATTGTATTCCGAAATTGTCAAAGTTTTACATTGTGGATATTATGCCTCAGTTTCATTTCCTCATTGTTTTTCGAAATTGTCAGTTTCAAATAAAATGAAAATTAATAGTGGTAGTCCAACAAAATTGAGTCATCTATGAAGGGTTATATTCTGTTCTGAATTGAATAATGTAGCTGGCAAGCAGCTGCTCATACGAGACAAACTGCATAACTAGGAAGACACTTGGTATGGGGCCTAGAAGCATTGTGGGAAATCCACGTCCTCGAGTTTCGACAGCACGTAGGCCATAACTATTCAACAAGTGGCTCCAGGAATGTATGGCGCGTCCTTGCATACACTAATTCAACCCCCAGCCGTGGGGGTGACTCGCGTTTCTCCACCTGACCCCTTCTAGTCACCGCGGCCGGAGACACCGCCACTAACCACGCGATGAGGTGCACTATACTGTCTAGAAACGTTACCGATCTGCGTATCGTCGACGTCTTCGCGTGGTTGACCATTTGGTTGGGTGGTAGTCGACGAGGAAGTAACCATAACTCCATCAAATCCAACTGCGATCGCATTGTCATTGCAATGGTAATTATAACTGCAGCATAGCGATCCGTCCTAAAAAAAATGCTGTTTCAATATTAAAGTTGCATACACTTATAGACTAACACCAGTTTACAAGTTTAGCTTGTACTCAAAACATCAGAGTGTTGATTTTACCTAATTCAAATCAATAAGCTCAACTTGAACTTTCATAGGTTGATCATAATTCAACATTCCAGAATTTTTGATACTGTTTAGAGCTGGTAGCTCTTATGAGCTGTCATTAAATACAATAAACTGCCTAAGTAAGAATCTGTAGAAGATCAAGCTCATTGAAACGCTTGTCATGTAGTTTTTTATTTAAATATATAGACCACATAATTCACGCAGCTATCATTGCATCGATTCAATCATGTCATATAATTCTACAGATTAATATAGGTACATCATATAATAGTGATTTATGTACCAAGTGCGTTCTATAGATCGTAACGCCCAATGGGCGTTAAGATCTAGTAACACACGTGGTGCATACAAGATTTTATTTTTCACGAAAAAATTATTTTATTATAATGAAAAATCGATTTTAAAATCGGTTCATTGCTCCTATACTTTCCAATTTCCTTCTCATAGTAGGCATGTCATTTGTTGATATTTTGACGTCTGTGAATATTATTGTCATTATATTTAGTGAATGTCATTGCTGCTTTCTTTGGGTAGTCTTATAGAAATAATGGAAAGGAAAATGAATATACCCAAGAATATCATAGAAAATGCAGCCAAAGCTGCGAATAATTCATTGCCGGAGAAATCCAGATTCGTATACGACAAGGATTATGAAGTATTTAATCAATGGAAGTTGCTTCAGTTGTCCTCGTACAATGAGCGGGCGTTATGATCCATAATGCCCGCTCACAACGCCCTACGGCATGAGTGTATTTATAGCAACCGTACCTAAGGTAAGATTACCGGAAACTTTAATAATTATTATTTTGAAGAATATTTTCAGTAGTATAGGAGGCAAGTGAATCGGCGGAGGTGTAGATTCGATAAAATAATTAATCAGTTGTTGTGAAGACTCCGCAGAGTTAGTAAAAGCTTTCGTAGCTTTCTCTGTACAACTAAAGATATCTCCTGAAACTGGAAATGAAGGCAAGAATTGCTGTTGAGAAGGACTATCAGCGCGAAAAAATCTACGACTTTGTTTCAGTCTTGGTAATTTTTAGCGTGAATGTAATGAAAAAATATAATATAATAAAAGAAATTTTGAAATAGAGCAAAGTTGAATTATTTTCATTACATATACACGAAGAAAATAGTGCAGAAACTGCCATATACTGAGAGCATAGGTGATGAGGAACTTCTAAACTCAAAGAAATTACATGAAAATAAACATATTAAGCTGTATTGGTATAAAACTGAAAGGATGACTTTAATCAATTATTGTTAATAATCGAATTGCAATTTCACAAGAAATAATACATAGGTAATGAACATTTCCAATTCTGGACTCGAATAGTAAATTTTTCAGTCTAGTCAGATATTGTCAAATCATCATAGAAGCTTTGAACATAACCTTATAAATACAAATTCTTCTGAAAAATTGAAGAAATGATTATTTTTTCATTCGAAAGGAAGAGCTGAATATTTTGTTCAAGGAGCTGATGGTTCACTATTTCAGTTTTTTTGCAGGTAGAACTATATGAAGAATCAAAAACAATAGGCCTGAGATTGAACCGAGAAAAAACCAAGATTATGACCAATCAGAGGGAAGATAGGGACATCATAGTGGAAGATACTATTAAAGAACGCACAGAGGAATATATCTACCTTGGTCAAATTATAACATGCGGAAAGGCAAACCAGGCAGCAGATATTACGAGGCGCATAAGATCAGCATGGTGCGCATTTGGCAGACAAGCTAAAATTTTAAAGGATCAGAAAATACCACTGAAATTACGGAGCTCCGTCTTTAATCACTGTGTACTCCCCGTTCTTTCGTATGCTTCACAAACCTGGTCATTTACCAAAGGTTTAATGGACAGACTAGCTAAAACTCAAAGAGCAATGGAAAGACAAATGCTGGACATAAGGCTAAAAGATCGAGTCAAAAACGAAGACATCCGCAAAAGAACCAAACTTATCGATGTGAAACAACATAATATAGCATCACTAAAATGGCGATGGGCGGGACATACATTGAGACAGACAGACAATCGATGGAACAAGGAAATTCAGATGTGGAGACCTTATCTGGGAAAAAGAGGCAGAGGTCGCCCCCAAACAAGATGGAGGGATTGACCTGAAACGAACAGCAGGGTTTAACTGGGCAGGAATGGCGCAAGATAGAGAACTATGGAGACGAACAGGGGAGGCTTATATCCAACACTGGATGACCACAGGCTGAAGAAGAAGAAGAAGAATCTACTAATTTTTTTCGGAAGATTGGAAGGGAGATAAAAGTATAAAGCCTTGAAAGCTCCAAAATTCATGAGTTTCAGTTTCATTCAGTACCTAACTACTACTAACTGATTTCTGGGAGATATCGCAAGCACAAGCACGGCTGTGGCCTATACGGTTGAGAATCAGTCTAGGGTACAAACGGTAACGGGTTTTAATCTCGTGTAAGATCTGGATATTGTTAATGTCCATGAGTCGAAATGGTTATATTTTGAATTAATTCACTTGGTAATATATATATATATATATATATATATATATATATATATATATATATATATATATATATATATATATATATATATTACAAGCTCTGAGGATAGATGGTAGAACACATGCGGAATAATCGCCTGTGTCCCACCATCCCCTTTGAAAAAATTTAAAAAAGATAAATATTATCTATATATAAGACTATATATAAAATACAGAATAAGTATTGGACTGCTTTATTTGTTTGACTGATAATGCTTGCTGAAGTAAATGTTTAAAGAAGAAGATTTATTTACTTCATAATAATTATTGTTCTGAAAATCAGAGTATGCAGAAAACTACTCTTTTTCGTTTGAAATATTGCTAGGGATATTCGTTTGATTCCTGTTTTTATTTGTCCTCCAGAACACAGTATCTACTTGAAGTCACACTCACCCAATAATTTGTAACATTTCTAACAGCGTGGCCATAAAGAAACATACATACAAAAAATCAGTAGTATCTAGAATCTAGATTCATCGAAGAAACTGAAACATTTATTGCGGTTCATATGAATTCCAAGCTAGACGTGGAGGATATAACAGGAAAATGTTGAAACTTTTACCCAATTAGATCCAGACAAATGTATTTCAAAGTTGCTAATAAAATGTTTTGTAAATTTTTCGATAATAGATGTACGATCTATGTATCGGCTAAACTTGTAAACAGTAATAAGTCTATCATTTCACAATTCACAAATTGATATTGTAATTTGTGAATTCTTATTTAGATTGTGCTCAAAGAAAAAATAAAGTGTAGGTGCAAGTCCACTCTTGAGTGGATTTTACAATATGTGATTACATTTTTAGATTTGAGATAATCTACATCTACCTGAATTCTATGTTACGTTTAATTTCAAAAATTGGCTCTTACTGTAACAACGTTAATATCGATTTTTCTTTCTTTTCAATAACATGACTGTTCAAATGTGACATTGTTTGAAGAAAAAAATACAATGAAACGAATTCGTATAAGAATTAACATGAGGTTGAAATAAACTCGATTCCTTTATATTTTTACTGAGTTCCTCTGATCAAAACGACATGTAGTTATCTCATTTTCGTTCATAAAAATTACAGAGCATAATTCAAATTACACATGCTGCTTAGCATTTCCTTTACCCATCTAGTTATATGAAAAAATTATCATCTAAAATACAATCCAATCGAAAGGAGAAACCAAAATACACATGCATGACAGAAGTAAAGAAATATATGTTAAATATATCACGATACACATCTATAGAGTGCTTTGTAGGATATCTGCATGATCTGTCAATAACCCATGATTAGATCTGGCAACATTCATCCTAAAAATATTCCATAATTATCATTAAAACATTAAACGTTGAATATGAAAAATAAGCTAAATTGCCGATAATTAAGAAACAAAATTAAATTGGCGTAAGATCCAACAATATTTTAGATGTTTTGTTAAAATTTTCACTAAGATCTATTGGTGAAAGTCGTACTAGTAGGTAGGTACGTTTAATAACTGGAACAATATAAAAGCAAGTAACTATCTGATTACTTATTGTTTGATGGTAAACGTGATAGCAGAAAGATCGTTTTCATGTATTGAAAAAAGTCCAATGAAGCAAAGGTCAAAACTATGGCTTTATAGAACTTTTTCGTAATCCCATACTGTTATTTTGATTTAACGGTATTCAGATGACAATTGAAAAGTCAGTGTTAACGGCCGCCGGCCGTTAAGAAATCATTTGTTCAAATATTTATTTCAAAACATCATTCTGCTTACAATAACAACATTGAAATCTTGGTCCACAGCGAGTTGGGAGAATAAACCTCTGATTTTCATTTCGCATAGGCTAATAATACATCTTCATTAACCACCTTTACATTCTTGCTTTTACGCCACATTTCAAAATTTTCATATTCTTTTTGATATCGCTCTTGAGTTATTTTCGGCAGTTAATCAACACTCGCTGCACTGCACATGATTATCCCAATATTTCTAAAGGAATTTGATTTTGTTCCTCAATTTCGTCAATTTCATCCATGATCGTCGTTAAAGCGAACTTGAGAACACAAAAAACTGACGTTGTTTATAAAACTGTCAAACTGTTCCATGACAACAGAGTGCACGACGTTGGGATTTTTCTTTAGAATTGCGACGTACGGAGTTTTTTCTTTCTTCGGAATCAAAATGTAATCTTTCAACGGGATTACGAAAAATTTTTAACGACACACGGCCGATACGCAAATAATTGCTACATATCGGCCTTGTTACGTTAATAACTATAACGATCGCATCATAAAATGAGGGCATACAACGCTATTTTAATACAACAAGCAATAAAACATGATATAATAATGCCAATTTTTGCTGTATATATTCTTGGAAATTTCCATGGAAATGTTTTTAATTCACTTCGAATTAATTTGATTAACTATTGATATGTCTAGAATATATTGAAATCTCGAATATATATCCTGAAAAACTGTTGTACATAATTTCCCATAGGGGCTATCCATAAACTACGTAACGCATTCTTTAACTCCTCCACTCAATGTCTTTATCATCCCCCATAGTCGTATATTATTTTTATGACCTGATAATAGATTACTATTAACTTAAAATTCATCTTCAGTTAATTTTTTTTCTTTCGTTTCGCCAGATTTTTTTTAATACGGTAGTTATTGTTTTTTATTTGCAGCAAACAAAGCAATAAACGAATATCCTTCTTTCAACCACAGAAAAGCTTTTATTTTGAATAGCGAAAACAAAAGAGTTATCTCAAATTGGACAATAAGATTGGCGAGCTTGACGGACAGTGATTGTTGAAGTTTTCTTAAATTGCCTTGTAGCAGCAATATGGAGAGCAAAACACAGCCAGTGGAAGGGGTGATATTGCGCTAGACGTTGTGACAGCTCGCAGGCGACAAATGTCTGAGTCGCAACTACCCTCCCCCACATAACAACACACAAGCATACGTCCCCTGTAAAAAACGTTACGTGGTTTATAGATGGCTCCTTATTAATGAATTTTTTTTAAACGAAACAATTTGTTGGGATATATATATATATAGAGATTTAATATTCCGATTAAAATCGAAGAAAGAGTGATCTAAGTACCTAATCTTATTCAATAAATAAAATTCACCTGATGTAGCCATAGTTATCTATAGAACATACATTTTGACCAGTAGTCTCAAGGTAATGTTTAGCCTTAGACGACCGATATCTGCAGGGATTTCCTGCAGTTCAAGAGCTTCTTAGTATAATATCCATTGCATCGTTTAAATTCAGAATACTTCTGATAGGAGCATGGTAACCTCGTTTCTTACTTGATGTGTGTGTATCACTGTCAGTATGTAGAATACTTTGTTTCATATAATGAGACAATATATTGACCTATCCCATTTTCATTCTTTGTATCGATTTCGGATAACTGCAGCTAAATCATAAAGATTTTATTATTTATAGGTTCCTTCTTTTATTTCTGTAGCCTGATACCTCAAACCAGCACAACGCTATTGTGTTTTACTGTCACAGTATTATTCTCATGATGCACTACACAGTTAAGAATTCATCGCGTATGACTACACCAAATCTAAATTTCAATCAACCTGCATAAATTGTATAAAAGCATTGATATTTTACAAGCCTTGCTTATGGAGAACTAGAAAATAGCTGAATTTTGAGATTAGTGAATATCTGGCGTTAGCAGAGTGGATAACCTCAGTATGCACAACTATCACTTTGTTGAGTAGAATGATAGAGTATCTCATAAGTTGATTAAATCTTTCGTAGTGTGTAAGCATCAAAAAGTAGGAATCTTCAAGGTTTTAAATATATCTTAACATGTCCCTTTATGCGAAATATTTATTCGACATCCAATTAGCTCCTTCTAAAAAGTAATGTAGGCATTTAAGGAGGGTACCTATATGCAAATAATTAAGAGAACTCTGCGGTCTGTCTGGCTAGAGTACAACCAGATGAGGCAATAGAATATTAATAAGGCGCCCACATAGTTCCTAGAGATCTGCAGTCCAGTAATGTATCCTTAAAAAAATGAAGGACACCCTACTGCGTAGCACTAGGAATGATAAAACCCCTCGGCGCATGTGCACGTCGTCAATATTTTTTGAATGTACCTATTATATAAATTAAATAACAATGAAAGTCGATTTTACGAGTGAAATGAAGGAAAATTGCAATAAATGTATTAATAAGTCGATATTACGAATAAAATCAGTGAAAATTTAGCAAAAAATTCATTGTTTGACTGTCGAATTTGAATATCCTATCCCGGCTCATTTTGCTGCAAATTATGAATCAAATTGATAAGGTATCTCTATGGATGGGAAGCAGACACAGACGCAGAATCAAGCTTAAGCTATCAACGTCGCTTGGTTACCGTGGCACACAGAGCACTTCGACGCATGTTTTGTAGGACTTATCGACCTTGGCGCATGCGCATGTCGTAATGCCTATCTAAAAAACGCTATAATTTTTTATTCTTCGTTGGTAAAAATTGGGAATTCAAATTCCCTAATGAAATCATATGTGTTTTATCGATATCAGTTGGAATTTTTAAAATCGGGCCAGTTACCAACTTTTTGTCGTGAGACTATAACCCCTTTAGCTTCGCCTCGGGGTAATAAATATAATTCAGGAACGGATGTCTACGTCTTTCGATATTGGACATAGAGTAATGTAAATAAAACAAGTTTTTGATTTTCAATATATTTTGTTGACATGACAATTGTTTCGCTAAAACACAGTGGCTTCTTCAGATATAACATAATACATACTAACTTTCTCAACGAGAATATTAAAAGATAAAGGAATGGAATATACAATAAGAATGGAGAAAAACCTGAACGTAATCACTTAGCAGGTAGAAAGTACAAACTGTTAATGACTTAAGAAATTACATCTGAAGAAGCCACCGTGTTTTGGCGAAACAATTGTCATGTTAACAAAATATAGTGAAAATCAAAAACTGCGAAGTTTCATTTACAATATTATAATGGATTTTCATCAAGTATCGGCCAATCAATTAGTTGTTGTTGGACATAAAGAAATAAGATCTATTCCATGGATCCAGAGTTTTATTGAGGCAATACAAGTAAGTTGATGTTCGATATTACACAAGGCAAACTCCATCATCTAAATTGTAATTTGCTGTAAAGATAACTATTCACTCAGTCCAAATATGAGCGCGTGATGTCTAAATATGGTTTTTGTGAAAGCGTTTCGAAACGGAGTTTTAGATATTTATTCTCTCTCTTCTTCAGCCACTCTTTATCCACTCCTGGACGTAAGCCTCTTTCATATTTCTCCATGCTGTCCTGTTCTGTGCTTGTTGAAACCATCTGTTTCCGGCCTGTCTTTTGATATCATCAAGCCATCTTTTCTGTGGTCTTCCTGTGCTTCGCTTTGTTTGTCTTGGTCGCCAGTGTGTTAGTTTCGTTGTCCATTTAGCTTGATCTTGCCGGGCCACATGCCCTACCCATTGCCACTTCAGCTCTGCAGTACGTTCTATTATATCCATGACTCTAGTTCTTTGTCGGATATCTTCGTTCCTTTTTCTGTCTCTTAGAGTAATTCCGAGCATCGCTCGTTCCATCGCTCTTTGCATCACTCTCAATTGATTTGCTGTCCTTCTTGTCATTGCCATTGTTTACGAATAATATCTTGGCAATGACAAGATATTTATTAGAGTTTCGAAATTACATTTTTTTAGGCACTAGTACCTAAAAGTGACAGTTTTAGGCACTAGTGCCTGAAAGTTAAAACTTTAACTAACAAGAACTCTTTGTCATCGGCTTCTTTCATGAAGCATTCTATTTCCAGCTTTGTAAATATATTCGATTTCTTCGGCTTATATCCGACAGCTTTTCTTTTTAAAAATGTAATAAGGTTTGTGAATTTGCTTATATCTTCGTTTTTGTTCAGGTAGGTAAATCATGGTGCGGATCATTGAATATTTACTTCACAAAGTTGATGGCCTTAAGGTAGTGGAACTTCAGGAAATAGGCTAGCAATACCTTTTCTGTAAAACTCAACATGTTTTTCTTTAACTCAGGTTTCAAAGTTGTTGTAGGTGGTCTCGTATAATGTTTTCTATTTTTGGGCACCAAAATGGATAGCGCAGTTTCAGCAGCTAATTCAATATCCTAAGAATCGTCATTATCACTCACTTTTTGACGATTTTTGTACAAAAATTTGTAGGAAATACCGCGATGTTTCAAAGTGACAGAACCTTAACATTAAACAATGCATAAACAATGCTTTAGAAACTGATTACCAGCTCACTTTTAAATATGTTTGAAACACAAATGAACGCATGAAAAAATCGAATTCTCCGCTTTCACAAAAAAATCTTTTATGGCATTCGTTGCGAAGTTGGACAATGTGTCGTTTCGCAACTTGTTTCGCAACTCGTTGCATAAATAGCTATTATACACATACTTTTAGTTTTGAGTTATATTCTTGAAGTGGTGAATATAATACAGGCTAGAAATTAAAGTGACATTAACAGGCCTCCTAAAAGACGAGCCATTTCGCTTTATCGTGATATACGGATCTTTCTAAAATTGATTTTGTCTAATTTCATTGATCTTTCTATGAATAAGCATGCCAGATCCTTTCATAGACCATCAAATTCTAAATTATATTCAACTACAACAGATAATAGCAGGCAGTTAACAGGCACTACTAGAGGTGTGTATTGTCTGAGTGTAGTTAGAGTGACGTGATTACCGATGCACACAACACGCGACATTGCTCACCAGTTCGGCGCAGAACGGCACCTGGAAGGGAAGTTAGTGTTAATTGTTAGTACTGCTAAAGCTTAGCGAGCCAGCTCTAACGCGTAACGGCTAGCCATGCATTGTTCCCTACACAAAGGCTACATTAGATTATTCTTCATTTCCTCATTTTACTGCTTTGTGCTAACCTAGCTTGAACATGAAAAAAAACTCTATCGTAGCGAGCTGCATGAAAAGAGCAGATTTTCATAACGTATCCCGTTTAAAAAATATATTCATTAAATTATGATTTTTTTCCAAATTAAACAAAAAATGCGCCCTATATGTAAACAATATTTATTTTCTGCCTGGGGGATCAACCCCCCAACAAATTCGTACCAAAACCAATCACATCCAAGGTATCATACGAAACTACGTACTCAAAAACTTTCGACCCTATTTCTATATAATTGCGCCCTTTATCGTGTGAACAAGATTTATTTCCTCCTCTGGGGGGTCAACCCTCCAACCAATTCATATAGAAATGAATACCAACGAAGATATCGTACGAAACTACCTACCTACAAAGTTTCAACCCTATTGTACCAAAATTGCGCCTTCTATCGTGTGAACAAGATTTATTTCCCTAGGAGGTCAACCCCCCAACCAATTCGCATTAAAACCTATCCAATTCAATATATCATACGAAACTACCTACTCACAAACTTTCAATCCTATTGCTTCAAAATTATGCACTTTATCATGTGAACAAGATTTATTTCTTCCCTCAGGGAGTCAACAACCAATTCGAACCAAAACCAATCCCATCCAAGATATCTGTCGAAAATACCTACTTATAAACTTATAACCCTATAACTCCAAAATTGCGACCTTTCCCATGTAAACAAGATTTATTTGTTCCCCCAGGGGGTCAACCCCCCAAGAAATTCGAACCAAAACCAATCCCATTCAAGATATTATATAAAACAACCTAGATACAAACGTTCAACCCTATTGCTTCAAAATTGCGACCTTTATCGTGTAAACAAGATTTATTTTCCCCCCAGGGGGTTAACCACCCAACCCATCCAAGATATCATGCGAAACTAAACCTGTTAAAATTGTCAAGTTAATAAATAGTATCCAACAATCAACAAACGCTTTATTTCATATGAATTCAAGTTTCAAACTTATTTCATGTCATTAGTGCTGCTCTTGATGTGATCCGCAATTTATTAACAGGCTTTCACTTTGAAAATCTGCTTATTAAAATGGGTGCGATTAGCAAAGTTGGACCTGGGACCAAGATAGTTTTTCGTTTCATGACTTTTTATGATATTCGTATGCATGTATATTATGTGCTTATGCACTTTAAACTTCTTTACACGATAAAGGGCATAATTTTGGAGCAATAGGGTTGAAAGTTTGTAAGAGCTTTCGTATGTCATATTGAATATGATTGGTGTTGGTAAGAATTGGTTGGAAGGTTGATCCACAGGAGAGGAAATAAATCTTGTTTACAAGATCTCTCTCTTCTTCCGGTGCCATACCAGGTTTCGGGCGTAGGCGACCTCTTTACAACTATTCGTACGTGATACAATGATATACGAATAGAAGGGACCTACTGTTTTAACGACGGTTCCGAACGTCTTTATAGAGAGGATTTACTAGGCAGAATACTTCTCGGTGGTTTGCCATTGCCTTCCGAGAGGTGGCTCCACATTAATTCGTTGGTTCGGCCGGGATCCGATCCGCCGACCTTCTGTTCAGTAGTCCAACGCACTGACCACTGAACTACGGAGTCACTAGAAGATATAAGGCGTAATTTTGGAGCAATAGGGTGAAAGTTTGTAAGTAGATAGTTTCATATGATATCTTGAATATGATTGGTTTTGGTACGAAGTTTGTAGGGGTTGATCCACAGGGGAGGAAATAAATATTGTTTACACATTAGAGGGCGTAATTTTGAAGCAATAGGGTTGAAAGTTGGTGTGTAGATAGTTATTCATGTTAACTTGGATGGGATTGTGGTACGAATCGGATTATGGTACGAATCGGATTGTGGTACGAATCGGATTGTGGTACGAATCGGATTGTGGTACGAATCGGATTGTGGTACGAATCGGATTGTGGTACGAATCGGATTGTGGTACGAATCGGATTGTGGTACGAATTGGATTGGGGTACAAATCGGTTAGGGAGACACAGGGGAGAAAATGAATCTTGTTCACACGATAAAGGGCTTAAAGTTGAAGCAATAGGGTTGAAAGTTTCTCATCTAAATACATGGAAAACTGGTTTCAATTTGAAAAAAAATCTTAATTGAATAAATAGTTCTTTTAAATTGGATACGTTCTGAGAACCTGCTTTTCTAATGTAGCTTGCTGCGATAGAGATTTTTTTATATTATCTTCTTGAAATTGGTTCAAACATTTTGAAAGACATCTGTGTTTTGAAGTGTTTGAGGTTGTATCTATTATTACCACTGTCAAAATGTTTTACAGCTTCAGTCTATAGTCTGTACTATTACAGAGAAAGGATTCATCAATGGATTTACTTAGGTAGTTGTTGGCCGGACAGTTTTCCGTTGATTTCAACCGCCTACACAGTTAACTTGTTCAGATTTCATAAGTCTAACTAACAACTCAGAACACCTACCATCTTTAACCCGGCAGATAAATGCAAGCTACTTGGCTTCAGTGTGAGAATTCTTGGTATAGAAATTCATATCGCCAGATTCACTAGATTGAATGTTTGATTATTTTGAAGGAAAATTTGGAAACGATATATTCGAAATGTTCGAAATTTGAACTGAATGAAAATATAAGAAGGTTAATTATTTTTTGATCGAATCGAGAAACTATATTAGAAGTATTTCTTCAAAATATCAAATCAAAGTATAACGGATCCTATTCTCAAATTAAAGTCAGTCAAGTTTACTGAGCCAAAATGCAATTTTTTTCTATCTAAACTTCAAACCAAAAGTACTCAGTCCTCTAAACATCATATCACTACCTACGAAAAATAGCAGGAAATTGTTTACTTTACAAACTGAAATGACGAAACTTATTTCCTTACCGTCAGACTTCAAAACAATCTCAGTGTTACATTCAGAAGAATTTTGCAACCATTTATTTTCATATGTTGTGCAGATTATATTTTTCAATAGAGAACAGTATAATATTATTAAATGGATGAAGCAGTAATCAATAGCTAAGAATATGTTTTATCAACAGCAGAGATTTCATTTGTAGCCTTTGTATGAGGACATGCAGATGATACATTAATTATATGGTTCATTAATGGGAAAATTAATATGAAAATGATTATATATAAATGGACAACATTCAAGGCTATACCTGCTTCAAAATTTGCATCAAGCATTCGACCACATTTATGAAAATGATTTATCAATTATTAGTTACAGGACATTGAAACTATTGAAAAATTTATTAATTTACTTCGGGGAAAACAAAAAACAGAAATCAGGAGCATTGGTGGTTGAACGGAACTTACCTTACACTTGCACGTAACACACGGATCATTTGGATCAACAAATTGAGATCCCGATTTGTATCTCTTATTTATGAAAGTACATTCTTGACCACCGACGGTTGTATTGAACATGCACTGGTCTTCTTCGCAATGAGGACAACAGTCGTTGGGGCCTTGAATTGGTTTGGAGCAGAGCAGTGGGGGACACTCCAGGTCCCAACAGTCGGTCTCTCCGTGCATGCATTCGCATGATTGACACTGGTACGACCATTTTTCTCCATGCATCAAAACAACACCAGGAATCTCTTGGTGTTTGCACGCCTGTCTCATATCGCATTGAGGGCAACAAGGATTCACCTCGTTTTCTGGCAGGGAACAGTTGCAGGATACTTTATCGCAGGTTATTACTCCTCGGTTGCATGTGCATTTGGTGCAGGGATCCTCGGAAGCTGACACTGTAACGCCGTGTGGTATTTCGAACTGCTCGAACATGCAGCTCAATTTGCAATTTGGATTTCTTGGAGGGCATCTACATTCGAAACCTCCGTTGGTGTTGATGCAATTGGCAGATGGATGGCAGGTGGCTGTCTCTTGCTCGCACTCGTCAATATCTGAGGAATAAACATTTTTATTGTAACTTGATCTCATTGAAGTAGAAACGAATGGAATGAAATGCACAAAAATTAAAAAACCTGATAGAACTTTTGGATTTATGACAATTATTGGATAATTTATATATTGGAATGAAGATCCTTGCAGGCTTGGAGGAGATAGAGATACCGTAACGATAAAACCGTAAGAATGTGACTCACACAAGGGAATAGCGTATAATACCTTTCTCTTTCTCCCTCTTTTTTTCCCTTCTCTCATCCTTTCTCTTTCTGATCCCACTGCGCTACGTCAATCGCCAATGCATTATATGTACTCATTAATTCATGTACGAGCAACTCGAAAACGTCAGATGTGAAACATCGAAATAATTTTGTATAAGTTATATGTATCAAAGAACAGATTACTATAGGAATCAGATATGGCATAATGAAAAGATAAAACTTTACAAATTTGTTCCATAAAATAAGGACTACGTATTGTAGGTTTATATTCAATTATATAGCGTGGCGATACGTTATCCTCTCATTATATACACTCTTGGGTCTATACTTTACATTGCGTTGACGACCGAGTGGTCTAAGTACTGAACTCTGGTGTGCCGTATTTCTGGGTTCGAATCCCAGAGGTTACTCCTGGCTTTTCAATTTTTTTATTTACAATCTTGTAAGAACTCTTAGCCCCATATTTCAATATTTCAACTTGGATTAGTATAAGTTATCACATATGTCGTGCGCCCGACACGCACATGTTTCGTTTTCCTAAATTGTGGTCCTTCCATATTATCCGAATGAACTTCGTTCCTACCTGGTGTCCCATGACACTGTTTCTTTTTATTTAACTACTTTATCATGTCATCAAATGAAGAAGTATATAGAATATAGGCATTCTGCAAAGTTTTTACAATGAAATACTAATACACATTTCAATGAGTAATAGAAATACTGAGAAAATTAATGCTAGAACGTTTCAATAATATATAAATTGCAAAATGAATTCAAAAATTTTAGATCGACGTTGAAGCAGCAGAATATCCTGGGTCATTATTAATATGAAACTATAATCAAATCATGAAAAACATACTAGTCGACCATGGTCAATTTCATACATTACATAAAGTGAACAAGGAAAATTCTTTAATAATTTAAAAAAAATTATCAAACAACTTTCCAAGGAAGCTGGTTATACGTATTCAGCAACGCAAAATCTGCATTCACAATTTCTATAATTCACCGTTCGATTGTTGTAGAGTAGATATCTTCATATCAGGAGGTACGTGTTTAAGCTCACGAATTTCTGCATTTTCAGTCTAAGCGGTGAATTGTTGTTTCCCAATATCTTTGGTGGGATGGCGCTCTGGATTGTTATCTATCCATTGTTACTGACCACGATTTGTATTGGGGAACAATTAGAAATTTGTTAATTCACCTCGAGTCAAATAAGCTGCACTGATGAGATCTAATAAGATCGAAACAGCTGTATGCAGATTTTGAGTCGGGGTGACTTGACAATTTCTATAATTCACCGTTCGATTGTGAATGCAGATTTTGCGTTGCTGAATACGTATAACCAGCTTCCTTGGAAAGTTGTTTGATAATTTTTTTAAAATTATTAAAGAATTTTCCTTGTTCACTTTATGTAATATATGAAACTATGCCTAGAAACAATATTCACACTTTACACTCATAACAACTCAGACTTTATATGGTGGGAACTCAATTTTTATGAAACGTAATTATACTGTCTACTCAGTTAATAAGATGTAAGAGATTTTACAATAAAACAATATTGATAACAATTTTTTCCAACAATTGATATTTGGCAAAACTTTCAATATTTTCGTAAGTAATATCATAAGGGCATCTAATTTTACCGTGAAAACTCGAAAAAACACGTTGATAAGTGATATTTTAACAAGAAGCATGAGTGCTGGTGGCAACAAAAACCCAAGTCGATGACGAGGATTTTTGTATCTGCACGAATCCTTTTTGTTAAAAAATATTACTTTGCATTGTGTTTTCTCAATTTTTTTAGATTAGATGCCCGAATGGTATTGGACAAAACTATTTGATGAGTAACAGATTATTCTGCATGCATTATGTATTCCACGCCCAATCTTTCAGGATTAGGTTTAGTTTTTCTAAACTTGTAGTTTCCATAAGCTCGTATTTATTTGCCTTGAAGAATTCCGTAAACTGGTTCCATATTGACGTATGGGTTTTAACGGTATTGTACGGCTCACTTTTCTCAATCGCCAGATCAATATTAGTCAAAGAATCACTTCCAAAGCGACACATTTTCACTACATAAGCTGACTAGCACTGTATCACAAAAATTGACAATAAAATTACAAAAATTGTTTAGCGTAGTTTTCTGGTGTCCTAGGAGATCATAATTACTTTTGTTTTCAAAGGTATTGTAATTTTTGGTGACAACATCTGTCGAGTTTTGCCGCGGGTAAAAAATTGCGCGTTTCTGATTGGTGGAAATTAAGACGGGGAAATAGACTCTTGAATGTGCTCGCTCACACGCTTCAGTGTGCTTTTGACCCACAGGTTTATAACCACTGATTCAATGGGATTCCTAGGAATTGATTCGAAAATATGTTGCTCATATTTTGCACAGAAACATTGATTCTTTTCTATACACCACTAATGGCAATTTGTTTGATCCAACGTATAAGTAATCTAAACGCCAACAAAATGAAAAAGCAAAACGTGTTCATCTAAATTTAAGGGAATAATTACCACTACATAGAGTTCCTAAATTATTATCTGATCCAGGTCCTTGGAAGCCTTTCTTGCACGTGCAATAATACCATCCAATCATATTTACACACTGGGAGGAAGATGTACATCGGTGGGTGTTCGTAGCACACTCGTCTAAATCTCTTTCGCAGCTCGGACCGGTGTAACCATTAGCACAAGCACATATCCCAGGACTACGGCATATGCCACCATTCAGGCAGCTTTGGCTACATACAGCTGAAATATTGGATACAATCGTTAATGCTATCAGAAATGTAATTATTCTGCTACCACTGAAATTTAAATGACACTGAACACTCAAGAAAAAGAAAAAGGTTAATTAACTCTAGCTAGAACAAGAATAACTAACTCTTGATTAAAATTATATATGATGTAGTGAAATCAGCTATTATTCATCGTTTTCGTGAGAATCAATTTCAATTTTCTTCTCTTTTATTTGCAATAGTAGGCGATTGATGATTATTTTGCCACGAAATTTGTAAATTATAATATTTTGGTCCCTCAAACGAGTCATGAATTTTGTGACGTTAAATAAACTTTATGTTTATATATATATATATATATATATATATATATATATATATATCTATAAGTTTATTTATGTTTATTCAACGTTTCGTCACAAAATTCATGGGGGGACCCGACAAACCTTGTTCTGCCATTTAAATTATTTCAAGTGATAAATATTTTTAACACACAATAAATACACATAAACTGAGTATAATAGTGTAACGAAATGAAGAGAATTGTTTAGTAAAAAGTGTATAATAATAAGTCAGGCACAGAAAGTACTATTCAAAAAAGATGAAAAATTCATTTCGACTTAAAATACAAATAATCATCAAATACAAAACAAATTGTGCCAAGTATCTCAAAAATTATTATCGAAGCCAATTTTATAAAAAATGTTGTAAAATTTTTTTTCTGGATAGGGGCACACTAATCACCTAGCGGTATGATATATACATTACGACCTATTCTCATACCTACCAAATATACAATACCATATTTTGGAGGAGTGAGACCACAAACAAACACCGTGATATGAAATTTTTACATATAAGATATAAATATATATATATATATATATATATATATATATCTTATATGTATATATATATATATATATATATATATATATATATATATATATATATATATATATATATATAACAATAAAGAAATTAGTCGCGGGAAAATATTAAACAAGTAGAGCAGAATTATCGGTATAGCCCGCTTATATGGAAGCAGCCGTTGACACGTGTTTCGGACTCTTTGGTCCTCATCAGAACGGCGTAGCCAAGCATTGGATTGAAAGCTTGGAGATGAAAATAGCACAACAAACGAAATCCCCTGCTACGGAAGACAATCACACATTTGTGGCTTATTGTTTGGACTCTCTCTCTCTCTCTCTCTCTCTCTCTCTCTATATATATATATATATATATATATATATATATATATATATATATATATATATATATATATATATATATATATATATAAATATAATTAAGTGAAACTAGGACATTTATTTGAAACTAATCAAACAAACCTCCTAGCGGAGCTGGTTATAAGAGTGCACGAAGCATCGAAATATCTACATCTACCATAAACGGTACTTGTTAGAAATGTTAATTTGTTTTTCATAACCGATGGAAATTGATAGACAGACTGTTTCGCCCTTATTTGGGGCTCATTAGTATCATCCGTCCATCGAAAGTGATAACCAAACCAACATTTCAAACGGTCTTATATTTTCCTTTTAGCAACACAATGGCATATAAATATGACACAGCGCCACCAGTCGGAAACAATTGAACCACATCTTTCAGGGCAACGAGAACTCGTGCGTCCTGACACCCGAAGGTGGCTACTATATCTGCTAGGGTAAGGTTGCTACATCAGTTCGATGTAATTCAACATTTACACACCGCAAGAAGCAATATAGAATATATCATATCGTGTTTTAGTTATAACTACTTACGTGAGCATTGGTATCCATCTCCCGTAAACCCTTCCTTGCAAGTGCAATGGTAGCTGCCTTGAGTATTGATGCATTCTGCGTTGATATCGCAGTTGTGTTCACCACTACTGCATTCATCCAGTTCCACGCAGTTGAATTTATCTAATCTTCTGTACCCTGGCAAACATTCGCAGATGTATGAACCTGCAGTATTAACACATTTAGTGTTGAGGTGACAATGGTGTCCTTCTAGACCACCCTCTTGCTTGCATTCGTCAATATCTAAACAAAAAGATAGCAATATTTAGGTGAAATCGACGTGGAATCTGTTAAGCTTCTGAAATATGAACTTATAAAATGCTGTCGAATTATTTTATGTAGTTTCTTCAATCTTCATGTGGGACTATACAAAAATTGAAAGAAATTGTACAGAATAATAACGTTTCACTATCAAACTAGCTTGAAAACAAAAAATTAAAATAGAAGATTGAGTTATACATAATTCTATTATTTCTCTGCACAATATTTTGTTGACCCTTCTATGTTCCAAGAGAGTCTACTGAATTCCAATTAGATCAATTATTTGTTGGTATAATTTTGCAATAACATGCCCCAGTGCCAATATAACCTGGCACGGACACAACTATTGTTAAGTCTGATACACAGAATCTTAGTTATCTATTTTGTACTAAACATCTGTTTACGCCGAAGCAGATATTGCTGCATTATGAGGCTCAGTTCGTGCATTCGTCCAAAAACCTGCTACTATTCTCATAATATATGCTTTATGAAAACAATGGTAAATTGTTGTTACGTTATCTGAAGTTATTCTTTGATAATTTTGAGCTTATTCCAAATAATGATCTAAGTCATTTAATTTTTACAAGCAGAAAGAAATAACAAAACATCCAGATTATAAACTTCGACTTGGAAAAGCCACTTCAGAAGGAATATAATCTGTAGAATCGGTTACAGGAATCTACATATCAAAAAATTAAATTAAAACAGGATCAGGGTTTAACGACTTCGTAAATTGGACTAGAAAATAAACAAGAATATTTGCTGGAGCTCATTAAAAAAGTATAACCAGCAAGCACATAGTAAAATATTAGAATTTCCCCAAATAGACCTAGTCAAGAATAAATACCAGAGTTGAATGGATAGGCACCTTTTCCGCCATTTCATTTGAATTAGAGGAAAATTCAAATTGCTACCTGTGATAGCTTACAATTTAAGAGAATCAAAATATGAAAACCACTACAATACCGCAATCCTTCTTCAGTTCAATGTTTATTTAGAAATTTCTCATACGCTTATCTAGCAAGCTTCATAAAATGGCTAGGTAACTAAATTTTCAACTATTTAGTTCAGTGTGTCAACAAGAACTTATATGTTTCCTATTTTATTCAGTTCCGAATTAATTCAGATCTAGTGAAAATATTGCTGGAAAATCTTCATGTTTTCCATTTTATCAATATCAACATTTGTCGTATATAACAAGTGAAAATACTCATTATCTAAATACTTCAGTGAATGGAAAAATAAATAAATGGGTCCTTTTCGTGAATTCGCAACAGAAATAGCTAAAAACCAACTATAGATTCTATTTACTTCAATTTGACGATAATAATTCGCAGAATATATTATTATTTTCATTTTATTTGAACCATTGTTAATCAATATTCATTAGCTATTTAGATGCATGGCTTATTGGGGTGAAATAAATGGGACTTACGAAAATAGATTGAAACAAATAAGTATGAAGTTTTAGCATATTCATGAATCAACTTAAAAAAGTGGCCAACTATTTCTTGCCTCAGAGCTACAACAAAATGTATTCATTCTCAATTTGAAACAAAAATTATTTTTGGGGATTATAACACCTGTTAACTCACGGTACATAATATTGTCCTTGTGTTCTTAAGTTATAAACCTAACTTCTATATTGCTCTTGGTGTCAATTTGATTCTATTTGTGTTCCAATTAGTATAGAACTTTTGCGTTTAGAAATCTTCTAAAGTGTATAATTTGATTTGAGCTTTGATTGAAATGTGTGAATTCAATTTTTTTTAAATATTTTTTATTAGCAATGAACTCTGCGAAGAGAAAATATTGCATTATCCTCTCAAATATTTATATATATATATATATATATATATATATATATATATATATATATATATATATATATATATATATATATATATATACCGGGTGTAAATGAGTGATGGGCCACCCCTATAACTTTTTAATGGATTCTTCGATTTTATTGAAATTTGGGTGGTTTATCTCAGACATAATTTTGAGTTTTTTCACATACAAAATCAATATGGCTGACTTTCGGTTTCACAGAAAACGATATAAAAATTAAAAATTCAAATGGAACACCCTATATATTTTCACATATTTTAATTCTGAAGCTTCAAATACATACATTCCATCTGTCAAATGTCAATTCTAGCGCCGTTTCAATTTTGTTTTTCATTTTGTTTTTTTAATCGTAGATGGCTGCGACATCGTTTAAATCATAGATAATTGATTTACAATATCGCCCAAAATATTTTTTTTATTAGCAATGAACTTTTCAGTTAACCTATGTATAAATTAATATATAAGTTAATATAACGTGAAACTGATTTAAATTGAACAGGAAGCAAATGATAAATAACAGGGAATTAGTATTAGTGACGACACTGTAGGAAAAAAGTTATAAACTACTTGCGAATATACTCTTCCTTCAACACTCAAACTTATAGTTGATTGAAAATAGTAACTTTCACAGCCCAATCCTTTGATACAGGTTGATACAGAGTTTTCTATTTACACAAGATGAAACAGTTTTGATAAAACATCCTTGGCTTAAGTAATACTGTTATATTAATATATTTCGCGATGTCTGTTCATTCTAAAGGATATTATACTAATCTATAGTATTATTGTACTCTTTTGAAGGACCTGACAACCCAAACATACATAGAGATATTAATATAGGTACTTTTAACAGTGATTTCAAAACCGACTGTTTCCGAATTTGAGTAGCAAAATTTGTAACTGACTATCGAAAAATAACGTTAAAACAATTTGTACAAATAAAAGAAACTTGAAGTCATTCTTGGTCAATAATAAAGAAAAATCTAATATCGGAGAAAACAGTGGTGTTTACAAAATATTTTTCGACGAATGTCCCTGCTTTCTATATTGGACAAACAGGAAGGAATATAAACATTCGTGTTGAAGAACATGAAAAGTCAATTTTACGAAATAAAAATACCACTGGCTTCTCCGAACATTGTATAAAATTTTCTGGATTTCAACAAAACCCAATTGTTGCATCCAGGTAACAAAGGAAAGCGCCTTGACCTTCTTGAAATTCTTGAAATAAGTTCCACCCATAACAGTAAATTACCTCTAGTAAACGAACAAATTGATTTTCAGGTTTCACCTTTGCTTTTGTATGTTTTATAAAATGAGATGTAATACTTTCCTGTAGTCAGTCTTGATAATGAGTTCATAACTCGAAACATGTCGACTATCCTTTACTGCTAAATACAGTATCTAAATATTTTTATATAGTGAAAGTTACGCCAAGTGT
The DNA here is from genome assembly GCA_030704885.1 of Cynegetis impunctata. Classification (NCBI taxonomy): domain Eukaryota; kingdom Metazoa; phylum Arthropoda; class Insecta; order Coleoptera; family Coccinellidae; genus Cynegetis; species Cynegetis impunctata. The sequence goes on along the minus strand of JARQZK010002913.1, from coordinate 100,432 downwards.
GTTTTATTTTAAAGCTTATTTCTATATATATATATATAGATATATAGATATATATATAGATATATAGATATATATATATATATATATATATATATATATATATATATATATATATATATATATATATATATATATATATATATATATATATATATATATATATATATATATATATATATATATATATATATATATATATATATATATATATATATATATATATATATATATATATATATATATATATATATATATATATATATATATATATATATATATATATATATATATATATATATATATATATAATATATATATATATATATATATATATATATATATATATATATATATATATATATATAAATGATATATATATATATATATACTATTTCAGAGAAAGATTCCGGGGTTCAATCCGATTTCGGAAGTTTTGTTGGCGCTGAGAAGCACCGTTTGTTTCACGACGTTTCGCCAAAATCTCATTTGGCATTTTCAAGTGCTGCTTTACGTCTGGTGACTCGACGGCAACTACGCCACCAGACGTAAAGCAGCACTTGAAAATGCCAAATGAGATTTCGGCGAAACGTCGTGAAACAAACGGTGCTTCTCAGCGCCAACAAAACTTCCGAAATCGGATTGAACCCCGGAATCTTTCTCTGATTCATTCCACCATCCGAGAAAACATACGATATAACATTTGTATCTACATTGGCAAATATCATCAGCAATAATGTGCCATCAATAAATTCGAAAGTTCTAGCTTATAAGTTGGAGAAAAATATATTTTGACATTAGTATCAAAAGCAACTTCAAAATGAACGGATGAAGAAATGAATTAATAAGTTATACTATACCAGAACAAATTCGTCCATCTCCTTGGTAGCCCTGGTTGCATTGGCAAGCATAGGTAGTTTGCAGATTTAGGCATGTAGCGTTAGCATGACAAACATGCCCTTTGGCGCAATAGTCAACACCTGTTAGGAATAAAGTTAGTTGGATGCTTTGTTAGTATTGCGAAAGCATATGAGTGTTTTAAATGATAGTTAGTTATAAGAACACTGATATGAGTTTTCACGACAAATGATAATGAATGCTTTGAAACACACTGATGAAAATCAGTCTGAATGTTAATAAACGAAAATACTTGATCACACGATAAGATTATATTTTCAATGGAATTATATAAGCTCATGACGTATGAACGTCAAATTACGAATCCTAAAACTAAGTAAATGTAAAGATTGAAATCCAATTTGTAGTTCCAATGAATATTTGAATAATTTTAAGAAATTTTATAGCACTTTCACTTATTTATAATGGAAGGTAGGTAATTATCACCACTAGTAAATAAAATCAGATTCTGCAAGGCTAAATGTAGGACATTGAAAACGTAAAATATGTTGTAGTGAAATGGTTAACTAACTTAAGAATTATACAGCATAGTTTTAAGAATACAATATTTGAAACTATATCTAATGAAATGAACAAAATATCAAATTCATGTTAGTACAGATATATAGACTGAATCATATGTGAATAGTATATTGAAAGAGAACAAGCGGTCTGAAGAAGAGAACTTTGAAAGTTAAAATTCAGCCGATTTATTAATAATTTATTGAAATTCGGTGAATCATAGAAATTTGGATTCCAATAACGTATGCAATTTTTTGGTATACTTTTCAGCTTGAATACATGGTATTAATTCAACCTAACCGAATGAATTATAGAGCACTGAGTAATGGCATCTCGAAAGAGGTAGGTAGAATTTGACGATTTTTGACATTGAAACTCAAAAGAATTTATGATACGAACAAAATTCAGTTTTGGGAAATTCAATTTCTATTTTACAATTAAAAAAAACAATTCAGAAATATATTTTCAAGTAATACTGCATCTTCTTAGTATTACTCCAGAAATAAGAACCTTCTAAGCATTAATGAAGCTTTATATGTTATTCTACATGTTAAGTGAAAGAATAAAGTAGTATTTCACCTGGACAAAATGTACAGCAATTGTCGGCCACGCTGAATCTTTCTTCAGGAGGACACGTCAACTTTGGACACTCTGTCTCGGGAATGATCCTCGTACAATTCATGAAGCCATCGTTGCATTCACATTCCCTGCATTTTGAAGGGCTGACTATCTCCCCATGGTCATACAATGTTCCAGAGAGAAGGCATCTCTCTGCGAAGAAAAAATATTGCATTATCCTCTCAAATATATATATATATATATATATATATATATATATATATATATATATATATATATATATATATATATATATATATATATATATATATATATATATATATAGCTCCGGTGAGAAATAGATGACAAACATTCTGCTACAGTAACAGTAGTAAAAAATCGAAGTACCTAGTTTAACTATTTCAAATTAATTGAATTATTCAAAATGTGCAATTTTCAAATGAGGGTGACTTCTCGTGTACATGTACACAGTCCTTGTATAACCTTGTCGGTGACACCATTTATGATGTTGCAAGGTGATATGTGAATTCCTAAAGATGACAAATGAGATATTCACATGGTTTTTGAGTTTTATTCGACAGGCATAGAGCTAGAAGTTATTAGATTAGAGTTCACAGGGGCGATGCTAACTACATACACAGAAAGAGCTATATTCTGTTATTGTTTGATTAGAAATTTATATATTTGTTACTCTGGTATGAATATATATGTCCTCATACAGGCATTTATAAAGACAGCTCAATTGAAATTATGTATGCATTGAAAATGTTTCAGGTGTCAATTGAAGCGAATATTGTACTTCGATATGAAGTTTTTACATTATACCTATAAAATGAAGTACTATTTGAAATATATGAATATACAGGGTGTTTCTAAATTGATGCGAAAGATTTCAATGGGTCATTCTTCAGCAAAAATTAAAAGGGGTCTTTCATATAACTTTTTGTTCAACACCCTTTTCCCTCCAAGTTACAGCCCTTTGAAATTAGGTGAAAAAAATTGTTTTTATTCAATACATCCACTTTGGGAAAATTTGGAAGAATGAAATTTGGCAGATATTTGCTGCTAATAAAATGGTAGATTTTGAGTGTTTTTGTTACTTTTAAATGTAATCACAAGGGGCTGAAAAAAACAACCCCTATAATATTTTGCATCAGAACTTTTTAATGCGCTTATATTTTCCTTTTTAAAAAATATATTCAAAAAGACAGACTCGATCTGCAACTTTTTTATTTCTTGACTTTTAATCATTAAGTTGTTAGTTTGATCACAAAAAAATAAAATAGTGCTCAGACTATTTTCCCATAAATTCACAGAGGTTATCATTTAATAAAAAAAACAAGTGAGCTGCTGTCAAATGTCAAATAATTTGTTATTAGTAGTACAATTATTGTTCAATCCGCTCTAATTTGCAATATTCTTCAACTAAATAAAAAAATGCCATTCTTTCAATAAAGTTTTATTTAGTTGTGAAAAATGTTTTAGGTCATTATAAAACTGTCTAGAAATTAGAGAAAACCAGGACAATAAAACTATTTGTCATATGACTTCATTTGACAGCAGCTTACTTGTTTTTTTTCAAATAAATGATAACCTCTCTGTGAATTTATGGAAAGAGTCTGAGCACTATTTTATTTTTTTGTGATCAAACTAACAACTTTATGATAAAAAGTCAGAACATAAAAAAATTGCAGATTGAGTCTGTCTTTTCAAATATTTTTTTTAAATAGGAAAGTATAAGCGCATTAAAAAGTTCTGATGCAAAATATTATAGGGGTTGTTTTTTTCAGCCCCTTGTGCTAACATTTTAGTGTAACAAAAACACTCAAAAACTTCCATTTCATTAGCAGCAGTTATCTGCCACATTTCATTCCTCTAGTTTTTTCCTAAGTGGATGTATTGAATAATATTATTGGAGGGAAAAGGGTGTTGAACAAAAAGTTATATGAAAGACCCCCCTTAATTTTTGCTGAAGAATCACCCATTGAAATCTTTCGCATCAATTCAGAAACACCCTGTATAATTCGAATGAACTATAATTTTATAATTCTCACCCACAAATGTGAAGAATTTATAAGGCTACACTTTGGTTTCATGTTCTGTTCCTGATAGTATCTTAATATAAATAGAACGCTGACATCGATATTATTACGAATTTCAGCCAGTTGGAACTATTTCCAATACAACCTTGATTTTGTTTAGATGTCTACGACAATGTATATTTAATTGTAGATTGTTGAACTACCGTAAAGTACCTGTAGAAGTATACTGGTATCTTGAATTTAAAAAATCGTGAGCACCAGACCTCCATCACTAAGGTCGTATTGTTCGAGCGAAATGCATCGCGTCGAGATGCGAGTCTAACGGATTTAGTTATATTTTGAAAAATCACGATTAAATAGAAAACCGAATTGAAAATTTGCAGAGCCTGTCCAATCTCACGAGACTGTTTCTCGAGAGCTTAAGTGATCTCAAATAGATAACACCTTGAGGTCAGTCTTGAGAATTTTGGCACTTAGCTTTACGGTAGACACCTTACCCGTAAACTGCAACAGTATAATCATTCGATGTTACAAAGGACAATATACCACGGTTGTCTAATTTGGCCTACGAATCATTATTTGATATTGATTGTAAAACCTTCCATTTCATTTCATTTTGTAGAACTTGTTATAAAAAAAAATTATTCAACCAACTACGCTCAAAATAAACATCGTAATGATAGATCACTAAAGTATTAGTGAAACATAAATTCAGTTTTTTCAAGAAATAACATCTTTGGATATATTTTCTCTCTATATAATTATTACTTATATTATATTAAGTCAGTGCCGGATTAGCCACGTAGCAAGAGCAGCAAATGCTACGGACCTCGCGAATTGGGGCCCCCGCATTCCAACGCCTGTCTGACAGTAACAAAAAATAAGTTTGGATACGCGTAAAATATCTTGCATGCCTATAACGCGAAGCGCTTAGGCTATGCTTCACTCACACCTGGAAATCTAAAAGTCGATTTCGTCACGTTAAATCGTAGGTATAGGTTGTATAGTACATACGACGAGAAAAGTTGGTGTCAAAATCTACAGCAATAATTTTAAGTTGTACCATATTTCTAAAAACTGAGCAAGTTATGTGTTGTACTACTTGCATTGCACTATACGCAAGTTTGTAGCACTGCAAAACTAACAGGTAAATTCCCTGATATTGTCATCTATAGAGATGGTCGTAAAGCCCGAACAAATAAAATTGGATTCTATTGACTATCAAACTATTATAATTTGATGTACATTTATTTTTGGCACAACGTAAAAAACTGTGAAAAGCTCTTCAGATTTTAATCTAGAATTATATTTTAGTTGCATCAGTTTACATTCCACCAATCAGCTAACTGAACGTAGGGCAAATTGGTTCAAATAGCTCTTTCACAAGGATCATGGATGTCATTTACTTACATGAATATAAATTTGAATTTGATTGTTTGTATGTAACTTTGATTGTACCAATGAATATTTTAAATAATATACGAACTATTTTATTACCTCAAGTTAAAAAAAGCCAACCAGTTTGATTTGTAAAAGTAATAACAAAAATATAGGAAGTTTATTTCATAAACTGTTATCATTACACGCACAAATATACGTGTACCTACATAGCCGCTCCGGGTTGTCACGTACACACTATTTCGGTTTCATTATCTTTTCTGAGTTTAATACCATAAACTTGAGAACCTAAAGCAAACCAAGGGCCGAATTTGCTACATGCCCCGCGCTGGCTTAATCCGGCACTGTTTTAAGTAGGTGTATAGACATATATTATAATTTATAATATATATATATATATATATATATATAATATATATATATATATATATATATATATATATATATATATATTATATATATAATATATATATATATATATATATTTATATTTATATATATATACCTATATATATATATATATATATATATATATTTTTATATATATATACATCTATATATATATATATATATATATATATATATATATATATATATATATATATATATTTACCAGATGAAAATAATATTTATTTGCTGAAATATCTGATATATAAGGGTGAAATTAGTATGTTTTCTTCATTAGTGTATGCCACCTCGCGATGATGAATTAGTCACCAAATGTATTTTGACATAACTATATCGATTTTATAATCAATAAAATATGAGTAGTTACAAGCTCATCGAGAATATGAAATATACTTACGTAGACATTGTGGACAGCATTCCCCCTCTTTAAGCACTGGATACTTGCACTTTGGCTTAGGACATTCAATTTTTCGACACTTCACTTCACCATGCTAGACAAAAGAAGAATAAATTTGATATTCTTATATAAAAACTGAATAAATTCATAATGAAAATTATATTCAGCAACATATTATTAGTGATAATAATTGCATGGCGCACGATTCAAAATGCAAAATGAAAAATTTTTTCGATGTGTTACGTTAAATTATTATATAGGACAAAAATACATATGTAATGGTTTTGCTCTACAAACTTATATTTTTATGCTCGGGCGAAATTGTTAGGGATACTTTTCCACGTGACAGTTTTCCTAAAGAATTTTTGCCAGAATTGAGAATGAATTCCTGGATCGAGCCAATAGAACGTGAATTTTGTTCTATTGTGTGAGAATATTGACTGATAAAATATTGTCAAAAGTGAACATTTCTTATATTTTCACTATATTATTCAGTCGAAAGAGTGCGATATTGAAATTTAAATTGAATTTTAGACTCCGCTATTACAACTATTTCGTTGTTTTTCAGTCAACGCAATCGGTTATGTGCCTAATATAGACAATTAATAATACCATTGCTATTTGTTTTACCATGATGTCGAATTAGCGATTCATTTTCACGATATAATGATGAAAATTTACAAAATTATTTCTGAATGAGAATATTTTCTTGTTTTACCTTCAATTGGTTACCTGAGCTAATGATATTTGTATATGAAAGTGGTAGCCAAGAATTTGTTCAAGGGTAGTGGCAGGCAAAGGAAAACTAATGAAATGCGTGCTACAAAAACGTTAATCATTTGAAAAATTAATTTTATTATAACACTAATCTTTCAGGTTCTTTAAAAAACAAGTTTATCTAGATCAGTGGTTCTCAACCTTTTCTTCATCCCGTACCCCTTGGCAATATATGTTCACTAATTGTACACACTAGGATAGAATCCTTAAAAGTTCCATTAGCATAAGAAAAATGAATTTAAAAACGTCTCATTTGGTGTGACAATAAAATGCACATAAATAACTGTAAAATTTTCTGTATCAAATTATTTTAGAGCAAACACAATAGAAACCACCTTTCAAAAATACATAGCATATTTATAGGCCACATGTTCAATAATGTCTTTTAATTTTGTTCATAATCAAAACGAGTAGTTCTTGTCTTTATCTTCTGATAATTCTCTGTCCTTGCTTTTCCTCACTCAGATTCTTGAAGATGATAATTACCTACAATCTTATGTCCGGGGCAGCATCCAGTTTGTTTCTGTACTGGTTTTTTATGAACGCGTACGAGGAAAACGCTCATTCTACAGACATTTTATGGAAACGAAAAAAAATTTTTTTTCTTGGTCAGAAAGACTTTGGTGATATCTAACCAAAACTTAATGAAAGTCTTACTTTAAAAATCGGATTTCAACGTACTTACTGTCAGTAGAAAGGTTTCTTTTTCTGGAATACCCCATTTTCGCTAATTAAGTTATGTTTTTTTTGTAGGTAAAGAGGTTGCTAAATTGAAATAAATGTTTTATTTATAAAGTTCCGCCATTGCTCTCTATCTTTCCGCGAACCCCCGTATTGATAAGTGAATATATCCTTAACGACGTGATATAGTCGTTTTGGTGTTTCGTCTCGTGTAAAAATATGAATGTTTTCATATTGACGGTGTTTTGACATCTGTCAAAAAAAATTAATATTTTTTATTCGTTATATAATCGTAACGAATACCACTCGAGCAATCGAAAATAATCGTTATACTGACCTCGTCACTGGACGTATTTTATTAAAACACCACTCGAGCTGCGCTCTGGTGGTGTTTCGCAAAATACGACTCGTTGCTCGGAAGTATAATCGATTATTTCCGATGCTCTTGTGATATTATAACTGATAATACCTGATTATACAACGAGTAGCTCTACCAATCGAAATCAAACAGGACCGTCAAATTTAGAAGTTTATCAATTATTCAAAAATTAGTCGATTCGGAAGTTTTTACTTAATTTACTCAATAAATAATCGTATCAAATACAATGCGTACTTTAAAATAAATACGGTTATACATCTCAAACTTCCTGCATAATTACAAATCGTGTCAGTTTGACAGAATTCAGACTGTCAAACTGGTACTCTTTGTAAATGTGCAATAAGTTATCGACGTATAACCTGATTATTTTGAAGTACTTATAGTATTACTACTGAATATACTTTGACTCTCATGAAGTTTGCATCGTTTAGTGACCGATAAATACGTAACAGACTGCAAAAAACTAGTAGGACTATTCCCCATCAGCGTATTCTGCGTGAAGATTCGTCTTAGTCAAGGAAGATGAGCACTCACCACACAGGAACACAAATCACAGCCGCTTTGCCACCTGGCGCCGTCCGCGTGCAAAGTACCGTTGATATGACACGATACCGGACAATCGCACTCCTCCACCCTCGATATACGACCCTCCGCGGCCACCAACTGCAAAACACAAAATTTTATATAATCAAAACAGTGTCCGGACCCAGGTCGACGTTACATGGTAGTCCATATACCCTTTCGGTTAGCTCCTGAAGATGTCGCATCAGCTCCTGCACCGTCGACTCCAGCAGGGTGAACTGGCCGCAAGTCGGACACGTCGAGTCCAGGTGTGGACAAACTAAAAGGTACCCATGGGGACCGGCTATAAACTGCACATCTTGCATAGCGCCCTGGAAAAAAAGAAAAAAAAACGTTTAATTCATCTGAATAGTGGAAAATTGGTCGGTCTTTTCAACATGCAACTGAATGCCTTGAATGTATACGGTTTTTCAAAAATGTGAAACCGATAATTTCTTTTTTAATGCGTAGGTACGTATTTATAACAACTTCGATAAATTTGTCGATAATGTACCAAATTTGACGTAGGTACTTTAAAAAAAGAATATGGAAATTGATGAACTTATATTTCTATGATTTCACTAAGGAAATTTGCTGACGCGGAACCTCTATGGCCGTTGCTATTCAAAGCATACTCTAAAAAACTATTTTGATAAACATTAGAGGACATAGATTAAATGCAATTGATTGTTATCCTCATTCATTAATAACTTGAGGTACGCCGATGTCACTGTCTTGCTTACTGCTATAGCTGAAGGTCCCCATAGGTTGTCAGAGAAGGTAGCAGAAGTTTGCGAGTCGTGAATACGCCTAAATACGAAGAAAAATAGGGCCATATAGGGGAAAATCTTGCATAAAAAGAGAGACATAACATGACCAACCTTGTACTGGCCAAAAACATCTCAACGTATGGCATGAAACTCGAACAAGTTCATTCCTACAAATATTTAGGTCACGAGATTACATTGGGAAGAGACAACCAGACCAACGAACTGAACAGGAGAATAGGATTGACATGGGCATCTTACGGAAAACTGAGGGATGTCTTTAAGTCAGATATTCCCATGTGCTTAAAGAAAAAGGTCTTTGATCAATGTGTGCTTCCAGTTCTAAATTATGGAGCAGAAACACTGACCCTTGCCAGAAAGGTAATACGTAGAATCCAAGTGGCACAGAGAGCAATAGAGAGATCATTGTTAAATATATCCCTTAGAGACAGAGTCCCAAACTAGATAATCAGGAAAGTACCGGGGTCACGGACGCAGTTGAAAGGATAACCACGCTTAAGTAGAATTGGGCGGAACATGGAGTGATCAAAAGATATAAATCATTTAAATATTTGGGAGTTACTTTAGTATCCAACGGTAAGAGCAGAGATGATGTTATGAATAAAATAGGTCAGGGAAAAAGAGCAATAAGGCAGTTGAACTCCATTATGTGGAACGGAAAAATTACAAAAAGAACCAAGCTTGTAATCTACAACTCGATTGTTGAAAAAGTAACAACATATGGTGTAGAAACTTGGGAACTTAATAGACGTGAATGTGACAGATTACTGGCTCTTGCAATGGACTACTGGAGGAGGAGCAGTGGTACATCTAGATTAGAGCACTTAGAAATGATGAAATTAGACAAACCATGAGCGTCGATAAAACAATTCTGGACACCATAGAGACAAAACGGCTATTATGATATGGCCACCTGGAAAGAATGGAAGAAAGACGATGGCCGAAACGAGTGTGGCAATGGGTGCCAGAGGAAAGAAGAACAAGAGGACGGCCGAGGACCTGAGCCTCTAATGTCGACAACCCATAGTACACTAAACTTTTTATTTTATAGTGCCATATTCTTAATATAAGCCGCGCTAATCGAACGAAATATTTTAGCCTCAGAATCGATTGCGCCTTCAGTTCTACCATTCTGCATTGTTTGATTTATTATAACGCTTAGCTTTGCCACAGTTATGGTGTAAGGAGGCAACTTGCTTTCTTTGTGTACGTACCCTTACCCAGGCCTAGTTTACGAACGAACTAGGTTAAAAAAGCGCTCCAACGGATGAACTCCGCTGGGGCCGCGCCAAAACTGGCCGGTCTTACTTGCCACTGTGTATGTGGTGAAATATTTATCATCAAGCTCAACCGAGGTTATCAAGCAACAACTTACCTTATAATGATAAAGGCTATTTCTTTGTCCTAACCAAAGTTGCTTAGCATCTGTAAAATTACGATCCGGTATACCCGGCCTTAAAAGTCTTTTATATAACCTATTACAGTCCACAAAAAGCTCCACTTCGGAGCCACTAACAGTCACAGTAATACGGTGCCACAAATTATCGGCTAGTTTATAATGAAAAGTTTCCACGTGCACTTTTTTATCTTCACGCGACATGTAATGGAATCTGATCTCGTTCCTTCTGCCGCTCGATTCCAGCTCTAGGTACCTGTAGAAGCCGTGCGCGAGGCTGAAGATGATGCCCGTGTTGCCCATCTCTTGTCTGAGGTAGGCGCTGATGGTAAACTCTGCATTTTCGCGAATCATCGCTGATACCTGCTCAAACGCAGCGGAAGGTAGTTTTAGATTTCGGTTGTCACCTGCAAAATAATTTCGGTTAATAATCGTTTGATTGAAAAATTCAGAAAATATAAGATGGATTCAAAAATAAATCATCATTACTTATAAAGGCTGTCCGGAAAATACGTGCACAACGTTTGACGCCAGACTCCTGACGTCAAACTAGGTCGATCTAAGCCGAATTAGTTATATTCAAAATTGTCTCGTTTAGCCGGTAAAGGTCGTCAAAATTTTTTTTGGCTGCAGCATCTGGAATTTTCATTAATAATGGGAACTATTCTGAGTTTCAATCAATTCTTTTGTAAAATGCAAAGAACACACCGACATTCTCGGAGTTGTGTGATTCTTTTTCAGATTGATTTTCCATACCTACAATAAATCAATCATTTCCTTTTCTCCAAAATGATTTTCTCTCAATGAAAAATATTTGTTTGGCTTCGGAAACCGATGAAAGCTAATACTTGCATTTGTATATGCTTTAGAATTACAATTTTTCACGAAACAACACTCTCTAGACTTGGTGATTCTACGTTCTGCAAAATTAACACTTTCCATTATTCACCTTTTGCGACCTTATTTTTAAGAAATCAAAGCATGCAATTGCATAATATGTTGACGTTGGAAATAAAAACTTCATCCATCTGGCCGCCAGAGTTCGCTAGCTGACATGTCAGATCCCAATAATACTATAAAATTACGTTTCCTAATTCTAGTAGTATAGTCACCTGCTGTAAATAAGTGGAAGTGTCATAAAATTGACATAATACGTCAACATTTCTACTTATTTTTTATATCACTGCTCAATTTTGTCATATACACTAACATGTATTTTAAAATTTGACTCCTAATCACGTCATGTCTGTCCCTGATAATAACTCATAGCAGTTGAAACTCTGCATGTGCGTGTAGACGATAGTGATTAACATAATTTATACAGTGATTCTATCAATTACTAAAACAGCCCCCTAACAATACAATCATCATATGTCATATTAATTTCATAGTGAATTCCTAAGAATTACTATAGTTCTACAATATCTCCTTAAGTGTTTCGGAGTAATCAACGTTCTGAAGGTGACATATAGCATTTAAAAATGGAAAGGAAACAATAACAGCATTTTTCCTTGAATTGAAATATTTGTCAAACTATATAATGCAAGATTAGTCCCACTAACAGAAAATAACAATGTATACGGGTTGTAAAAGCGTTCAAGTTTATTTTTCATCGAAAACGCTAACTGGAAACACTAGTTCATTCATACGAGCATTGTAGATGGTGAAAGTTGGCATGAAACTTCAAGTTATTGTTAATTTTCATTCGAGTCGGAAAAGTTTCGTGGTATTCGGACATGAAGACGATGTTCATGTTCCACTCCATTGAAAAAAACATGAAAACCAGCTGAGCTGAACGAATAGGAGACAGGGAGACTATCGATCAGACTTCTGGGAACCCTATAAATTTCTAGTATAACTGGATATATCCAACGTAATATATGCGCTATCAACTCCTCATTTGCTTGAGTACCGTTTCGATATGTAATAAAACGCGAGTAATGTTTTCAGGAAATTTTCGTGTTTTGTTACGCCGTGGAACTGAAATACCTATTTCCTTAGAATTTAGTCTCAGTAGGAAATGTTTATTTTAGTTGCAATTATTTAACCAACTATACTCCACTTAGAATTCACGATTCACTCTACACTAGGAATATTTTTTACCTAATGAAGCAATAAAACTTTTATTTTTCACTTTTATATTATTTGTTGATTTTACCTTAGATACGGTTGCTATAAATACACTCATTATGCCCTAGGGCGCAATGAGCGGGCGTTATGGATCATAACGCCCGCTAATTGTACGAGGAGAAATGAAGCAACTTCCATTGATTAAATACTTCGTAATCCTTGTCTTATACGACTCCGGATTTCTCCGGCAATGAATTATTCGCAGCTTTGGCTGCTTTTTCTATGATATTATTGGGTAAATTCATTTTCATTTCCATTATTTCTATAAGACGACACAAAGAAAGCAGCAATGACAATCACTGAATATGATGACAAAAATATTCACGGACGTCAAAATATCAACAAATGACATGCCTATTATGAGAAGGAAAATGGAAAGTGTAGGTGCAATGAACCGATTTTAAAATCGATTTTTCATTATAGTAAAATAATTTTTTTTTAATTTAATCAATTCAATTACAACTAATCTATAAACAAGATTAACGAGCAATATTTTCCTCATAAAATCTTAAAACTAAAGTAATTTACCGAGTTTCACCCACTAATGTTTCCTCCGTTTTGTTTGCTCGTGGCTTCCCTACACAAAACACACTGTGCTTTGCTTTTCACCCACTACACTAGCTCAAAAGGTTTAGTTCTTTTGAGTCTTCTCATTATGCCACATTGGTCTAGCAGCTGGATTGCTTCGACATTAACGTGATTTTGTAGCCGTTCTTCATGCTTCTTTGCAAAATTTCTTGCCTCCTCTGCCACCGTATTCACTCCTAGGTCTCTGTGTAGGTCGCTATTTCTTACATACCAAGGGGCGTTTACAACACCTCTTAGTACCTTGTTCTGAAATCTTTGTAATATTTCAATATTACTTAAGGAGGCACACCCCCAAAGTTGTATACCATATGTCCACACCGGCTTTAGAACCTGTTTGTATATTATCAGCTTATTTTGGGTTGATAGTTCCGAATGTCTACCTAATAGCCAAGATAATTTTCTATATTTGAGGTTCAGTTCATCTCGTTTCTTCTTAATATGCTCTTTCCATCGTAGCTTTGCGTCTAGGTTCATGCCTATATACTTGGCTGTGTTTGCATATGGGATCACATGATTGTTGATAAATATCGGCAATTGTCCAGTGCGTTTATTGGTATAATTTACATGCACTGATTTATTTTCATTAAGTCTAATGCGCCAGCTTTTCGTCCATGTATTGACTTGATTCAGCGCTGCTTGGAGCATTTCATTATGTCAAAATATTTTAATACTCAACATATTCTCCTCTTAATTGTATACATTTATTACAGCGAACCTGCAACGTCTCTAGAGCTTTCAAAAAAAATGTTTCTTCTTGCTCTGCAAACCAGACCTCCACAGCTTTTATTACCTCCTCGTTGGAAGAAAATTTACGACCTTTTAAACTTTTTTTCAGTTGAGTAAAGAGATGATAGTTGAACGGAGCCAAATCTGGTGAATAAGGGGGGTGTTTTAGTAATACAAACCCTAAATCACGAATTTTGCATGGCAACATGAGATTTGTGTGCAGGGGCGTTGTCCTGCAAAAACAAAACACCTTTGGATAGCTTTCCGCGTCTTTTCTCTCTAATTTTTTTCCGCAGAGTGGTCAGTAATGTCGAATAGTAGGTAATCTCCAGTTATTGTTCTACCCTTATCCAAAAAATCAATCATGATTACTCCATGGCAATCCCAAAAAACTGAAGCAAGAACTTTTCCAGCAGATTTTTGGACACGAAACTCCTTAGGTCTTGGTGAACCGGAGTATCGCCATTCCATCGATTGTTGCTTTGTTTCTGGATCGTAGAAATGTACCCAAGTCTCATCCATAGTAACAATTCCGTTTAAGAAGTCTACATCGTTTTCAAATCGAGCACAGATCGAACGCGATGCTACTACCCTTGCACGCTTTTGGTCAACACTCCAACATTTGGGGATCCATTTTGCAGCAATTTTTCTCATTTCCAAATAGGCGTGAACTATATGATGAACGCGTTCGAATGAAATATTCAGTGCTTCAGATATCCGTTTTAGCCCAATTCGACGGTTTTTTAAAATCATGTCATGAACTGCATCGATATTTTCGGGGACTGACACAGAAACTGGCCTTCCCGATCGGTCATCATCTTCAATGGAAAATTTACCTCTTTTGAAGCTTGCAGTCCAATTTTTCAAGGTTTTTTGAAGGACATTGATTACCAAGGGTATTAAGCATATCTTGGTAAATCTGCTTACCTTTCACCCTTTTAAATACAGGTACTTGATGATGGCTCGATACTCCAATTTTTCGATTTTCACAATTTCGGTCAACATATTTTTTTTTTGATTTATTGCGTAACTCTGGTTTACTTTTTTGACGTCAAACTGTACACTGACATTTCTAATAAGTTATTGTTCGTTGCTATGGTAACGCAATATTTTGTTTATGCAGGGAACTGGTCTAGGCTAACTAGATATCAATACATCCTCGTATTCTTGAAGTGTTCTGATTTGTGATTGTAAATTTGACTGAAAGTCAAAATAGTTATTTATGTATCAAGGGCGTAAATAAAGCGTTTTTTGCCCGATGGCGCAAGCGACTTAGGGCAAAACACGCATTTACGCCCGTGATGCATACAAATTTTTTGCACGACCTTAAAAGTAATAAATTAAGAAGTATATTTTACGATGATTTTGGTAACAATAATGTTCATAGAGATATTCTTAAAATCATCTCAGCTGTGGTTTAAAATAATTATAAGGTATCCTTGGAAACGCGCATCATATTCTATAACTAGCGTCTAAATAAATCCAACTGAAGCGTCAAATTAAATTATTATTGTATTGTATTTGATTTTCAAATGGAAGAACAAATAAGTTATAGTGATGAAGAGTTTTTGTGCACTCCACCAGAAGTGTTACAGTCCCTTAAGGAAGCGGAGCAAGCGTTACTTCCAGCAAAATCGAAAAAAATATATGATAAAGCTTACGTGAGTACAAAGAATGGGCTGAAAAAAAGGGCATCAAAATTAATTGAAAAGTTTTTTTTGCCCTAGGGCAAAAAAAAGCCTTCTTTACGCTATATTCGTAGGGTAAAAAAACATATATATATATATATATATATATATATATATATATATATATATATATATATATATATATATATATATATAATCGGAATATGATGATTCTTAAACCGTTTCGATTATATTTTGAGTTGAAATTTTCTTGGAAGTGACGGTTTAATTGAAGGATGGTTAATATTTCATATTATATTTTACTTTCAAACATTTCAACTAAATTTGTAGTCTTCTTCAGTGTCTATGAAATACAATTCAAAAAGGGCAATACTTTTGATTTCTATGAAGTTTCGTATATTTTGTTTTCAGTTTTTTTTTCAGAAGAATTCAACAAAGGAAAATTTCCATTAGTCAAAGGACACATGATATTTAGAAAATCACCGTTAATGGATTTTAAAACACACCAAAACAAAACAAAATTTTCATGAAACAAGTCGTTAAGACATTAAAAATTGTATACAATATCATAGGATTTTCAATCTCGTGACAAGTTCAAAATTTTGGTTAAATAGCATGAACATTTGAATGATTGAATAATGTAAGAAATGTATTTCTCCCAAAAAGAATTTCCTGAAGAAACATAAATTACAAATAATCAAATACAGCTTTATGGCTTTATGGTGTATGTTTTGTTACATACGTCATTTACATAATTGAATTTCTTATGCATGCATAATTATTTCATTAGTTTTTATTGCATTTAGGCACACGTTTCACTAGCAGATTCAAAGATAATTCATTTTTAAAATCCAACGTGCCAATATAGATGTAAATGAAGTATGGAACACATTTACATTACCTTGTAATAAATAGGCCGGTTTATTTTTCTGAGGACCATTAATTTGTGAAACGCCACTCCAGTTGCTGTTAGGCAACCCCAAGGCACTCAGAAGATCTATCGTTTGACGGGTATTGTTCATCGTCGACAAAAGACCAGAGGGGTCTAAACCAGTAGCTGAAACAAAAGAAAATTATTAGAAAATTTTGACGATAGTGACGATAAAATTTCAGATCAATTATTATTTTTATTAGCAGATTTTCTATTTGAAAACCTGCTCGTTGAAATAGGTGCGAGACTGAGATTGAATTCTCGCACATCACTTGGTGAAATATCATAAAGAATAAAGTATAAACTTTAAAATAAAAAACACTTGGCTTATGTTTCACAATATAAAAAATATTTAGATACTGTATTTAGCAGTAACGAAAAGTTGACATGTTTCGAGTTATGAACTCATTATCAAGACCGACTACAGGAGAGTATTACATCGTATTTTATAAGACAACCAAAAGCAAAGGTGATACCTGAAAATCAATTTGTATAATAATAAAGAAAAATCTAACATCGGAGAAAACAGTGGTATTTACAAAATATTTTGCGACGAATATCCTGCATTCTATATTGGACAGACAGGAAGGAATATAAATATTCGTGTTGAAGAACATAAAAAGTCAATTTTACAAAACAAAAATACCACTGGCTTCTCTGAGCATTGTATAAAATTCAATCACTTCTTGGATTTCAACAAAACCAAATTGTTACATTCAGGTAACTAAGGAAAGCGCCTTAACCTTCTTGAAATTCTCGAAATAAGTTCCGCCCATAATAGTTAATTACCCCTTGTAAACGAACAAATTGATTTTCAGGTATCACCTTTGCTTTTGTCTGTTTTATAAAATACGATGTAATACTCTCCTGTAGTCAGTCTTGATAATGAGTTCATAACTCGAAACATGTCGACTTTTCGTTACTGCTAAATACAGTATCTAAATATTTTTTTATATTGTGAAACATAAGCCAAGTGTTTTTTATTTTAAAGTTTATACTTTATTATATATATATATATATATATATATATATATATATATATATATATATATATATATATATATATATATATATATATATATATATATATATATATATATATAGAGGGTGTTTCTGAATCGATGCGAAAGATTTCAATGGGTGATTTTTTAGCAAAAATTGAGAGGGGTCTTTCATATAACTTTTTGTTCAACACCCTTTTCACTCCAAGTTACAGCCCTTTGAAAGCACTTTGGAAAAATTTAGAAGAACGAAATTTGGCAGATAACTGATGCCAATAAAATGGCAGTTTTTGAGTGTTTTTGTTACCCTAAAATGTAATCACAAAGGGATGAAAAAAACAACCCCTATAATATTTTGCATCAGAACTTTTTAATGCGCCTATATTTTTTTATTATGATTTATCGTGTGAATTATTTACAGAAGCCTATATAAAAAACGAAAATTTGCTGAAGAAGTTGTCTTTTTCATGCTTATTATGCTTTCTTTCAATTTTTCATGATATCTTACGGATTTTTTGATGGAAACGTTTTTTTAAGAACAAATCTTCGGAAAAGCGGAAGCATATAATGTCCACAAGCTCACCGATATGACTCCATAATATTTCATTTAAATTTGACGCAGTTTCTTCAGTATTTTCTAATTCTAAAACTCTTTGTTTTTTTCTTGACTAATCCTGACTATTTCCCTCGTCTTAATTTCCACCAATCACAAACGCGCAATTTTGAATTACAAATGGTTTCTAGATGAAAAAATGAAGGACGCCCTACTCCGTAGCACTAGGAATGATAAAACCCCTCGGCGCATGAGCATGTCGTCAATATTTTTTGAATGTATTATATGAATTAAATAACAATGAAAGTCGATTTTACGAATGAAATGAAGGAAAATTGCAATAAATGTATTAATAAGTCGATATTACGAATAAAATCCGTGAAAATTTAGCAAAAAAATTCATTGATTGACTGTCGAATTTGAATATCCTATTCCGGCTCATTTTGCTGCAAATTATGAATCAAATTGATAAGATGGGAAGCAGACACAGACGCAGAATCAGCTGAAGCTATCAACGTCGCTTGGTTACCGTGGCACACAGAGCACTTCGACGCATGTTTTGTAGGACTTCGTACATATCGACCTTGGCGCATGCGCATTTCGTAATGCCTATCTAAAAAAACGCTATAATTTTTTATTCTTCGTTGGGAAAAAATTGAGAACAAAACTTCTCTGATGAAATCATATGTATTTTATCGATATCCGTTGGAATTTTTAAAATCGGACCAGATCCCAACTTTTTGTAGTGAGACTTTATCTTCGCCTCGGGGTAAAAACGCTATATTTTTTTATTCTTCGTTGGGAAAAATTGGGAATTCAAATACCCTAATGAAATCATATGTGTTTTATCGATATCCGTTGGAATTTTTAAAATCGGGCCAGATCCCAACTTTTTGTCGTAAGACTATAACCCCTTTAGCTTCGGCTCGGAGTAATAATCCATAGATTAAAAGATAATCATATTGAAAACACTGTCAAAATTATTACTACCTAAAAACACTTCGCAAACCCTCACTTAGCAGCGCTTTTTGATAGTTATAATAATGATAATATTCGATGAATATTTCACCAACTTCGAAATGTTTCCAGAATTCGATTAAATGCATATTCTGTTGTTTTCTTCTAGATTTTCTGTTAGGAAACGTTTCGACTCTTGAGTATCAAATAGTTCTAGATGGTACAGTATGAAAAGCCAACGTTTACCTTGAAGGGTCGTTGTTATCAGGATTCATTAGATGTTATCCCTCTCCCCCATTAAATGTATTCGCTGAGGCACCGTTTTCTGTTTGGTCAATACGGACGCCACGAAACGGGGGTTCCGACTTCCTGTAGCCATATAATTTCAATTTATGCATTCGTGTAATCGTTTTTAGAGCTATTCGGAGCTCTCTGGACTTGCTTTATGTACACCTGGCGGTCTATTTATTACCGTAATCGTTAGCCGGTTGCGACGGGGTGAGATTCATGTGAAAATTACGTTGAATTTACACCTAATTCTGGGTGTAGGTACTTTAGTTTGGATAACCATAATTGGGAGAAATTGTCAAATATTTTTGCTGGATATTATAACTTTGTACTACAGGATTATATTCACCAAAATCTTAAATTATTGAATGATTTTTCGATTGATAAATCATAGAAAAATACTTTATTCGGACAAGTATTTGAATACTAACCCCTTAACAGTCGCAGCCGGATGCTATGAGTGTAACATGCCAACCCAGATGAGGGGGGTCAGTAAGTAACCCCAACAATAAAATGAATGATATTATTAGGATGTGGGGGGTTAGTAACTGACTCAAAAACAACATATGTTTTTTTCAATAAATTTGTACATTTAACTCGTTTTTATTTAAAATAACTCCATCTCTACAACTCAAAAGTTTCGTTATCAATGAAAATGTATACTAAAATATTAAAAACATGCGGTACACGTTCTTATTAGAAAGTGTTCTTCTGTGGCTATATGTTTTGAGCAGATATATACTTCACGCATTTTGTACAAGATTTCATAAATTTTCGATCTTCAGATCTTGGACATACGAAGCATCTTCCTTTTTCAGGTATATTTTTAGTAGCACTTCTTGCTGCTTTTCCCTTTGATTCCGGTCGAACTGTCTCTCTTGAAACAGCCTCCACTTGAGTACATTCAAACCCAAATATCTTCAGTGCTGTTACTGAGCAAACCTTCGGAATGATTAGATCTATATTTCATGTTGAATAGGCATATTGACTTGCCTAGACTTTACAAAAAAAACTTTTCGGCCTGACTCACGTATCGCGCATGCGCATACGATTTAGGAGTCAACTGCCTTACCAGTTCTAAATCTAGAAGTCAAAGCATACACGTACACACAGCATTTCATTCAAAATGACAGTTATACCAATCCACATTACATAAGTATTCATATAGGAGAACCAATGGATCGCGCATCAACAGATGTTTTTTCTATAGAAACCACTGTAATTATTTGATGTTTGGCAGATATGTTTTGAAATATTCATAAAACACATAGGATAAAAGTCAAAAAATTCCAAATTAAAAAATTGATATTTGGCTGAAATATAACGAAAAATATGAGCTGGGGTCACTAGGTAGCCCCCCCCCCCATCTGCATGCGACTGTTAATGCATGATTTTTTTAAAATTGATGAAAAAAAAGTTATAGTTGGAAAAAGACATATATTTCATCAGAAAAATATCACAAAAAATAAAACACAATATTCTTCGTCAAAAAAAGAAAAAAACTGGTTTGTGCCGAATAAGGGACAGCATGCAAAATGAACTAACAATATTTCGTACAGCCAATATTTCATCTTCATCTGATATGTTATCTTCACTTTCATTTGGATAAAAATTATGTAAAACTACATTTTTTTTATGCATAAAATAACTTGGGATCCATAATTATTCAAAAAAAGATTTCTTTCACATCTTCTAAATTCATAATCTGCAGATATAGTCAAGTCAGATATATTTGAATTGCATAATGTTCCATATATAGGCCAAGCTACAGAGATTTTTTCATGTAAAAAGTGTTAGAAGAAAACCAGCTCCGCCATTGTATGTAAAATATTTCCACATGATATAGTGATATGTTTTTCACTCGACTTTATTATTTATGTCTTTGTTATTAACAATTTTATGCAAAAAATCGCGTTTTTTTAGTTTTTTGCTTATAAAATTGAAACTATCAGAGTAATCGTGATGATGTCAATAGACTTATAGTAGAAAATGAAAAGACGAAAAAAATGAGAGGTCGGAAGACTCGATCAGACCCTCAGTCTAAAGGAAAATTGGAAAAAACCGGCCAAAATGCAGTTTTTTCAAAAGTTCATAACTTGGTTATTTTTCGAGTTGTAGCGTAGATCCTCCGGCCAGTATTAGCTATTGATATGAACTTCATTAGTGCGAAGATCAGGAACTGTCCGATGCATAGTTTTTGATCTGTGGCCATTTGATTATGTTACTATGCAATTTTCCAGCAGACCTGAATGCGACAGATATGGTCTGATTTCAATTTACTAAAAAGATTTTGAAAGTAGAATTCTCATAGTTCAAAACGTTCATCATTATGGTTTTCCATAAAAACGCTGAGAAATATGTTAAAAATAAAGCTGAACATGACGAAAAACGGCCGAGCGCGTAAGAGGAGTTGAAGAGTGGGGGTAGAGCAGCAGGCAAGGAGAAGTATGACATTCGAAAGCGTCGGCATTTTGAACGTGACAGTAATTTCTAAACGTTGTCAGATAATAATTGTAAACCCCCACTCTTCAACTACTCTCACGCGCTCGGCCGTTTTTTCTCATGTTCAGCTTTATTTTTAACATATTTCTCAGCGTTTTTATGAAAAACCAAGATGAACGTTTTGAACTATGAGAATTCTACTTTCGAAACCTTTTTAGTAAATTGAAATCGGACCATACCTGTCGCATTCAGGTCTGCTGGAAAATTGCATAGTAACATAATCAAATGGCCACAGATCAAAAACTATGCATTGGACAGTTCCTGATCTTCGCACAGATGAAGTTCATATCAATAGCTAATACTGGCCGGAGGATCTACGCTACAACTCAAAAAATAACCGAGTTATGAACTTTTGAAAAAACTGCAAGGGGCTAAATCATTACAAAATTAAAATAAGGCTGAATCAAATCAAATATTTTGAACCACCCGATAGCAAGACTGATCAAAAGACAACTTCTCATCATCCAAACATAG
Source organism: Cynegetis impunctata (assembly GCA_030704885.1). Classification (NCBI taxonomy): domain Eukaryota; kingdom Metazoa; phylum Arthropoda; class Insecta; order Coleoptera; family Coccinellidae; genus Cynegetis; species Cynegetis impunctata. Next base: position 77,811 of record JARQZK010002913.1, on the reverse strand, counting down.
GACAAATAAGCAATACTGCTATGAGTACCTTCGCATATAGGAAGAACTGGAAATAAATCGGCGATAAAAGTTCTCGAGAAGCAATCAATAACCCGAACCAGGCAGCGCTGCAATACACTCCTTCAATTGATATGGAATCCTTCATCAAAAACAATATTAAGAACGTGTGGAACACTCAATGGCAGGCTTCACAATCGAAACTACAAGAAATCAAAGAACGTGGGACCTTGGCAAAATCAATCAACGAAAAGAAGAGAACAAGTGATAATGACTCGACTACGCCTAGGACACACTAACGTCACACATAAATACTTGCTGTCTGGACAAAACGAACCAACTTGTGATATTTGCGAAGCTCAACGAACAGTGAAATATATTTTATTGCACTGCCTTTTACTGCAAATTCAAAGATACACATTTAACATATCCGCTAACTTAAAAGAAATTTTAGATAGACTATAGTAACAGTATCAAAATCATTGTATTTTTGCACAACTTAGATTTAATTAGGAAATTATAATAGTATTTTATTCAACGAGCACAAAATGATTGCTATTTTTCACGAGGGTGAAGTTTGCGACACGAGCTGCAAGCGAGTGTCGCAATTCACCAGAGTGAAAAATTGTAATTTTGTGCGAGTAAAATACTATACTTTGTCCACGACTTCCTCGAAAAAATTTGTAATAATCTGCATTTTCAACAATTAAAAATAGTTATCAAAAGCGTTGACATAACATTTTCTGTGTTCACTGAAAACTGCATACTCACGTAAATGTCAACTATTTCACTTGACATCGATTCCATTCCCTTCTTTCACTCTGATAAAAATGAAATAGATAATTTATTAGAGTAAATATTCAATAAGTTGGGCATTATATTAGTTTAATAATTTGCTTAAAAGTTATCTTAGTTACATAAAACCTAAAAATCTAATAACAATACTATCCTAACAATGATGAATGATAGTCTCAAGTTTGGACATACGTTTTGAGTGTGACGTCATGCAGTGTATAATAAACCATTATACACAGTAGTGAATAATAGGTATAATTATACTTCAGGATGCACACGTATAATGAATCATTTATAGTACAGACGTGGACAAATATTATTTATCAACTCCACCGCTAATAATCCGAAGGGTTAATGCGGTTATTTGAAATGAAAAAAACTCTATCGTAGCGAGCTACGAATGCATTAGAATAGCAGGTTTTCATAACTTATCTAGTTTAAAGAATAAATTCATTGAACTATGATTTTTTTTTCAAATTAAAAAAATAATGCTCTCTCTAACGTGTAAAAAATATTTATTTCCTCCCCAGGGGATCAACCCCCCAACCAATTCGTACCAAAACCAATCACATCCAAGGTTTCATACGAAACTCCCTATTTACAAACTTTTAACCCTATTTCTATAAAATTGCGCCTTTATCGTATAAACAAGATTTATTTCCTCCTCCGGGGGGTCAACCCTCCAACCAATTCATATAGAAATAAATAGTATCCAAGATATCGTACGAAATTACCTACCTACAAAGTACCAAAATTGCTCCTTCTATCGTGTAAACAAGATTTATTTCTTTGGGGGTTCAACCCCCAACCAATTTGGATTAAAACCTATCCCATTGAATATATCATACGAAACTACCTAGTCACAAACTTTAAATACTATTGTTCCAAAATTACGCCCTTTAAACAAGATTTATTTCTTCTCCCAGAGGGTCAGCCCCCCAACCAATTCGAACCAGAACCAATCCCATCCAAGATATCATACGAAACTACCTATTTACAAACTTTCAATCCTATTGCTTCAAAATTGCGCCCGTTATCGTGTAAACAACGCTAAAATACATAAGCACATACGAACATATATATATATATATATATATATATATATATATATATATATATATATATATATATATATATATATATATATATATATGTATATGTATATATATATATATATATATATATATATATATATATATATATATATATATATATATATATATATATATGTTCAGAAAGATTTTCGCGGTCGGAAGTATTTGAAAAACTTGGTTCTCGGAATGAACCGCGAAAAAGATTTGAAACATCTCGACGTTTCGGCTCCTTTTGCGAAGTCAAAGAGTCAACTCTGAAGTTGACTCTGAAGAGTAGGCAGGTTGAGACTTCAGAGTTGACAGGAAGCAGTACGTGGTGGAGTAGGCAGGTTGAGACCACGCAATCGTATTGTTTCCGATTCCTCCTAATTCAATTCGTGGAGTAGGCAGATTGAGGCCACGTATCTGAGTTATTCCCCTTCGAATTCTCCTGAAGATGGCTTCGCAAAAGGAGCCGAAACGTCGAAATTTTTCAAATCTTTTACGTGGTTCATTCCGAGAACCAAATATATATGTATATATATATATATATATATATATGTATATATATATATATAAATATATATATATATATATATATATATATATATATATATATATATATATATATATATATATATATATATATATATATATATATATATATATATATATATATATATATATATATATATATATATATATATATATATATATATATATATATATATATATATAGAGAGAGAGAGAGAGAAAGATATATATGAAATTTAGTTTTTGGTGCCAAGCATCATAAAAAGTCATGAAATGAAAAACTATCTTGGCCCTATGTCCAACTTTGCTAATCGCACATATTTAAAAAAAAAGTTAAAATTTTACTGCTAATAGTTCAATATTTCCAAAACACTCTCTTATTCAGATGGAAATATTACGACAATATGAAACATGACTCTTGAAAAATACAGGTCCGTATTTGAAAATTGAAAGTTGAGGCTGGCCCAATTTATACGATACCCTGTATATAATTTTTATTCAGATATTTGGATAGCCTACAGAAAGTTGCAATGGCAAAGGGACAAATTGTTTTTAAAAAATTCCTAAAATAAAAAGATATAGGCAAAAGAAAAATTTCTACATTTTCGATTATTCCTGTATAACTCCAGAACTAAAGAAGATATATAAAATTTTAAAAATCCGTATTGGCATCTGAAATATGCAAATTTGCCCCCATTTAACCAACCCTGTATCTCTTTCCGTTATCCAAATCCCCATGCATAGACACGAATTTGAATAGCCCTGTATAGGAGGGCGACATAGATAATCCACACATTATATTGTTTCAGCAATCAAAATGAAGAAACGCATAATATAAAGTTCTAGTCCTGGCACCGCACCAAATCTTTTTCGATACAGACCGATCTAAACTCTAAACGAAATAGCTGGACGTGATTCAGCGTCTCAATTTTACTTCGCAGACCAAACAAATTTCAAATTTTACACTTACTCAGACGCTGTGGCGTCTTGGAGAAATACTGTCCAGCCTCTTGTTTGTGATGAATGGACAATATCCCATAACGGACACTAAATAAGTTTAATTAAATTTGGTTATTTATGACAGCCATTTTCGCGTTTCTGTTGAAATTTTGTATAATCTGATATTCCAGATTTTGAGCTGATTGTATATGAGATTTATACTAAGCTGAACAGGTCATCTGAAATATTGTTTTGTTTCCACAGTGCTTTCTCAAGAAACCCAAATTTTATAGGAACGAAAGATTCTGAAATGTGAGTTCTACATTTTGAGCATGGAAAAAGAAAATATGAATAACTGATTTGTCACTCATTTAAATAAGTAAGAGGAATCAGATATACTTCTAATTGGGTGAGTTATATCAGTCCTAGCATTGGAAAATATTTTCTTTTTTAAAATTAATTCTTTTCGCATGGAGCGTAATGATTTTTCAAATCACTTCTTGGCCTCCACTATTAAAAAGCTATGAATTAGGTACTGTGCGAACTGCAGAAAATATTAGCCACCGCATGAATTGAATACGAAGATGTGATCTAAATGCAGAATTGCATTTGTTTGTGGGTTTCGATTCTTATAGTGCTCTAATATGTTGTACTAACTGACCCGTGCAAAAATTTCGCACAATATTGTAGTCAAAAAATCCGGACATCCTACTGCGTAGCACTGGGAATGATAAAACCCCTCGGCGCATGTGCATGTCGTAATGCCTATCTAAAAAACGCTATATTTTCTTATTCTTCGTTGGAAAAAATGGGGAAAAAAAATTTTTGTGTGAAATCATATGTGTTTTATCGATATCCGTTGGAATTTTTAAAATCGTACCAGATCCCAACTTTTTGTCGTGAGACTAACCCCTTTAGCTCCGCCTCGGGGTAATAATGAAAGTTAATATAATGTGGAAATAAGTAAATGTATAAGTTCTTGATGTTCTAAGAAATCTTCGCACGCTTCAGCTATATAATATGTTTGATTAAAAATCATTTAAGAAGGAAATATTTATGAAATAATTTCTTTGACAGAATTTTTTTTTAATTTTTTCATTTTATAAAACTTAAAATATAAACATTATTTATTTTTTGTCCGTATGTTTCTTTGATACAAATACGAATATCATTGAATTTACGAAAAATTTTCAGTATTTTTTATGAAAACACAATTTTTATATTTTTCGTCAAAATCAGGGAACATAAGCTAAGATGGTATATGAATTCTTATTTTCGGATAAGTATTCAAACAGATCGAGGCTATCCAGGAAAATCTGTGTAGGTGCTCGTGCTTTTGATATTTATATTAGTCTGATCAAACGGTACCGTCGGTACCGGGTTCACATCCAGGGTAAGATATAAATATTTGTGATCGTTAAAAGAGTTTCGGTGGTTCAAATATGATGAATTGATGAATAGTTGGGTTATTACATTGTGCCAAGCCGTTTGGACAGGCGTTAAACTCTAGGTCAAATGAAAGAAAAATGAATGTTTTTGTCATCAAATTTCATACATTCACACATAACCAATTACTTATATAAATTGTATGAATACATTCCGTTTTATAAATATTGATTTTCGTTTATGTTTGTTGGTATTTACTACAACAACAGTAATGAAATGCCATAAAGCAACAGATAAAAGCACCCAGTAGTTTTGCTGATACAATGTAGAAACAAAAACCCTTGTTGACAGAAAACACTTGACAATTACCACTTAATTTTAAAACATGTATGCTTACGTTTCTCCTCTAACAGTTCTTATGTGAAAACTTCTTCACAAAGTATTCATACTTAACACGCAGATACTCAAACAGATTGAGAAATTAAGTATTCTTAAAACCCCCAAACAAGTCATTTAATGCTGTATAACTACAATTTCACCATTTAATGACTTATTAATCTATACCATCCATAACTTTTGATATAAAGTTAGTTCAGAATGATGAATTAACACGCACTAACATTATTTTCATTCGTGTTTCTATATTCAAAATTCACTATTACAGAAATAAAAGTTTCAGGGTAAATAGATTCACGTCGCCCTAGAATAATAATTAATTCATTCATGCATGAAATATTGCAATTCCTTCGTGAGTTATCAGTCATGCAACTGTTTCAATAACGAGGAAAGTGAAAGTTATCAATTCGACATTCATATTTTTTACTTTAGAAGTAATTCATTCGTTTTTTAGGAGGTATGACTGAAATGTAAATTAGGTACCTGAAACTGGAAATTTATCAAGTATTTCAAACTGGGCAACTTTTTGGCCATATCAATTTTAATATTCAGCTTTTTCAGATACAAATATCAACTTAAATAGCTGGTCATTTTGTAAAATTATTCTGACGATGTGGTAAGTATTCCATGTTTTGAATTTCTGTATAGTTGTTCTTATTTGTCCTTAGTTTAGCATGCAGATATTTAGCCCTTTAACTACGCTTAAATTTTAACAAGTCGGTCTGTCTGAACGCAAAAAAAAATAATTTTCAAAGTTGTGAAATTGGTGATATATTTGTTATTTATCTATGTGTGATGATTTCTGTACATGGGAATGATAATATTAGAGAGAATGGTCGGAGTTATCAACTACCCTCTTATATAGATATTTTCATAGGTATATTCGAAAAAAAAACATTTCCTTGGGAACTTCTTTCCTAAGTTTCAGTCAAAATCTAATTTAGGTACATTTATACATACTACTATATTCACATTATACAAATTAGAAGTTTTTGTTAGTATGATAGATTTTGTAGCATTCGCCTATACAAAGGCCCACTTTACACTCCGCGCACCAAGTTGTAACATATTTCCGTTTTCTATCACTACGACCAGTATTCGAACATACATGGCAAATCCTTTGTCCCTTTTGCCTAGTTCCAGTGGATGGAACATATGCGGGGGAATGCCTCTCCATGAAATTTACTGCAGTTAGGCGATCAATCACTTCCATGCTTTGTCTGCCTGGTCTAACTGCAGTTAGAGTTCCATGTCTTACTAAAATTTGTTCGACGACTCTCCTTATGAATAAATTCAGTCGTAGTGAAACTTTTCCTGTTTTTACCAGAAACATGTTATATGCATTTAGCATAGCAACATCAACCAGGTGGAAAAATAGTTTTTTATACCACTTGATTGATTTCCTGACGCACTCCACGGTAGCTAACTGCATATCACATTTGTCTATCATACGCATGTTTTGCGTATAATCTATCACACAGTCTGGTTTGAAAATAGTTTGACCAGTTCGGTGATCAATTTTCCCGCTATTTTTCAAGATTCCTTGGTGAAATGTTGATAGCATCAATACATCACGTTTGTCCTTCCACCTAAGAGCCATAACATCTCCGCACTTTTTGCGCTCGCACGTTCCACGTGCCACACGATGTACAAATTTTGGAAAGTGTTTTCTATTTTTCCTCATTGTACCACATAAACCTGTATACTTTTGTTTCAGATAAATGGCCAGTTTGGGGCTAGTATACCAATTATCAGTATACAACAAATGCCCCTTTTGTTCATAGTTCGCCATGAGTTTCTTTATTACCGCGCCTGAGACACCAAGTGGATCATTTCGAGGAATGTCAACTTCAGATCCAGTATACACTAACGTATTCAGAACAATTCCAGTTTCACAATCACACAACACAAATGTCTTTATTCCGAATCGATGTTTCTTTGATGGTATATATTGTTTGAAGTGCAGCCTGCCTTTGAACAATATCAAGGATTCATCAATGACCAGTTTTTTGAATGGATGGAAAAATGTTGCACATTTTCTATTCCACTCTTCAAAAATAGTTCTTATTTTCCATAATTTATCATTGTTACCAGGGGGTGGAGGATTGTTGTTATCAGCAAAATGTATGTAGCGTAATAGCTGCGTGAACCTATCTCTTGTCATATACTTGCTGATGAAACTACTCGCAATAATTGGATCAGTTGACCAATAATCCGAAATTTTATGTTTTTTTATAAGTGGCATCAATAAAACTATTGCTAAAAAACTGTACATTTCATTGATATCAGTTGGTACCCAAGGTTTTCTCTTTGGGGTAGGTTCATTTGCGGCAATGTTCTCATAGTATCTATTAGTTTCAGTCACAATTATTGACATCAAATCTTCATCAAAATAATTCATAAAATACGCATACTCGTTATCTTCATCGTCTACTTCAAATTGAGCAGATATGCCTGAATCTTCAACGTCGAAATGATATATGGTAGGATTGAAAGTAGTGCAATTTTGCCAACGCAAATCTCCAGCAACAGTTTCTTCATCCCTATCACTATTTGAATCACTGCCTCTTTCAGTACTATCACTCACACTATCAAAGTCACTGAGTGAAAGAATTTCTTCTTCGTCACTATATATATCAATGTCAATCAATTCTGTTCTAGACCGCTTTGAGCCGCGAGTACCACGAGATGTTGATGGTAAATCCATTTTTGATAAGTGTAAAGTCGGTTTTATTACAAAATAAAATATGCAAAATCGGTCGTCAAATACAAGTTCTTTCAAAGGAAGATGTCTTTAGACTGTCTACTCAGCCTCCTTTCAAATTATACAACTACATTTACCGAATGATTCTACTAAAGTGAAATTTTATTATATATACGTGATAAACCCTAAAAATCTGAAAGAAAGGCAGTAAAAACAGGTAAAAACAGTCATTTATTGTCATAAACATGTGCTCTTTTCCTCGACGTATTCTCGAATAAATAAACTACGAAAGTTTGGGTCTCTTGTCTATTGATAAGGACAACAAATCTTGAGAATATAAACAGAATAGTCAATGAGCGACAGCGGTTCCAGCGCATAATTCTTCAAATCGCTCATTGACGATACCCGCTCCTCACGAAAGATTCATCTCGTCGTCTATTGACGATAGCCGCAGTTAAAGGGTTAGGAATGAGGCCTGTAGAAGAACTGATTATTGTCAAATTATCCCCTGATTTTACATGCTAACTCACATGGCATTCTCAATAGTCGAGTGTCCAGATGTCCGTTTTTCCCAGCATCTCTTCACTACACTGTGATTGTTGCGTATAGCCTAGGTATAGTAGTTTCAGGAATTAGTTTCTCGGAAGCCGATTTTCGAATTTTTGGAAGTTGACCGGTATTATTTCAAGAAACATATGTAGTTGTGTACTATATGTCCACGTATTGGATACTCTACTTGTCCATTTTCTTTCAGAGCAGCCAATAAATGTGACAGACGTTTGGATTCAGCTTTTAGCATCTATTTCAGTGTACCTGTATAAGTACCCATCTTTTGGTGATGATCAAGTTGGATATGCAGGGTGCCTATTTTAATGAATATTTTCTGGCTATGCGTTTTGACCAACTTTGAAGGTTGTTTCTATCTCCAGTTGATTGATGACATCGTCCTGCTGATAGAATGGTTTAGACTTGATTCAGTATTAGAGTTTATTCAGTACGTTCACTTCTGAATACTGGCTATTGATGGCTTCACTTCAAATTATAGTATTCTCCTCCTCATTTTTTCCTTAGTAGTTTCGATATCAGCAGTACGACCTTTCTTTCTTTAGGGAATTGTAGCTATAAGGTTTTTTAAGCCAGTGTGCTCTTCACTTTATTGTTTACTCTACGTCGTTCTTGAACTATCTCGTTTTCCATATTTCTATCAAATGATAACATGACACGAATAGAAATTATCGATGTTGAATCTTTCATAATAACCCACTTGTCTGAATGGTAATAACAATATTACTTGTTTGACCTAACAATCCCTAAATAATTCGATGTATGTAATTGTGATTCATTTTATGAAAGGGGTTTGTAGATATATAATTCAATACTATTTTGTGTAGTATTTTTTAACTACTTATACAAATTTCATTTCCATTATCGAGAATATAATCTAATCACAGTATAATTTAAGATTTTTCTTTCACGTGTTATTCTTAAAATGAAATTTTGTTTGACGCATCACATAAATTTGAAGCAGCAAGTAAAAAATTTAATAAGTTATAACATTTCAAAATATTCAAATTTTATATGTATTACTTTTCGATAGCATTAGTATTTTATCTTCAATTAGATGAAAACACTTTCTATTACATTATATTTATTATTAAATATGGTCGTTATGATAGTTTATTGCGATTGGAATTTCAGTGGTCTTGATTTTTTCATATTGATTTCGATCCACAATTATATTACGTGGATTTTCAATAATTAATATTGAAATTAAATAAAAACGTGCATTTTTAGAATGTTCCATTTTCTTAAAAGTGTACCGATTGTTAATTTGAAGCGTTGTAGATTTTGGTGCTCGTCTGTCCTCTAGATAAAAACATTTAGAGATTTTTTGTGCCTGTTTCAAGAATTCTCATTGCTCTGCGTATTTTATTTTTCACGAACTAATGATTGTTTTATTCTTTGAAACAACTCAACCCCTGGGAACTTAAATAAGTGGAGCGTAACCAGGAAGTATAAACCCTCAAATATTTATTATTTGCACCTGCATGTACTTCCTTCATAATAAGATATTCAATAGATATTTTTAGGATTGTTTTATTGACCGACAGATCAGTTACATTTTATATTTAATATTGCTTGTTTTAAATATATGAAAGGAACAAATTTAAAACATTTTTCTGTATTATAAACATCTTGAATATTTTTTAATTCGATTCTCATTTATATTCATATTATGAATCAATTTTGTTCTACTTAAACATGAAATTGTTAGTTCGGTTGCTGTAAATCTGTCGAATGTATTATGAACGAACTTCAGAGATTAAGTGAAAACGTCATCTATTCTGAATTAACAGCTATAAAACAATTTCTCTTTTAACTCGAACGCAATAGTAGTACCTATTTCATAATCCATCATCACAAATGACTGTTTTCGATTTTTTACAATCCGTTGGCTGAAAATCTATCACTATATCCCATTTTTACCTCGAGGCGAAGCTAAAGGGGTTATAGTCTCACGACAAAAAGTTGGTAACTGGCCCGATTTTAAAAATTCCAACGGATATCGACAAAACACATATGATTTCATTAGGGAATTTGAATTACCACTTTTTCCCAACGAAAAATAAAAAAATATAGCTTTTTTACCCCGAGGTGAAGCTAAATTCTCACTACAAAAAGTTGGTAACTGGCCCGATTTTAAAAATTCCAACGAATATCGATAAAATATGATTTCATCAGAAAAGTTTTGTCCCCAATTTTTTTCCCAACGAAGAATAAAAAATTATAGCGTTTTTTAGATAGGCATTACGACATGCGCATGCGCCAAGGTCGATATGTACGAAGTCCTACAAAACATGCGTCGAAGTGCTCTGTGTGCCACGGTAACCAAGCGACGTTGATAGCTTAAGCTTGATTCTGCGTCTGTGTCTGCTTCCCATCCATAGAGATATCTTATCAATTTGATTAATAATTTGCAGCAAAATGAGCCGGGATAGGATATTCAAATTCGACAGTCAAACAATGAATTTTTTTGCTAAATTTTCACGGATTTTATTCGTAATATCGACTTATTAATACCTTTATTGCAATTTTCCTTCATTTCATTCGTAAAATCGACTTTCATTGTTATTTAATTTATATAATAGGTACATTCAAAAAATATTGACGACATGCACATGCGCCGAGGGGTTTTATCATTCCTAGTGCTACGCAGTAGGGTATCCTTCATTTTTTTTCACTTTATAAACGTTCAGACACTTTAGTACTTACTAGATATTGTTTAAAAATAACTTCATCGTTATGCCCCAAAAATTCCAGTAACACAAATTTTTTAATATTTTGAAAAAGCAATTCCTGTGACAATCCGTCAGACGTGAACTTGAGTAAAGATCTTCGTAAGAATAGAATTAGTTTGAAGTTAATCGGTACCTACTTATAATCCTTATGATAGTTTTACATCAGAATTGTTTTATAAGCCAAGCATGGAAAAGGAATTGTATATTGAAGACAAGGCTTTCTTTCCTACATCAACTTATACAGCAATAGTGACAAATACGTGCAGGTCTTTTTCATCTTTAATTTTGTTGATATATTTGAAAAGTAGAAATAAAGAGAAATATAAAAATTTTGAGGATTCATATACTAGTTAAAAATGTTAACTATATGTATATATTCACAATGATATGATATAAATATTGAATATTATTTCGTATCACATATGCTTTCAAACTGTTCATTATATGTTTCTGCAACTGCAAATTACAGGCATCGAAATTATAGGTAATGTGGTGAGTATTCTACACCCGCTTATATATTATCCCTTAATGGTAAAGTCAATGTAACAGAGGATTGCAATTCAACATTCTGCAGATTGCGAGCGAATGGAGATAAAAGTTGTGACATTCAAAAGTAACTGCATATGTAATAAGATTAGTACGTAAAAAACCGTCCGATTATTACCTCAGGAAACCAGAAAAATTGAACGAATATTGCAAATCTATATTTTCACTTGCAGAAACATCAGTAACATCACCTCCACTATGTATATGTAGGTCTTACAATAAATTTGCCGAACGCAAGTTCATTCGTAATATCGGCCTTTGGGTTCTTGGATATGCGCCAGGTCAACTAGTTTATACCAGTTGCTAAGGATACGCCATCTTTAACATCCTCAATTTAAAAGGTACATTATGAGACAAGTGCATATTTAACTTAAGGTCAGTAGGTAGCGCAGTGGTTATTCAACCAGGATTATGTACATACACGAGAGCATTATTCAGATATACACATAAGCTCTAACTTCAAAAAATAACGTGGCTGTCCCCTTTTCAGTGATATTTATACCGAATCGGTATAATACATTAATTTCAACTGAAACTAGAGTCAAGCCCACAATATTTTAGCCGTCGATATGATTCAATAAAAATTACTACTATTTGTTCTTCAACAAAAATTAAATTCTCACATCCCTATAATTACACTTCATCCATGCAAATTCTTTTATCTTGATATACAACAATCATCGATATTGAATTTAACGTGATAGGTATATATCAATATTGAGAAAATTTATACTATGTAAAAGGTGCAGATCAGATGAATCTTTTGAATTTAGGAAAAATACATAGTGATTTATGTTTACCAAATGTAAGATAACATTATATATATATATATATATATATATATATATATATATATATATATATATATATATATATATATATATATATATATATATATATATATATATATATATATATATATATATATATATATATATATATATATATCAGTGGCGAAGCGTGCCTTGGAGGGGCCCTGTATCAAAATTATTTGCGGGGGCCCAAATTAAGGATATCTCACAAAAAAAAAAAATGCTCACGTTAAATTAGAATGAATGTTTATTGATCATAAGTTATCAATTCCTTCTAGAAATTGAGCTAGGAAACGATTCAAATTAAATATACACTTTTCTTGCTTTTTTTCGACAAATTGATTTATTGAATCATCTATAACTGAAGACGATTTCAGTTTTTCTAATATTTCTGCCTCTATAGACAATAGTGACAAGTCTGATAGCCGATCCTGTCCCATCGAAGTCCTTAGGTAATTTTTTATCAGTTTCAATTTCGAAAAACTTCTTTCAGCTGTAGCGGTTGTAACTGGTAAGGTCAAGAATAGGAAGCATGCTGTTATTACCTCCGGGAAACTAGATGCAAGGCTATTGAATTTCATCACCGATAATTCCATGAGATCCTTAATGGAATTAATTTTTTGAATTTCAGATTTTAAGCATGTTTTCAGAGCAATTAATTGTTCATAAAGATTAACTGAGATGTCTTATGTCAAAAAACCAAATTCACCCTTCGCTAGTGGTAGATAATTAAGTAATACTTACCATTGCAATCTATATCACTCACAGAAGCTGATTGCTGAAAAAATGAAGAAATTGTGGGCAGTTTTTTCATAACCTCCTCCCTTTTCTGTTTACATATTCTTTTCATAGTTCCACAGGGATAATCTCTTTTCTTTTCACTCATTATTTTCACAAATCAAACTAAGTAACTAACAAATAATCAGAAGAACAAGATTGTATTGTATTACAATGTAATAATAGTAACGTTTGAACCGGGATGAAATAAAACGCGTGAATATATTTGCTCTCCGTGGTTTGTCATTGTGCATCGGTTATTCGGTTGTATGCGAGATTCCCCCGTTTAAGGGAATGACTCAAACGGGGGAATCCCGCAATAACCGATGTACGATTTTGCCAACTTTTGGGAGCACGCTTAACCCAGGAAAAAAAGAAATTGCTTTTTTTTGGTAGATCAAAAATCAAATAGATTAGACTCTAGATTGTAATAGTAAATTATAGGGTAGGTCACCTAGTTCGGTTATATAGGTTAGGTACCCAAAAGTCTAAATTATTTATTAACTATAAATCAAAAGTAAGTAACAAGTTTCAATTTTAACGAAATCAAGTTTTTTCACTAATTCAACTTAACTTGGAAATTTTCCGACTTGCCAATTTTCCCAATAGTTATTTATGTACCAAGTGCGTTATATAGATCCTTATGCCCTGAGGGAAACATTCGGCCCGAGGGCCTCTGGCCCGAGGGATGAATGTTGCCCGATGGGCATAAGGATCTAGTAACGCACGCGGTGCATACAAGATTTTATTTTTCACGAAAAAATTATTATATTATGATGAAAAAGCGATTTTAAAATCGTTTCATTGCTCCTATCCATTTTCCTTCTCATAGTAGGCATGTCATTGGTTGATATTTTGAAGTTTGTGAATATATTTGTCATCATATTCAGTGAATGTCATTGCTGCTTTCTTTGTGTAGTCTTATAGAAATAATGGAAATGAAAATGAATTTACCCAAGAATATCATAGAAAATGCAGCCAAAGCTGCGAATAATTCATTGCCGGAGAAATCCAGAGTTGTATATGACAAGGATTATGAAGTATTTAATCAATGAAATTTGCTTAGTTTCTCCTAGTACAATAAGCGGGCGTTTTTGATCCATTATGCCCGCAAATGCGGGCGTAATAGCCTAGGGCATAATGAGTGTGTTTATAGCAACCGTATCCAAGGTGAAATGAACATATAATATACAAGTGAAAAATAAAATATCTTTATTTTTCATCATGAATTTGTGAAAGTCTTTAAAATTAGACTTTATTGCGATCAGAGAAGAAAGCGTATGTATTTAGCAAGTTTCTCTCCTTCCTCCATTACTGCGACCCTAGCGAAAAAACTCACTCTACATTCGCATTGTGAGCTGGTATACGAAAATATTACTATGCAATTTTGAGCAGTTTAGAATAGCGATGTTTCGACAAAATTCGGCCACAACTGCTTTGCATTTAATAGCTCATCTGCGTCACTGACACTCAAGCTTCACTTACCCGGACACAAAATTTGTCCGGGTTTTACCCGGACATATTTTGAAAGCCCCGTCCGGACGACCCCCGGACGCCCCCTAAACTAGGACAAATCCGGGGATACCCGTACGGATGGCAACTCTACTCCGGTGGAACAATGTTTCCTTCTGGAGAAGGCCAGGGCGAATTCTCGATAAAACCACAAGAACAGAAAATGTATAATGTATATCTATTAATCAAGAAATGATTATGTTGTGACTAGCTCAACCTCCGAAATGCTGTTATTAGGTACCACTAAACTCAAACGTCTTAGAACTTTGCTCATGCTTTTTATGTATTAATTTTCCTTTGCAATGTTTCAGTAGACAACGAGTTGATCACAAATTCCTGTCCATTAATGAAACGTATATTCATGTCACTTTCAATTTTCCAATTTTCATTTTTTCCGTTATATTCGTCTTGAAAAAGTTCTATGTAATTGAAAAGATTCTCTATTCCAAAGAGTTGTGATATCCGACCAGACTCGAGAAATTGAATCAGATCCAGCTGAAATTAATTCTGGAGTACCCCAGGGCAGCATTCTGGGTCCTTTGCTCTTCATCATCTTCATGATTGATCTTGAATTCATTATCATAAAACATAACATATTTATGACAAATTACGCTGATGACACTAATCTTCTAATAAGAGTTTCGAGGTATCCTGAGATCGTACGGTTGGTCAATGAGGTTATGGTTGAAATTTTAAAGTGGTTTGCTGACAATGGACTTTCAGTAAATGCAGATAAAACTAAGGTAACCCTCTTCAGAACTAGTCATGCTGGTTTTAATACCCCTCAAGAACTTAGATTGGAATCAGAGAACATCTCCTACTCCTCTTCAGTCAAGATTTTAGGAATGATTGTTGATCAATCATTAAACTGGGAGGATCATATTACCGTAACATGTAAGGTACTTACTAATATATGCTATTCTCTTTATGTTATCAGTAACTACCTAGAGACTGATTCACTCAAGTCAATCTATCAAGCCGTCTTTGAATCAAGAATTAGGTATGGTGCAATGTTTTACGGCAGTTCATCTGGCATAGAGTATGTGGCTAGATTGCAAAAAAGAGCTTTAAGAAGAATTCTAGGCCTAGGAGTGAGGGACTCATTGAGGAACAAATTCAGACAAAATGGTATTCTAACAGCTGCTGCCATACATGTACAAGAATGTCTGCTTTTTCTCTTTAAGAATAGGAATAACTTCACTGAACTTTCCACTGGAGCTTATAACACAAGAGCGACACTACTTATGTATCCTAAACATAGATTGACTCTGACTGAGAAAAACGCCGAGTATTGCATCATAAGATATTTTAACAAACTTCCACCTTACATAAGAACTGAATCCAATCTACGGAGTTATAAGAAACAAGTTTTTAAGTTGTTATTAGTAATTGAACCTTATTCAGTTAGGAAATGTTTAGAATATCATGTATGATTTCTTTTTGTTGTCTTATTGACACTATTTCTTTTCAAGGTTTTACAATGAAATGAAGTTTCATGTATGCCTTTATTAGAAAGAAAGCTACATTATTTTATTATTATTATTATTCTATTCTTAAGCTTATATATTTAAGGACCTGTTAAGTTGCTGTGTCAGTGGAAACACAGGCTGAAAAATCCATACGAAGAAGAGAATAATCCGTAATCCAGTTCAGCCTTGAGATCAGCTGCAAATCGAGAGTGCGAAGCCCTTTCCGGACATGGCGGTTATGTAACCCGGAGTCCCGGACTCGGTAGAGCGGCGCCTTCTACTTCCAACTGTTCCAACACTAACCAGCCGAGACGGCGGCACCAGATTTACAGCGTTGCTTTTACTAGCCCAACCGGCGCCCCTGTTTTATCTATGCTCGCCTCTTCCTCTCTCTCTATCATTTTATGTCTTCCCGAAGGAATATTACAAATTGAAATGGCAATTGAAAAATATAAAATTCGCCAAAGCAATAATGACGCTTTCATTGGTGATAACTTGAAAATTTTAATTTAAAAACAATAATATGAAATTAGAAGAGAGGTACTTTCCAACTGTTTTTTGGTATGATGAAAATATTTTGAACGTCAGATGTCTTCATTTCCTTACAGTTTCAACATTCTACTATAAAAATGGTCATAATCTCCAGCAAATATCTCATTCTTATGACACTAGAGCAAGAAGCAATATGGATGTGGTAGTTCCACTGTTCAAAAAAGACTCATCTCATGAATTTGTTGTATATATTGCACCGAAAGTTTTTAATATGCTGCCTCTAGAAATAAGAACATTGGGTACTGAAAGGGGTTTCAACAAAAAGTGTAAAAAGTATATCTGTTCAAACTATGCTAAGTTTGAAGCATTGCTATGAAGTGGGTTGGAGTTTTTGTTTGTTCTTTTTGTGATTTGTGGGTGTAGAATTAGTTAGTGGTCATTTGATGTTCATTTTTCTCTGTTTCCTATATACAGATATAATTGGACATATATATGTTAGCCGAAATTTGCACATACAAGTATTGTACACTTAGGTGCAATTAACAAAATTATGAAACTTAGAATAGTCTTTACATTTGTATTCTGCTGAGATTTGTATATTTTATGTGAAAAAAAAATTAAATAAATAAATGTAGAACATGATTCGAAATTGATTGATATTAGAATCATTATTTTGACGAAAAATGATTTGTGGAATATATCAAGCTACAACAAGTTACCATTATGAAATCATTTTTTAGCAGATCTTAAATTAATAATTGATTTTGAACATGTTTGCTCTTATTGATACTAGATAATAAATAAATGTCGAAGTGATTCTAATTGATATTGACCTTTATTTATAGGTGGATATAAAAATGTTGTATACAGGGCCGTAACCAGCACTGCTTTCTAGAGGGGGCTGAACAAATTCTTGAGGGGGCTTGTTTTTTACATAGTACTAAAATAAATATACGTGAAAAAAAGATAGGAATATACAGCTTTTTCTGTTTTTTTACCTAGAAGTGTATACTGGAAAACGAATATTAGATAATTGAAAAACATCTTGGAAAAATAAAAAAAATTTATTCTAATAAAAATAAAAAAATTTTTTCATAGAAAACTCTTGATAAATAAAACAAATAGAAGATTTAGCTCTATTTGAATTTACTCTTCTAAGGTTACCGTCATCCAATTCATTCGTGGAGAGGATATTATCATTGAATAATATTGTTAAATGTAAAATTCGAAACAAAATGATACGAAAAATTATAATTCTGTTGTGTCCATTAGATCTCTCTTGGAAATAAATGAGATTTGCTGTAAATAATTTGAGCCTAGCAAAGCTATGTATGCAAAATTTAATTCTGATATGTATCAGTAGCAGAACCAATCCACAACTTCAAGCACAGACAAAGATGATAATGATATAATGATGTCTTGTGAACAGTTTATATAAAAATAAATATATTTGTAACAGAATCGTGGTTTTGATTGTAATAGTTAATTAAGTAAAAAGTCCCGAAAATACCTATTATTGTTTTTCGAGTAGGTAACATGTTGGGCGCACTATTTTTTCGTGCAGTTGCCAAAAAATCATGATTGCGATTTTGGGCGACAAATTAGCAGCAAAACACGTATGAAATAACTCCTAGAATAAGTGAATTTTATATAAAAAATACTTGTTACCAATGTTTTCCCGTTAACATGTCGCAACCACGGTTGCGATTTTGGGCGACAAATCAGCGTCTAAAGTGCAACACAGCTCTGAAAAATCTGGCAACCCTGCTAGTAGCCACTCGTTTGTCGCTATTTCATTTTAGGATAAAAAAACGTCAACATATTTTGCGTGTTAAAAGATGCCGCAAATAAATAATTTTAAGTCAGTTTTACAATTAGGTAGATTTGTTTGTAACTAGGCTTGTTTTAAGTTTCAACGCAGATATAAATATTTTGGGTTGTAATAACTCTCGTATCTTTTCTAGAGGGGGCTTAAATAATTCCAGAGGGGGCTCAGCCCCCTCTGGCACCCCCCTGGTTATGGCCCTGGTTGTATAGATATTCTGGATTGAATAAAATTCTACATTCTTTAGATAAAATATAGAACTATATTGTGACCATACACGGTGCTTCAATTATAGCTAGATAACTATTCTACAACTTCGTATTTATAACTTTTGTGGCAGGATGAGTATTGTGGCTAATCTTCTGTTGGAAAGAAGAAGGAAATTAATATTTTAACTTTGTAGGAAAACGACCAGTGTTTGAATTGCTATAGGTACCTCGGAACATATTAGACCTACGAAGTAGCAACTGCACTTATATTGTATCAAATTCATTTACTTTGAAAATGTAAACAGTGATGTTATAAGCCAAGAACTGAAAAGACTTGGAAAATTTCAAGGTTTTACGAGCACCACGCAATTAGCACAGCTAATTTTATACTATTGATCCTATAAACATCTTACAAATATCGAAGCTGTGCATATTTTTGATACCTTACTCGATTTTTGTGTCTTCGGTTACTGGGTCAAATCGAATTTCTTTTTGGTATAAAATGAATAAATTTATATATGAGTTAAGTTATAAATAAAATTGAGATAGTGATTGAAATTAGGGATCCATTTTCCACAAGCACGATTGCAAATTCTAATAATTAGAAACTTCAATACAAGAACTAAGTTAGTTCATATATAGTTCATTCAATAAAGTTTACAGGCAGTTACTTATTATATCCTGATACAATTATAATATCACATTCCTAGAATGATAATATTTCCAAATCGATAAATTCAGGCAGTCTTGTAAATAACTAGTTATATTTAAACCTCTATTTGTTGCTCAATTTCATAAGCATACCTACCTGAAAATAGTTTTCAGTGAATTACCTGTCATTTTACCAAGAACCTACCTTGATTATTTACAGTTTGGCTTATTTATACATAATTATTTCCATAGAACATTTCGAAGTAATTTTTAGCAGGTTTTCACTTTGAAAACCTGCTTATTAAAATGGGTGCGATTAACAAAGTTGGACCTAGGACCAAGATAGTTTTTCATTTCATGACTTTTTATGGTGCTTGGCACCAAAAACTCAATTTCATATATATATATATATATATATATATATATATATATATATATATATATATATATATATATATATATATATATAATTTTTGGCACATACAGATCGAAAATTGAAAGAGAATTCATTGAGATAGATAATAACCATGTAAAACTGCAAGAATCAACTAAATTTTTGGGAGTATACATAGACAAATTTTTGAAATGGTCATGCCATATAGAATACCTGGCAATGAAATTGAGTAAAGTAGGGTATGGAATAAGATCTCTCTGTAATTATTTGAGTCAATCTTGTATAAAAACAATTTATTTTGCAAATTTTGAATCACTTTTAAAATATGGAATTATATTCTGGGGAATAAGTGTAAGAGTCGGTGAGATATTTGTTGTACAGAAAAGAATTGTAAGAATTATGTTTGGGTTGAAATTTTTGGAATCATGTAGAGGAATATTCAGGAGAAATAATATTTTAACAGTCTATGGTATTTATTTGTGTGATTGCTTGACATTTTTCTTTAAAAACAAGAATATAATGTTGAAGCACACAACATTACATAATTACCCAACAAGAACTTTTGACATACACTATCCAAAACACAAACTAAGTTTAAGTGAAAAACATCCGTCTTATAATTGTATTAGAATTTATAATAAATTACCAAATAGTTATAAAATGATAAATAATACTCATTGTCTGAGTACTTTAACAGTAAGTTTGATGTTATGTTATAGAGATATTGATTAAATTGGGAAAGAAAATTGTGAAGTCCCAAATATTTGTGACACTATTTCATTCTATGTAGCATGTTGCATATTCTGAAATAAAGATATTTATTATTATTATTATTATTATTATTATTATTATATATATGTATATATATATATATATATATATATATATATATATATATATATATATATATATATATATATATATATATATACACACACATATATATATATATATATATCTCTATATATATATACACATATATATATTATATATATATATATATATATATATATATATATATATATATATATATATATATATATATATATATATATATATATATATATATATATATGTTCGTATGTATGTATGTGCTTATGTGTAATTTAGCGTTGTTTACATGATAGCGGGCGCAATTTTGATGAAATAGGGTTGAAAGCCCGTAAATATGTAGTTTCGTATGATATCTTAGATGAGATTGTTTTTGGTTCGAATTGGTTGGAGGGTTGACCCCCTGGGGGAATAAATAAATCTAGTTTACATGATAAATGGCGTAATTTTAGAGCAATATGATTAAAAGTTTGTGAGTAGGTAGTGTCGTATAATATATTGAATGGGATAGGTTTTAATGCGAATTGGTTGGGGGGTTGATTCCCCAGGGGAACAAATCTTGTTTACACGATAGAAGGAAGGGCGCAAATTTTAGAAATAGGATTGAAAGTTCGTAAGTACGTAGTTTCCTATGATACCTTGGATGTGATTGGTTTTGGTACGAATTGGTTGGGGGGTTGATCCCCCAGGGATTAAATAAATATTGTTTACACATCAAAATTTAATGAATATATTTTTGAAACTGGATACGTTATGAAAACCTGCTCTTTTAATGCAGCTCGCTGCGATAGAGTTTTTAATACTTAAATAATATGATTCTTAAATAGAATATTTTTGACTTTTGAAATTTGTTTCCAATAGTACTTTCAACGTAGATCGAAATCGGAAAAAAAGTGTACAACATTATTCCTGACAGAAAGTTGGCAGAACAATCAGGTTATTAAGTGGGAGTTTATAACCCGTCAGTACACCGCAAGCGTTATATCCGGTCGATTGTCAACAATCCGACTAGACGTTTGACAGTTTGCCAACTTTTACTCAGCGTCCAGGTGAAAACGATGTCTGCGGTACATATTACATTCACATTTAGCGATACGGTAACTAGATGTCTTGCATATATTAATTTTGAATTAGACATTATGTTATTGGATATTATATTATGGACTATTATATAGTAGCACATCAATAGTGTGAATGAGACGTATAATATTTGACAACTAGTTTATTATTACACTGTTACACTGAACTGAAGGTGTCAGTGGTATAACCGAACGCAGCTACTTTAGTTTGACGTTGTGTTATCCATGCTTACTAACAGTGACAGCTAAGACTGCACCTGATGATTGCCATTATAATATGTCATCATACTAGTCTGTTTTGAATGATTTTACAATTGTGCTTATGATGAACATGTTAAACATTAATTCTTTAACTACTTTGCTCTAATTAGGCAATTATAAACAACATAATATGATACAGAAGGTGACATATTCATATCGAGAACTTCTTGAAGGTCTAGTGTTTAATGCTTTCTACTTATAAGTAAAACGGAATATTTCGGTGGAATCGAAATCTATGAATTTTTTTGATACTACATATATGTGAATAAACCGGCACAATTTCCATTATATAAAGGGGTTTTAAACATGAGGTACCGGGTTTTGATAGTAAATAAAATACAAAATAAACTAGATAATTTTAATATTCTTCATGGTATTTTTGATCTCTTATTGTTACTTTCTGAGATTAAGTTATTTATTTCGTGCGGGTACAAGATTTGTGAGTAAATTTATATATATATATATATATATATATATATATATATATATATATACCGGCAACAACAATTCGAATAAATATATATATACCTATATATATATATATATATATATATATATATATATATATATATATATATATATATATATATATATATATATATATATATATATATATATATATATATATATATATTATATATATATATATATATATATATATAATATATATATATATATATATATATATATATATATATATATATATATATATATATATATATAAATATAATATACATACATATATATATATATATATATATATCTATATCTATATATATATATAATACAAGCCGAAAAATTGAATCCAGTCTACAGCAAAAACCATATTTTTCAAATTTCTGAAATTTGGTGGTTAAGTCTAATCATGTAGATTCGCACTAAGACGGGGTTTTTTAAAATTCCGCCGTTAAGGGGTTGAAAAAGGGTAAAACGTGTTTTTTGATGTTTCTCGCAAAATAATGGACTTAGCGATCCAGTTCTTCAATTAAAATGTTAAGTAAAATTAAATCTAGAAAGTGGTTTCTCAGTTTTTTGAAATTCCATCATTTAGGGGTGCAAAAGGGGTAAGTCTGTTTTTTTTTATATTGGCTATTTCCGGCAAAATAATCGACTTAGCGATTCCGTTCTTCCACTACAATGTTCCTTATAATTTTCTTAAAAAATCATTTTCTGCAATTTTTGATGTTGTATCATTTAGGGGTTGAAAGAGGGTGAAATGTGTTTTTCGTATATTGGCTATTTTTGGCTGATTCTCGCAAAATAATGGACTTAGCGATCCCGTTCTTCCACTAAAATGTTAGGTAAAATGAACTCTAGAAAGTAGTTTCTGAGTTTTTTGAAATTCCATCATTTAGGGGTGCAAAAGGGGTAAGTCTGTTTTTTTTATATTGGCTATTTCCGGCAGAATAATCGACTTAGCGATTCCGTTCTTCCACTACAATGTTCCTTATAATTTTCTTAAAAAACCATTTTCTGCATTTTTTGATGTTGTATCATTTAGGGGTTGAAAGAGGGTGAAATGTGTTTTTCGTATATTGGCTATTTTTGGCTGATTCTCGCAAAATAATGGACTTAGCGATCCCGCTCTTTCACAAAAATGTTAAGTAAAATTAACTCTAGAAAGTAGTTTCTCAGTTTTTTGAAATTCCATCATTTAGGGGTGCAAAAAGTGTAAGTCTGTTTTTTTTATATTGGCTATTTCCGGCAAAATAATCGACTTAGCGATTTCATTCGGCCACTAAAATGTTCCTTATAATTATCTTGAAAAACCATTTTCTCCATTTTTTAAAATTCGATCATTCAGGGGTGGAACGGGGGTGGAATAAATTCATACGTATACATATATGGATACGCGGGCGAAGCCGCGACGGGTCCCGCTAGTATATATATATATATATATATATATATATATATATATATATATATATATATATATATATATATATATATATATATATATATATATATATATTTTATATATATATATATATATATATATATATATATACATATATATTAAACAAATTTCCTCAAAGGATTTAGGTTCTCGGCAAAGGAAGGGGGCAGTTATTAAAATCGACTCATCGTCAATAAAATTCTATATTTCGGACCCAAAAATGCGGTCCTTCCTCAGGAATTAATCTGACAATGTCAATAAATTAACAAAAACGACATTTTTAAAATTGGTTATCTACCAACAACGAAGGTTGCAATGCATTTTTAACAAAAATATGTATGCACGAGCATGGTTGAAACAGTCAACAGTCATTTTTGACTGTTTCAACAATGCTCGTGCATGTAAAAGTGATACTTTTTGTGGCTCGACTAAATGTTTGTCAATTGACAATTTTAGTCGAGCCACAAAAAGTGCTTTTCTCCGAATAAAACATGCGATTTTTCCACAAACGGTGTTCGAACGATAGAATTAAGATAATATTCTCAAAAAGGATTAGATGTAAAAAAACGTAAAACGTAAAAAAGATTGATTTGCCCACTGTCACACTGTATAGGTGTCACAAATTTGACAATTCAACAAAATAATTGTCAGAAACATTTGAAGTCACTTATCTACGCATTATAGGACTGTGCGTTTTTGGTAAGTACCCCAGTAATAAGAAATAACTTGTATTAAAATATATGAAATTTTTCTTACAGATTACATTATGTCGGATTCGAAACCCAATTGTACGCCGCCCGACGTTCTTGAAATTGCCGTGAGCGTACAAAAAAGTGTATTTTTTTGTACGCTCACGGCCGGACAAAAAAGTAAAAACAAAATGACGTCTCTGAAATAAAACTTCAACATTGAGAACTGAGGTTAAAAAAGTCGTCATTTTTTTGACGTTTGCGGAAAAAATTGTTTTTAATAGTATATCGATTAATTCACCAATTTTTTCGGTCGGTTCAATCTCAGCCGCAGCTGCCATAACGGCATGTGTTGCACCTTAATATAGCATCGGCTTTTGCCGTCGCGCCGCCACATCATATGGAATTAGGTGCCAGACGATTTATGGAAAGTCCAGCCCGCTTCGATTTGCCAAATACAATACTCCGAGGATGCCATGCGAAGATGTCTATTTAGATTTGGACGCGTTTCTCGGAAATGAGAAGAATTGGCGGCGACCACCGGGAAGATCTCGATCTGATAAAATTTTGATTATATGCAAATTGCGGCAGGAATTTTCAATCCATTCATGCGGGAATATGAATGACTTTAAACAGAGTTTCTCAAATATTTCGATGTAGGAACTGAATATTTTAATGAAAATTTCATGCCAGTTAATTTTAGCCAATCAGATGCCTGCATTTTGACATGTTGCTATCACAATCACCTAATTTCTTCGGAAATTTCCCTGCGTAGAGGAAAATTAATAAGTGGAAATTTCCCTCTGGCTTGACAGCTGTCATAAACACAGTGGCGTAAAATATTTTTGATAGATATTCATTTATAACTTAATTATAGGTACATGTAATTATCAGTTACAAATTTCAATTGTATTAGAAATTCATTTTCCACGTATTTTCTCCTCAATGGCGAGTAAGGTAAGGATCCGTTGTTTTTTTCCATTAAACGTCTATGCTTCATGAAATAATATTAATACTTCGACACCATTTTGTTCTTTTCCACACAGGATTTATGGGTGAAATATGGAACAGTTTCACAAAGAATATTGCTCATGTTCTTAAATAGATCTTCTTGTTGAGGTTTTAGGCCAGAATTTTTCACCAAATCAGTTGAATACTTTACCTTTTTATGATAAACATTAATATGCTCACATTCTGTACAAAAGGAACAAAGATTGTACGTGTCGCCATTCATTTTATTAATAAATATTTAATTAATTATCTGTATTTTACGACACCCAATTGTTAACAATGCAATGAATTATAAGAAACCACAGACATAAGGAACTTGTCACTGTCACTACATATAGCCAACTTTGATTAATTTTATAACTCGTAAAATTATCATTTATTTTTTATGCGTTATTATTTTTAATTGTTTCAATACTTTCCCTTGTTTCTAGTAGTATAAAATTAGCAAAAGTATAAAGACTAATATTTATTTTAGATTATTATTCAAACCTTGTTTCACTAGAGCATAGGAACCTACAATATTTGACATCAAATCCGAGGTTAATAAATGAAGGCGTCGCCGATGTAGTTCATTAGCGTCCGATAGAAGTAGACCTTAATTTTTTGTCCCTTTCCTCTAGTACTATGAAATTATGTGATTTTTGTGTAATATTTGCTCCTTTATTTAATGATTTAAACCACATTTCAATAGAGCATAGGGAAATTACAATATTTGACAACAAATCCGAGATTAATAAATGAAGGTGCCGCCGATGTTATTCATTGTAAGTTTTGTTATAAAATTTTCTTACCGAATCTCCCTAGAGCATGAATTATTTCCGTAAATTTTCCTCAGTTGCGAATTTTTTTAAGAAAATTTAAAAAAAATTCGCACTTCGAGAAAATTTCCGGAAATAATTCATGCTCTAGGGAGATTATAAGTGAATATTTCCCTCGTCTTAATTTCCACCAATCACAAACGCGCAATTTAGAATTACAAATGGTTTCTAGATGAAAAAACTGTATGACAGCACCTGTCAGCAGTTTTTTCGAGTTTACAAGCGGCAAAACTTGACAGCTGTTACTCATTAAATAGTCTTAGATACCATCTAATTTTTCCTGTGAAAAAAATCGAAAAAACACAATGCAAAGTAATATTTTTTAACAAAAAGCATTCGTGCAGGTGCAAAAATCCTCGTCTTTGACTCGGATTTTTTTTGCCACCAGCAGCCATGCTTCTTGTTAAAATATTACTTAGCAACGTGTTTGTTCGATTGTTTTCGGAAAAATTAGATGCCCTTTCCTTATGATATTACTTACGAATATTGCGTGTTACTCCGAAAGAAATATCTGCTTTTTATATTGCATTAACGGCCAGGTTCTTATCAGTGAAGGCGAAGGAAATATTCCCAATTTAGAATATTTTACAAAATTGGAATTTTCCCTGGAATATTCCTTCAAGGTTAAATAAATTTCCATCATAGGGAATTTATTTTTTCTCCGATCGTGGGAAAAGTGACACTATTTTGACCTGTTTTCTATGCGAAAAGCTCAACATTCCAGAATAGTGGTCAGTTGCTAAGCAATTAGAAAATAACAGTGCGGTAATATTCTTTTTCTACAAGCGTGCGCTTTCAACCCTTTTCCCGCACGCATTTCAATTCGTAAAGAGTCACATTGCCAAACAGTGCGGGAAAAACCCCTGCTATTCCATTTCCGCACGCGTTTGCGTGCGGTAATGGAATAGCGGGGATTTTTTCCGCACGCTTTTATTAGAGAATAAACTGAATAATGATATGTCTCTATGCACCGAACGCCACCGACGACGTTACTATGGAAACGACATTTGAATTAACATAATATGTCATTAGTATGAAATTATTTGAATATGTCAAATCGAATTTCATCGGTGTGTTAAAATCTCCGTTAAAATAAGCGCTTGTAGAAAAAATATTGTTCCTAACAAGTGCGGAAAGACTCTTTCTAACTATACCGCACTGCTGTAGCGTGCGGTAATGTAACAAATGGATTATTACATTAAAATGAAACAAAGTATGGTTTTAATTTTTATAATTGTTGTTAATATTTACATTTTTTGTATCCTGTAGCTTGACGTTTTAAAACTGCTCTCAGTGTTTGGTACTGGGCAATATTAATATTATTTTTAACAGACAAAGTTGATTGAGGCATGGAATAATGTGCCCACAACGTCGAAGATTTCATTGTTTTAGCCAATTCAGCAACATACGCCATCAGTACATTCTCAAAAAAGGATACACTGTTGTTTTTTCTACAAAAAAAAAATTCATGAAGCGTTGGTACGCAAGTTCATACTTCTCTCTGGATTTCGCCGGAAGTAAATTAAGTGAAGCCCCGTTCGCGGCTTCTACTAGTTCAGGAGCCGTGCAAGACAACAAATAATCACTATCAGTGTTCATGTTTACTAATTCTTTTTTAATTCCTTATAAAATACAACGAATCAAACAAAACCAGCTTTAAAATTATTTTACTTTTGTCATAACAGAGTAATTTCCATGGTTACTACTTCCATATTTCAATATGAACATAGAGAAACCTATTTAAACTTACTTGATTACATCTTGGATGAAATATTTTTTAATTAATTAATTTTTTAAATGTAAACCAACGATCGGAGAAAAAATAGTATGTATAATTCGTGGGAAAAGCATATTCCCAAACTCCTGTGTTACCAGACTCGTCGCTACGCTCCTCGTCTGGTAATTATCACAGTCGTTTGGGAATATTATGCTTTTCCCACTAATTATACAATATACTATTCTATGCTAGTTTACTCACATCGGTTGTTGACGACGTTACTGCGAGTATTTATTTTTCCTTTGCCAGGATATTAGCCTGAAACATCTTAATTTTTAAAGGGTTCATATTATGTCATATTTAGATCACTGTTATTTGCTGCTCATTCACAAATAAAACAAGTTGTGATTTATGTCGTGATATCGGAAGGTTATTTTATTTTTCCTTTTTTACATATTGTGGGTACGTACTGCATGAGCGTATCTATGTGTCCGTGTCCATCAGTTTTTATTAATTACATACACATACCATACCTAAACTTTTTACGGCTTGGTTTAGTTTCATTTGTTTTTTGTTTCTGAATTCATTGTTTGTTTCATAATCCACCAAATCAAAGTTAGTTATCTAAAACAGACTAGATTTGGACTAGGTATATCTTTTATATATATTTTTTCAACTTTGGAATGAAAAATTCCCGGAGAATTTCCAAGGAATATTCCAAGAAATAAATTATATATATATATATATATATATATATATATATATATATATATATATATATATATATATATATATATATATATATATATGGCATATTTTAATTCAGATAACAAAAAATTATTTGTTCAAATATTATTCGAATACATTCATTAAACTATTTTTATAACAACAGAATTTAGTGAATATCAGGGACTGAAGCAGTGGAAACGTGTTTAAAATTTCAAACATGATATGAAAATCTAACAGATAACAGATACATATAGTCGAGATGAAGAACATAAAATTATATTTTTTCACGAAATAATGAAGTGAAAAAAGTAAATTAGTGCACAAATTTACAATAAGTTACCAAACTAAAACAATTATTCTAGATCGTCAGTAATTGTATCAAATACATAAAAGATTATGAACAAATTCAATTCTTGGTTCTTTGCGTTTTTGCACAAAATTCGGCGAAGGCGATACGCATGTCCCCTAATAATAAAATATTCGCGTAAATCTTGCTTGCAAACGAGTGTTTTATTTTTTTCTTCTTTTAATGGATTACATCAAGTAATGGCATCTACCATACAACATCTGTTCGAAAAACTTGAGGGGGCTATCCGTTCAATTAAAAATATTTTCTTCGCTATTAATTGAAACCAATTGGTTTATATATCTATATCTATACTTATATCTATATCTCGTAGAGTATGAAAGATATTTTGCATAGTTACCTGAATTAATCCGGAAAATATGACACTTGAGCTACCTATCATGACACAAGATGACCAAAATAGGCTGAGAATATTCGAACGTAAGATCATAAGAAGGATATACGGAGCCATCAGGCTGAGTGAAGAAGAATGGAGAATCCGAAACAACAGGGAGATAGATGAAATTCTCAATCATGAGGACGTCGTGAGATTTATAAAATCACAGAAGCTACGATGGTTCGGTCACGTACAAAGAATGGAGGAACATAGAATGCCCAAAAAGATATTGAACGGCAGAGTGTACGGAACCAGAAAACGAGGAAGACCACGACTGAGATGGATGGACCAGGTTCTGGAAGATCTACGAGCCATGCGAGTCACTGGGTGGGGCACTACAGTGAAGAACCGTTTCGCTTGGAGGCAAATTGTTGAGGAGGCCAAGGCCCACCCCGGGCTGTAGCGCCTATTGCATGGATGGATGGATCATCCAAGTAGACAGCATTTAATGTAGTTATATCTCTAAAACAACCACACGAATTTCTCAATACCAAGAAATTCATTTCCACAGGGTAGGAAAATACAGAAAATGTTTTTCTAGGAATTTCACTCGACAGCTCAACTCCTTCAGCTATGCCGAAATTCAATAAATTCACTTTAAGCATCTCACACTGATCATCAAGGATAAAAAAATCTCTTGCGCAGAAAGCTGCATTGAAAATGCAGGTTTTCATCAAGTATCCAGTTTAAAAAATCTATTTATACAATTCAGAGTTTTTTCCAAACTCAAACCAGTTTTCCATCTATTTATATTACCAACTTTTAAGCCTATTGCTCCAAAATTCTACTCTCTATAATGTAAACAAAATTTATTTCCTCCCCTGTGGCTCAACAATTTAATAGATGCCTACCACAACCATTCTCATCCGAGATAACATGAAAAACTATCCACTTACCAACATTAAACCCTATTGCTCCAAAATTGCTCCTTCTATCGTGTAAACAATAGTTTTTCCTCCCCTGTGGCTCAACCCCCCAACCAATTCGAACCAAAACCAATCCCATCCAAGATATTATACGAAACTACCTGCTTAAAAACTTTCTACCCTATTGCTCCAAGATTAATCCCTTTATAGTGTAAACAGGTTTAAAATACATAAGCACATATATACAAACATACATAGGAACATACGAAAAACTATCTTGGTCCTACTATCTTGCTATAAATAATATTTTTTCGCACTTTGATTGTTGATGAAATATTAGTTAATTTCATCTAATCAAGTTCATTCACCGTAAAATCATTAAGACTCTACGAATCAGTATTAATTTCAAGACAATCATTTTAGAACCTTCCCACACATAGCTTGGGAACCACTGACCTAAAGCATAGTTTTTAGAATTCGGATTCAAAAAATTATTCATACCTTTGTTTTTACCAAAAGGGAATGCGCATTCTTGAGATGAACATGCGAATAATCTCTAATACATGGGCTAGTGACCGCGTTAGGAACGCATCTCGAACTCCAAAAAAGTTTTATGAGCGCCGCTGAATTCGGCAGGTAGTAAAGACTAGATAATGCTGGAGCCGAGCAGGAATGCTGAATAGCAATAAGGCATTCCAACTTGAGTTCAGAGTTTCAACGAACGATTTTACTTGTATGAATCTATTTGAAATTTGAGTTGAATAATTTTAAATCACCATTCTTTAACCAACTTTTTATTTTAGTTTAGCCAAGAAAGTGAATTTTCTATCGAAACTAAGTGATGGAACCTGATTTATGTATACCTCCGTAATGCCATCATCCCACGAAATCATACACCTTGATAAATTACAAAAAATTCGTGGTGAAAAGCCATTGAAAAGCGTTACTCTTAGAGTACCCATTCAACGGTTAATGTCCGACTTAATATTTCTTTAAATGTTTTTAATTTGAGAAAATTCTAATTCAAAACAAATTAGGAAGATACTAGCTTTCCCCTGAAGAAATAGTCATAACGTAATGACAGTAACTATGGTTGTAAGTTGTTATCCGCCAATAAGAACACATAGAATAGTTATTTGTGCGTTATATAGATCCTAACGCCCGATGGGCGTAAGGATCTAGTAACGCACGTGGTGCATACAAGATTTTATTTTTCACGAAAAAATTATTTTATTATTATGAAAAATCGATTTTAAAATCGCTTCCTTGCTCCTATACTTTCCATTTTCCTTCTCATACTAGGCATGTCATTTGTTGATATTTTGACGTTTGTGAATATTTAGAATTTTGTCATCATATTTAGTGAATCTCATTGCTGCTTTCTTTGCGTAGTCTTATAGAAATAATGGAAATGAAAATGAATTTACCCAAGAATGTCATAGAAAATGCAGCCAAAGCTGCGAATAATTCATTGCCGGAGAAATCCAGAGTCGTATACGACAAGGATTATGAGGTATTTAATCAATGGAAGTTGCTTCAGTTATCCTCGTACAATGAGCGGGCGTTATGATCCATAATGCCCGCTCATAACGCCCTAGGACATAATGAGTGTTTTAATATATTTTATATATCACTTGTGCCAGAAAAAACTAGGCGGATGTACGAGAAAGAATCTCCATTTTGAGGCATGGCTGACGAAACACTAAATGTACCAAGTCGATGAAACTGTTTTGATGGCTTATTCAAAAGGTTTGTCGAAGTTATATTGCCCAAATTCCCCTTGAACAAATTTCTCAATGTTACGTAAGGATAACTGAGATTAAATGCTCGCACATCACTCGGTGAAACATCATAAAGAATAAAGTATAAAATTTAAAATAAAAACACTTGGATTATATTTCACTATATAAAAAAATATTTAGATACTGTATTTAGCAGTAACGAAAAGTCGACATGTTTCGAGTTATGAACTCATTATCAAGACTGACTACAGGAGAGTATTACATCCTAATTTATAAAACAGACAATAGCAAAGTGATACCTGAAAATCAATTTGTTCGTTTACAAGGGGTAATGGACTATTATGGGCGGAACTTATTTCGGGAATTTCAAGAAGGTCAAGGCGTTTTCCTTTGTTACCTGAATGTAACAATTTGGTTTTGTTGAAATCCAAGAAGTGATTGAATTTTATACAATGTTCAGAGAAGCCAGTGGTATTTTTGTTTTGTAAAATTGACTTTTTATGTTCTTCAACACGAATATTTATATCCCCTCCTGTCTGTCCAATATAGAGAGCAGGACATTTGTCGCAAAATATTTTGTCTGTTTTATAAATTAGGATGTAATACTCTCCTGTAGTCAGTCTTGATAATGAGTTCATAACTCGAAACATGTCGACTTTTCGTTACTGCTAAATACAGTATCTAAATATTTTTTATATTGTGAAACATAAGCCAAGTGTTTTTATTTTGAAGTTTATACTTTCTTACGTAAGGATATTTAGTGAACAAGGATATTTCTTCAATAATTTGAAACATTATTGAACAACTTTCCAAGGGAGAAGATTTTGAGTCGGGGTGACTTGACGTTTTCTTTAACTCCCCATTGGAATGTGAATGCAGATTTCGCGTCGCGGAATACATATAACCCACTCTCTTGGAAAGTTGTTCGATAGTTTCTTTTATTATTGATGAATTTTTCTTGTTCACTTTATGTTATTACCCCGTGGCGAAGCTAAAGGGGTTATAGTCTCACGACAAAAAGTTGGTAACTGGCCCGATTTTAAAAATTCCAACTGATATCGATAAAACACATATGATTTCATTAGGGAATTTGAATTCCCAATTTTTACCAACGAAGTATAAAAAAATATAGCGTTTTTACCCCGAGGTGAAGCTAAATTCTCACTACAAAAAGTTGGGATCTGGTCCGATTTTAAAAATTCCAACGGATATCGATAAAATACATATGATTTCATCAGAGAAGTTTTGTTCCCAATTTTTTCCCAACGAAGAATAAAAAATTATAGCGTTTTTGAGATAGGCATTACGACATGAGCATGCGCCAAGGTCGATATGTACGAAGTCCTACAAAACATGCGTCGAAGTGCTCTGTGTGCCACGGTAACCAAGCGACGTTGATAGCTTAAGCTTGATTCTGCGTCTGTGTCTGCTTTCCATCCATAGAGATATCTTATCAATTTGATTCATAATTTGCAGCAAAATGAGCCGGGATAGGATATTCAAATTCGACAGTCAAACAAAGAATTTTTTTGCTAAATTTTCACGGATTTTATTCGTAATATCGACTTATTGATACATTTATTGCAATTTTCCTTCATTTCATTCGTAAAATCGACTTTCATTGTTATTTAATTTATATAATAGGTACATTCAAAAAATATTGACGACATGCACATGCGCCGAGGGGTTTTATCATTCCTAGTGCTATGCAGTAGGGTGTCCTTCATTTTTTATATTCAATCAACTATAGTCAATTTGTATATTTTTCATGATTTCGTTACGTGAAGAACTAATAGTTGATAAGAAGATAAGAAGTAATGAGAAAAGTTGATTACTCTGCGACAGTTCCTAAAGAAAAATGGGAGAAATCATCCGCCAATTTTTTTTTTGCACAAGCGCATCAGCAGCTTTAGCAGCCTCGACTAAAATATCTTGGGGGATATTGGTATTTCCTTAAACTTTTTTCTGCGTGATTAGCAAAATTATTTTAATTTTTTACTCGTATATTATATTTTTATTTCACTTTGGATACGGTTGCTATAAACACACTCATTATGCCCTAGGGCGTAATGAGCGGGCGTTATGAATCATAACGCCCGCTAATTGTAGGAGGAGAAATGAAACAACTCTCATTGATTGAATACTTCATAATCCTTGTCTTATAAGACTCCGAATTTCTCCGGCAATGAATTATTCGCAGCTTTGGCTGCATTTTCTATGATATTCTTGGGTAAATTCATTTTCATTTCCATTATTTCTATAAGACTACACAAAGAAAGCAGCAATGACATTCACTAAATATGATGACAAAAATATTCACAAACGTCAAAATATCAACAAATGACATCCCTACTATGAGAAGGAAAATGGAAAGTATAGGAGAAATGAACCGATTTTAAAATCGATTTTTCATTATAATAATGGTATATTATTCAACGAGCACAAAATGATTGCTAATTTTGTGCGAGTAGAATACTATACTTTGTCCACGACTTCCTCGAAAAAATTAGTAATAATCTGCATTTTCAACAATAAAAATAGTTATCAAAAGCGTTGACATAACATTTTCTTTGTTCATTGAAAACTGCATACTCACGTAAACGTCAACTATTTCACTTGACATCGATTCCATTCCTTTCTTTCACTCTGATAAAAATGAAATAGATAATTTATTAGAGTAAATATTCAATAAGTTGGGCATTATATTAAATATTAGTTTAATAATTTACCTAAAAGTTATCTTAATTACATAAAACCTAAAAGTCTAATAACAATACTATCCTAACAATGTGAATGATAGTCTCAAGTTTGGACATACGTTTTGAGTGTGACGTCATGCAGTGTATAATAAACCATTATACACACTAGTGAATAATAGGTATAATTATACTTCAGGAAGCACACGTATAATGAATGATTTATAGTACAGTCGTGGACAAAATAATTTTTTCGTGAAAAATAAAATCTTGTATGCACCACGTGCGTTATTAGACCCTAACGCCCATCGGGCAACATTCATTAGGATATATAACGCACTTGGTACATAAATAACTATTTTGTGCTGTAATGTTTAAACAAAATAAATTCCCTAGGGCGTTATTTTTTCTGAAATTACGCTATGGGGTAATATTTCATATGTAACTGAATTGGACATAATTCCATTATTTGTCAAAATAATATACAAGTCTTACATTAAAGAATGTAGAAAACAAAGGGATTTTCATTGAAGATGTGTAGTATTATTTCACGCTTAATCCGTACACGGAATCTTCCCTCGCTTTCAGAACACCCCTTCTGTAAATAGTATCTCTGGAGTATCTTCTACATCAGCAACCATGTTGCATAAAATAAATGAATTGTTAAAATCATCCAAGCCATTAACACAAAATCACGAATTCATTATTTCCTTAATTATTCCCAGTAGAGAAGAGGGTAGAAATGAACAATTTAATTCAACATCCCCAACCCTCAAGCGCATAGTTTGGAAGTTGTGAAATGAGGGGTTCCCAAGGACAAAGCCGAAATACTTGAGAAATTTTAAATTGCACTACCTAGCGAATGCTGAAATTGATGGAGAAACAAAACCCTCATTTTGTTGAATTTTATTCAATGAATTCATTGAATATTGAATGCTCATTTTCATGAACATATATACATTTGTATCCTGCATTACTATAAAGAGATTATAAAGGAAAATCTAATATCTAAGAAGTTTCTTATATTTTTGGCTTCTGATATCGACTTCAGGACAGGCGTGAGGACATTTAGCAAAACATTAGACTCTTTTGGTGATTTATTTATTCATTTAATTTGTGGTTATGTTATATATATGAAACTCCCTCTTATAGGTGTAATAATAATAATAGGTTTTCCTCAACAATTTTTTAATTACACGGCCAGGTAAGTGTTATTAAATAAATTGACACTTTATTAAAAATAGATAAGTAACAAAAAAAAATGAATTTAATGAAAAAGTTAGTAAAAAACGATAAGTATATATTTAGCAATAATTTATAACCTCAATATTACGGGTTTTCGATCGGGACTACCAGTTGACCTCACATGATTCTCTGACCGCGCGCTCTCCGCCCTCTATCTCGAAAACAAGATATTTGCAGAAAATATAAAAATAAAATCGATTTTTGTGATCTTTGACCCCTGACTTTAACACTTGCGACCATCCAAACATATGTGACTTTTGAGAACAGTTTAAGGTTGCCAAAATACAAGTTATTACGTGATAATATACTGGGTATGTCGATTTTCCGAGAATTTCACCTAATTTGACCTAAGATGACTGGTCTACATCAATTGATAGTTTTCCACTGACTAACATTTATGCAAATATTCCGAAAAAGTCAGAACAATACCTTCTTCTAACACGATATAGCAAAGTAATCAATCATATATCTAAACTAATTTCGGACCCCTATATAAAAATATCTCTCTGACAGTAATCGACGTTGTCGAATAATTTTTTCAGGTGATAAAAAAATTAATTCAATCAGTCCGGAGTTTGTATATCGATTTGTTCCGAGAGCAATGCTTTTTATATAGGTCAAACAGGTCGTTACTCTTCGTCAAAGAATAGTTGAAATGCTATGTTAATCGAAAATCAAACTCTTTACTCGGACTATTACGAATATTTGAAACACAAAATTAGCCAAATCGTTTGAGCCGTTCCAGAATGTGAAAAAAATTATGATTCTCGCAGTTTTTCCCAATATTTCGGCTTTCCTTTGTAGTTGTTTCAAATCTTCTTCTCTGAAAACTTTTTCAGGATCATGACAAACGCAAAATAAAAATTTTTTTCATCGTTCGAATCATGAGTTATGGTCTTCAATTCATACAAAAATTTTATAGAGAAAAGCATTTTCCAAATTTAAGGATAAAGTTTCCAATTTTTTGTCCCTAAAAACAGTAGGTACTTGGAAATTTGTGAACAAATTTGAATAATAATTAGGCCATTCCCATACTAAAGCAAATTTTCCAGGTTTTTTCACCCCGGTAATTATTTTTGAAAAAAAAGTTACTGTATTCCTAAAGACGAAAACAATTTCAGATTTTTCCGAATTATTTCAATTCTCTGGGGAGTTTTTCCCCAAAACTTCCAGTTTTTTGAAATATATAGTAGAATCTTTGGCAGATTACTAGTCATGTGATAAATCATAGTCAGAACAGTAGATCTCAAATACATTAATAGTAGTATGAATTTAGTATCCAATTTAACAAATTATTATTTTCTCAACTCTCTGAATTTTCTTGAAGTGTAGGGGAGACCGGGTACAAAAGTGGGTCGAAAGTAACAAAGGCTCTGTAGGTTTAAAGAATTGTCAAAACGCCACTTAGCTGCTGTCAGGTGATAGCCAGTGGCGCCACCTTCAGTTGCATTCAATCGCCGCTCGCGCCACGCACTGTTAGATCGTGTGAGAGGACGCTACGTGATTTCACAAATCAAAAGTAAATTTTTTGACGTTTACCTATTTAATGTTTATGTAGTATTAAAGGGATGATATTAATCTGAATATTTGCATATTGATACTCGATTAGATTGATTTTACAGTGCTTAAATTCGTTTTTGACTAGCATGTTCCGTTTCAAGGTTATCTTTCATGTTCTAACAAAAATGCTGTAGGGTATAAAAGTAACGCAGCCCTATGGGTACATAAGTAACATGTTACTTTTGTCCCCATATTGATTTACTCTAAGTAAACTTTTTATGTGTGTGTGTTTATTTCAACAAAATGCCGCGACAACGCATAATAACCACCGCACGAATAACAACTAACATGGAAGTCTATCGAAAAGAGGCGGAAGAGCATTTTAATGATGGTGAAAAAATTAGAGCCATGGCAAAAAAAATTGAATGTCTGCCATGTTACATTGCATAGATATATAAAAAAATTTAAGCTAGAAATACAAGCATTAAATTTGACGACGAAGATTGCTTCTACCTCTTTTGTTCAAAAAATGTTAGCAATACTCGACTGAATGAGCAAAGTTTACATTGTTTCGAATGCAAAATGTGGTCTCATAGGTACTGAATGCGTCAATGAATTATGTGTGCCATAATTGCGAGTCTGAATAGAGAAGACTGACACTGAATTTTCCATTAAATATTTGTTTGATTAAATATGTCGTATCATATTCATTACAAACCCCTTTGCCCTGTTACTTTCGACCCACAACGTGTTACTTTCGGCCTGCCAACGTGGTCGAAAGTAACAAATGACAATTTTTTTTTAAGTTTCTGTGATTCATGCAAAATACACAATTATAAGGTAATTTAAGATGCTAATGTATAGAACATAAACGGAATTTATGTATGGCTATATCAATTTCACCGAAATAATAACACCTAACGAGAAACCAAGGCCAAAGTACAAAATGTTACTTTTGTACCCGGTCTCCCCTACGTCACTGTCTCTACCCTTCTAAAATGATACGGGCGACAAACATACGGTATAGGACATTTCCTCGTCGAACGATATATTTTCCGAATACATAGAACCCAATAGATGAATAATGAAGACCTAAGATATTCGAGAGGGGTAGCTGTAATAGCTCATGCCATCTGAGAGGGTATCAAATGTTTGCCTTATGCCGTTTTTGAAGATTGCATTACTCTTTGGTTTCACAATCGCTAACTTTCAAACTTCAATTTCTCTATTGTCGACATAAACAGGAAGTATAAAGGAGGGTGAAGTTCTGTAAGGAGGGGATCATTCCACCCGTGAAATTGTAGCAGAATCAATTAATTCTTGAATAGTATTTTTCATGAACTTCTTATTATTTTTCATAACTTGTTATTATTTAGAAAATAATATCAATTATTAAAAAGACTATTATGACCAATACTTGAATGAATAAAGCTGAAACGTTTGTTTTCAAACCGAATCAGCAGAAAATTATATTATATAAACATAATTAAATATACTTTCTGTATAGTAAATTCTTTACAGTATTTTATTTTTCAGCTCAAAATCCTATTAGTCCTTGATCATAAAATGCCAATTTGTATTGAAATGAGTAATGGTATATGACATACGAAAAATAATGTATCGTTTATAAAATTCATTGATTGAATAATCCATATCTATTTCTATTGAATATTTATGTGCATCGAATTAAAGAAATTTTATATTAAAGTTGACTGTCTGTAAGTATCTTCTATTGAAACTTTTGATTCAAATTTTATATCAAAATATATACTTTTCGTAGCAGAAGTCTTTGAAATTTGAATAAAATGAATAATCTAATATTGGACAACTAAATAAATCAGAAATGTGTGAAAAAAAAACGATAATTGGAAAAAATTTGAAACTTAATGCAGGGCGACTTAATACAAAATTCAAAGAATGGTTAACAGAAAATATGGGAAATAGAATAGATATGGAAGATATTCAAATGCTAAACATTTAATTGTGAAGAAACATATAGGCGCTCTTGCACCGTATATTATTAAACTAAGTTTTATCATAAACCGAGTTTAATTTGACATTTTCGCTTGCACCAAAATATGAACGGCGTCTAAGCCGTCTTAAACCCCATATAATCCTAATTTAGTTAAACGACGTTTTATAATGAAACAGTGCAAAAGTCTGATAACAATTCAGTAATCAATATTATGCATTCGGTAACTGGAGTTTAAAAAAACATCAGACGCGAATTTGAATCGTTATCATATAGAAATCATTTTCATACTCATTCCTTTTTTTGGCATTACAATTTGGGAGAAAAATTTTGTTACAATTACAGGAAAATAGTAGTTAAATCTTGGATCTGGAAATACAACGTGGCAATAGCACCGAGACATGAATAACTAATAACTATATCACATTCGTTGCAGAAACATACCTTTTAACTAGATTGTATACCGGGTGTCCACGGAAAGTGGTTCGCCCCTATAACTTTTTTGTTTTCGGAGATAATGAAATGAAATTTAGAGGATCTGTTTAATGCATGAAACTGCATTTTATGACAGGTAACTTAACTTCATGCAACTTCCGGTTTTACCGGAAATGACATACTCTTTAAATTTTCAAATGGGACACCTGTTATATTTTGGGTTTTTTTGTCTCCATATGACATTTAAAATACAACCATGTATCATTTGTTACTATTTGTAACCTTTTTTTTAATTTTATTTTCGAAATAAATTTTTATTCTAGAGGGCTATGGATGCGTTCAAATAACTAATATCTGTCCTAAAATGTTTATTAAAATACAACTTTACTGTTTTCGATCAAAATGGTTCAGCTATGTGACTTTTAATTTTAAAACTATTATTACTATTTTTTTCCAAATGGCAACATGGTGGCTCGTCGGGTTTAAAAAAGATAATTTCATTACGATTAATTTGATACCTCACTCTAGGTATTAGGCTGAAAGAAAACTTTCAATAAAAACCTGAAATCCCATAACCTTAGAACTTTCTTCAAATGAAGAATCTTATTGATATTAAAATAACATTTGAAATCATCGAGGTGCCTGTGACCAACACAACTGAAACAAAATAAGTCCGAAGCCACGCCCACAAATCTACGTCCCAGGGCGGTAAACGTATCTATAGCCCTCTAGAATAAATATTTCTTTCGAAAAAACTAATGGAATAACGGTTACAAAAAGTAACAGATGATACATGGTTGCATTCTAACTGCCATATGAAGACAGAAAAACAGAAAATATACCAGGTGTCCCATTTAAAAACCGAAAGTTTATGTCAACTCCGGTGAAACCGAAAGTTGCATGAAGTTGCGTTACTCGTCAAAAAATGCAACTTTATGCATTTAACAAATTCTCTAAATTTCATTTCATTATCTCCGTAAACAAAAAAGTTATAGAGGCGAGCCACCTTCCGTGGACACCCGGTATGTATACCGGGTGTAAATGAGTGATGGGCCACCCCTATAACTTTTTAATGGATTTTTCGATTTTATTTAAATTTGGGTGGTTTATCTCAGACATAATTTTGAGTTTTTTCACATACAAAATCAATATGGCTGACTTCCGGTTTCACAGAAAAAAAAAATTAAAAATTCGAGTGGAATACCCTGTATATTTTTACATATTTTAATTCTGAGGCTTCAAATACATACATTCCATCTGTGCAATTTTGTTCATATTTCGTAAACAGGGTCGGTCTCAGGGGCAAAGGGAACTAATAAGAATAAGATTTTCAATAATTACTCCGTTATTTAGGAATTGAGAAAACTGATGTGTGAATCATTTTGAAGGAAATTGAAGGAGCTTTTTGACATACAGGGTGGCCCATGTATGTTTCTATTCTATTTAAAAAACTGAGTTTTGGTTCGAAAAAGAATTTATTCGTTAACAAACGTCACGAAAATGAATTTTTTGAAAAATTATTACTTTGGGCTATATTTTAAATCAATTATCTATGATTTAGACGACGTCGCAGCCATCTACTATAAAAAAAAAACAAAATGGAAATAAAATTGAAACGGCGTTAGAATTGACATTTGACAGATGGAATGTATGTATTTGAAGCCTTAGAATTGAAATATGTAAAAATATATAGGGTGTTCCATTCGAATTTTTAATTTTTATATCGTTTTCTGTGAAACCGAAAGTCAGCCATACTGATTTTGTATGTGAAAAAATTTTAAATTATGTCTGAGATAAACCACCCAAATTTCAATAAAATCGAAGAATGCATTAAAAAGTTATAGAGTTGGCCCATCACTCATTTACACCCGGTATATGTAGATGTATGAAACCGTTGTATGTAATTGAGATTTCGCACATAATCAAAATAGAATCGTCAGAATAAAACAATGAATAATCACCAGACTCCATAGTTGCAATAAATGCCCCTCAGCAACAGACAAAAAGGTGATGCTAACGAGCCCTATCCAGTTGAGTGAGTGTCGAACGTTTTCTCTAAGACGTAAAATGAGCTTGGACACGAGCCATTTAGTTGTCAACAGTTCTTGCCAGAAGATATAGTTTCAACGATACTTCACGTCAACTAGAGAAAATCTCATTTATGTTAACAAGGTGAGCGTTAAGTATGTGAAGTAATTAGATACATGTCATCACTACATCTGAATAAATTTTCTCGACTCTTGAATCAACTTTCCATAATTCACCAATAAAATTTTCGAAGTTTTTCTCTTAGTAACAACAAAGTGTTATTTTATTACGTTTAATATCTGAAAGATATCTAGTAGTTGAAAGTATGTTGTTTTAAATCGATAACACTATATCTGCACAACGAGAAAGGAAATAGGTAGACTTAATGATATTTGTATCTTGAAATACAAGATATTCACGATTTGATGTTTAGAGAAACTTGTTTTGTATAAATATTCAACACCATAAGCAATATAATCAGAAGATGAAGATACAACCAAGAATTAGGGATGTTTTCAGGTATACTTAAGGAATGTATGGGTAACTTTTAGATTAGAAAACTACTCCTATAAAGCGGGTAAATAAGATGAATTCTCGCTCTCATCATAAATATATATATATATATATATTATATATATATATATATATATATATATATATATATATATATATATATATATATATATATATATATATATATATTATATATATATATATATATATATTTATATATATATATATATATATATATATATATATATATATATATATATATATAATAATAAAGTTTAAACTTTAAAATAAAACAGACTTGGTTTAAGTTTCACTATATAAAAATATTTAGATACTGTATTTAGCAGTAAAGGATAGTCCACATGTTTCGAGTTATGAACTCATTATCAAGACTGACTACAAGAGATTATGACATCTTATTTTATAAAACAGACAAAAGCAAAGGTGATACCTGAAAATCAATTTGTTCGTTTACAAGGGGTAATTGGCTATTATGGGCGGAACTTATTTCGAGAATTTCAAGAAGGTCAAGGCGTTACTTCAATGCAACAATTGGGTTTTGTTGAAATCCAGGAAATGATTAAATTTCATTCAATGCTGGGAGAAGCTAGTGGTATTTTTATTTTGTAAAATTGACTTTTTATGTTCTTCAACACGAATGTTTATATTACTTCCTGTTTGTCCAATATAGAAAGCAGGACATTCGTCGCAAAATATTTTGTAAACATCAGTGTTTTCTCCGATGTCAGATTTTTCTTATTGACCAAGAATGACTTCAAGTTTCTTTTATTTGTACAAATTGTTTTAAAGTTATTTTTCGATAGTCTGTTACAAATTTTGCTACTCAAATTCGGCACAAAATTTATTAGTAAGTATTTTTGTTCTTCATTAATAGTTTGCGTGGGGTATATAGAATGCAACAGATTCTTCATTCGTTTTTTTCCAATGAACTTATCGATAAGACTTTCAAAGAATCTGTTGCATTCAATATATCCCAATATAGTTGAAAAAACATGCTGCTTTTACAATTTCGGTAACATGACCATTATAGAGCAAATCGAGTTTAGAAATAACTAAATATAGAAAATATCTATCTCTTATAAAGGCATTATCTTTCAATGAGGGTGAACAAAGTCAGGTAAAGTCTAGAGATAATGGCTAAAGTAAAAATGGACCAAGGACTGTATATCAAAAAGAGATTTTCAACTTGATAATTTAAATATTATTGAAATACATTATAGTTTAAATATATCCAATATTGGAGAATGAATCAGGTCAACTTAGTAGACATTACCGTTTATATTATGATTGATATTGAAAATTACTAATGATTCTAAATAATTTAATTAATCTATTAAATTTGAGCATAATTTGGAAATTATATTTTTGTAGATTCGGCTTGTAGTTTCAACAGAAATAAAAACGTTGAATCTGTTTTATTTTTCAAGAAAACCTTTTGTAGTTCATGAAAATTATCCATTATCCTGTTTTATAATACATAATATACAACGGAAAGAACTTCATTACAAGCGGGTGTCACACGACACCTATCGTCGTTTTTGATTATGAATTTCACCTTATTTTTTTTATGATAGATAAAACGAAGTATTGATTCCATGATAATGTTATTAAATTGTTTATAGTTGAAAAAAATTACACCGCACTATAAACGAACTACAAGAATTAAATCATGTCCATCTAGTATGGTTTGTTCTACTACTCTCAAATGATAGACAGATTTAAAATGTAACAAATTTGTCATGAGGAAAAATATAATTATGTCCATGAAAAATAAT
Organism: Cynegetis impunctata; assembly: GCA_030704885.1. Classification (NCBI taxonomy): domain Eukaryota; kingdom Metazoa; phylum Arthropoda; class Insecta; order Coleoptera; family Coccinellidae; genus Cynegetis; species Cynegetis impunctata. The sequence continues at coordinate 33,433 of JARQZK010002913.1, read as the reverse complement.
AACGAAAGTATTCCAAGAAATTTTAGAATTTTATAGTGAAGTGATGCTTGCTAATTGAATTTATCCGCCTAGAAATTAACAGCAATCCAAAAGAGCTGATGATTCATTGCCCAATGAACGAAAGGCGTTAAATCTATTACCTGGAAATCATATGAGCAAACATTAATCAATTCGGATTTATTTCCTAGCAGGCAATGAATATTATCACCATCAAATAAAAGGACAAATACAGACCCACAAAATTTGTTTTATCTCATGCCGGCGGCATTTCCAAAGAGCACAAAATATATTTACATACGACTTTTATTTAGAGTTTACGCTTCAATAAATTCGGCTAGCATTTACACGTCGGAGGGACGGAGATCGTATTCAATTTTATCTTCTCTCGAGTAATGGATCATAAGACTGGGCGAATATGGAGGGTTTTGGGTGAAATTATTGCGTTCGGGGTAGTCACCCTTGTTTGTAAATGAACTGCGTTTTATTTATGATACAATAAATTGCCGAAATGAGGAAGTGGCGAATATTTTATTTGTAAAGCCGATAAGTCTTGACGTTGACCAACAATGATTGTGAAATAGTTCTCCCTTTATGCTAACAAATACGCGACGATTTATTGACAGCTGTCGTTGGCACAGTAAACTAATGATACATATGCCAATTTGGCATTCCTTTTGATACAGTTTCACAGGGACACTGTGATCAGCCAGATTGCTGTTATATTTTCAACGAATGATATTCATCTATATGTGTATTATTTTTAGTAAACGTAGTTCCACAATAAAAATCAACTATTTCCGTCGACCTCTAAATAAAATCTTACTCTAACGTACATGAAATTGATCATTAATGACCCATTTTAATGTACAATTTCTCCTATTTTAATGTATGATTGTCACGGGCAACCAAACACAGAATTATTCAGCACGGAATTGTTGAATTATTCTGTGTCTACTGTTATTCCACAGAGAAAAGGAATTCATAATTCAAATCGAAAAATTTAACTCTATACAAAATAAAGTAGAAACTGCGGAAAAAATTTTATGCAACAATCGTTCGAAAGTAATTAACACTTCAGCATCCACCAGTTCCACATATTCCTTATCGGATATTGTAGGTAATGTGAACTATTCAGTATGTCACATGTCTAATATTCCATCTATGATTTTCTCAAATTGTTCCATCGGGAGCATAAATATAAATATATCGAAATGAACATAGAAATTTATATTGTGTCAAATGTATCTGTTATGCAAAATAAAAATTTATTTGAATCAAGAATTTATACTCAATTCATGATGAGGTCGACGGAGAATCCTTGTAATAAACTCGTTTATTAATGTAGCGATTAATGGTCTCGAACTATTAACATATCTCAACCATTAATCGCTGTCATCAATAAACTAGTTTATTAAATAACTATTAAAAGCGACTGCTTCATAAAATGAATATTTACTTCATTTTGAATCAGTTTCAGTCGACAACTTTATTTTTGTACAACTGTCAAAAAAAAACTTGACATTTCCGCATCTCTATTGATGCGTAAATGTCTACTTTTTTCAATGCCAAAATAATTCACAAAATAAACATGAAATATTTCTTTATTTTTCATTTGTATATTATTTGTTGATTTGACCTTAGATACGGTTGCTATAAATACACTCATTATGCCCTAGGTCGTAATGAGCGGATATAATAGATCATAACGCCCGCTAACTGTACGAGGAGAAATGAAGCAACTTCCATTGATTAAATACTTCATAATCCTTGTCGTATACGACTCTGGATTTCTCCGGCAATGAATTTTTCGCAGCTTTGGCTGCATTTTCTATGATATTCTCGGGTAAATTCATTTTCATTTCCATTATTTCTATAAGACTACACAAAGAAAGCAGCAATGACATTTACTAAATATGATGACAAAAATATTCACAAACGTCAAAATATCAACTAATGACATGCCTATTATGAGAAGGAAAATGGAAAGTATAGGAGCAATGAATCGATTTTAAAATCGATTTTTCATTATAATAAAATAATTTTTTCGTGAAAATTAAAATCTTGGTACATAAACTGAACATTGTTCAGAAATTTAAAATTGAAATTTTTTGCAATGCACCAATTGAAGAATAAAATCTGACAATTGGATAATAAAAAAAGTTTCCTATATGGTGCAAATTTTTTGAAACTCGCTATGTATAGTCGTATGAAAAAATGACGTAGGTAAATATAAAATCTCTCGATTTGAAAATTGCACATCAGGTTAATATGCACTTAAAAGGTGAACATAAAGTTCAACTATCCTTTTGTTTCGGAAAATTGACTATAATATTTATGGCGTAATGTTTTTCTTATAACTATGAAAGGCTGGCCTTTATTGCATTCAGTGGAGGTCGTCAGCACCCTTGATAATTTCAATTATTTTTGTTTTATTATCTCCCTAGCCACGCCGTTGCAGCTCTCTGTCACCTTAATATAGTTTTACAAATTAATTGCATTCTATTTCGGAACTAATGGATTAAAATTTAATTATTTTATCAATACCGAAGTCGAGTCCTCGATACGTCAGGAACGTACTAGAATGAAATGTAAATTTCCAATTAGATTTGATCATCAGAAATATTATGAATAATATATATGTACAAGAAGTCACGCATATATATATATATATATATATATATATATATATATATATATATATATATATATATATATATATATACAGGGTGACCCAGAGCTACGTAATCGGTCCATAACTTTTTTGTCATTGAAGATATCGATATGAAATTTTCAGAGCAAATATGTTTTGACTAAGTCTATCTTTCAAAATTATTTTGAAGAAAATTGCGCTTCCGGTTTTGCCGGAAGTGATATCAACTTTGTTATTTCAAATAGAATACCCTGTATATTTTGTGATTTTCGAATTTCTTATGTAATTTATAATGAAATTGTCATGACATTCTTTATACTTAAAATGAACAGTTTTCGTGTTATTAATTTTTTTCTTAAAATTTTGACAGTTGTGTCTTCAACAAAAATAGGCTATAACTTCTTTGTTAGTAGGTCTATTGGTATGCGGTTTGGATTTTTGTAACGTTGAAACATTATTCCATTTATTTTTTGTCAAAATTTTCTGTATTTTCAACTAATTACTTGATAAAATCTAGGGTGAAGTTGGCAAATTTCAAACGTTAATAACTTTCTTATTTCTAATGAAATGCTATATATATTTTCGCATTTTTAAATTTGCTATTCAATTACCTTTCGATTTGTATAACCCTTCTCTATACCTAAAGTTAATAATAACAAAGATATTTCACAATTTTGTAATAATTTATATATCAATACACCTGAGAAATCGTCTAGCGTGTTATTTTGACGTATCCATGGATACCAATAATGAAAATTATTTAAAATCTAATTGAGTCACCTTATCCAGTATTTTTTCAGTTAATAAAATGGATTTTACGCGACAAGAAATGATGGTTTACTGTATTGGAGAAGCGGTTTGAAATGTTCTGCTAGCTAGTAGAATTTATCATCAAAAACATTCTGATTCTGATTCAACTACGTTTTGAGATTCTGTTAATAATAAGCATTGATTTCTTTCTGTATAACATTGAAATGTATAATTTGGAGTAACTGTTTGATCATGCGAATGTACTCCTCCTGACCAAAATGATAATGTCAAACTTGACATTGCAATTTGACATCAGTCTAGGTACTACAAACATATGTTGTTTATAAACAACAATAATTATTAAATCTTAACGTCTTAGAATTACTATTTGTTCAATATCTTTTCGGATATCAGCATCAGGTGCTACAAACCTAATGAACAGAAAAGGTGACACAATTAAATTTTAAACAATTTTCGTAATTGGTATCCATGGATACGTCAAAAATAACTCGCTAGTCGATGTCTCAAGTGTATTGATATATAAATTATTACAAAAATTGTGAAATATCTTTGTTATTATCAACTTTAGGTATAGAGAATGGTTATACAAATCGAAAGGTAATTGAATAGCAAATTTAATAATGCAAAAATATACATAGCATTCCATTAGGAATAAGAAAGTTATTTACGTTTGAAATTTGCCAACTTCACCCTAGATTTTATCAAATAATAAGTTAGAAATATGGAAAATTTTGACATGGAATAAATAAAACAATATTTCAAGGTCACAAAAATCTAAACCGCGTACCAATAGACCTACTAACAAAGAAGTTATAGCCTATTTTTGTTGGAGACGCATCTGTCAAAATTTTACGAAAAAAATTAAAAACTCGAAAACTGTTCATTTTAAGTATGAAGAATGTTATGACAGTTTTATTATAAATTACATAATAAATTCGAAAATCAAAAAATATACAGGGTATTCCATTTGAAAAAACAAAGTTGATATCACTTCCGGCAAATCCGGAAGTGCAATTTTCTTCAAAATAATTTTGGAAGATAGACTCAGTCAGATCATATTCGCTCAGAAAATTTCATATCGATATCTTCAATAACAAAAAAGTTATTGACCGATTACGTAGCTCTGGGTCACCCTGTATATATATATATATATATATATATATATATATATATATATATTATATATATATATATATATATATATATATATATATATATATATATAATGTCATTGATTAGCACACGTTCTGATTATTTGATTGGAGATTTTTTATTCAGACATAAATAGGTAGTCTATTTTATGAATTAACGAAACAGATATTATTTCTCCTCTTTTTATAGTTCGTTAGTTTATTTAATTCAGCTTAATATTTAGATGGCTTCTTTATGCCATTATTTTATGAATAAATGATCATCACTCACTTATGGTGTTCAGATCCGTCTGTATGCAGTTATGTTCCTTGTTATTACTGTACACCAGTGGAATTCTGTTAAAAGCCTTCGCACAGTCAAGATATCATGTAGGTTAGGAATTTATTATCATGGTAAAGAGACCTGTCGATTACAAAAGCAATTCGATTGTGGAAAAAGGTAGATTGTTGCTACGAAATAAAATTATTTCCAACCGTTTTTCATTCCATTTAGGTTCGTGGAGTAGGCAGATTGAGACCACGTACCCGAATTACTTTCGCTAATTCCTGGAGAAGACTTCGTAAAAAATGCAAGTACGTCTACATTTGAAAAATTATGTATATATATATATATATATATATATATATATATATACATATATATATAATATATATATATAAATATATATATATATATATATATATATAGACATATATATATATATATATATATACAGGGTTGGAATGAAGTATAGAACCAAGTAAATATCTTTTGAACGAAAAAGACAATAGTTATGAAATTTTGCAGGTGAGTGCAATGGAGCAAAATGCACCTGATTTTTGTTGATAATACACTTCCGGTTGAACCGGAAATATCCTCAACTTTTTTAATTTAAATGGGACCTGCTGTATATCTTTGCAGATGTTGAAAGAGCTTGGGATTTCGAATTCGTACATTCTGGGTTTAGTGTGAAAAATCTGTATACGCGAGGAATTATCGCACGTTTCAACTTCTTTTGAGCTTTTTACATTATCGCAAAGAAACGTTCAGATAAACAAATTGATGTTGTGTGTATGCGTATGTAGTAACTAATAAACATCAGATGTATTTTGCGCCATTGCACTTGCCTGCAAAATTTCATAAATATTGTCCTTTTCGTTCAAAACATATTTACTAGGTTCAATACTTCATCCCAACACTGTATATTAGGCTGGGTCAAAAAAAATTACTGAAAATATTATTCATGTTGACAAAAAAAATTATCGTGAAAGTTCCAGCCCTTAATATTAAACTTAAATTCCGTATAAAAAATGCTTATACCTAGTGAATTGACGTAAAATGAGCCTTTTCCACGTAAGAGTGCCTTTTTTTTTTTGGTAGTTGCAAAGATGCAAAATACAAACATAAAAATTGAAAAAACAAATCAATTTTCAAAGCACGGTTACAAGGAAACGGCTAGTTTCACGTCAATTTACTAGGAGAGCTTTTTCGTAAGGAATTAATTTCCATCAAGAATATACATCGATCAAAAATGGTAGTATTTTTTGGCCCAGTCTAATATATATGTATATATATATATATATATATATATATATATATATATATATATATATATAATATATATATATATACAATGTATATATATATTTTAATATACAGGGTGTCCCACCAGGAACTGCATCGATGGATATATGGAAAACTAAACATAGGAAAATATCTGAAAATTTGGCTGTGTACTAATATCGACGGGGACATCTGGCTAAAAACATTTTTGGATTATTCACAAAATTCTAGATAGATTTTATATATAATGTCCTATACCTGTCTTCAACTGTTTCGGAAATATTTGAATTTATTTGTCAAAAATTACGTATGCAGATCGAGTAATAATCATATTTTTCTTCAAAAAAAACGGTATTACTGCCCAATAAAGATAAATTTCTTAATAGAGGTGGTTCTGTTTTAGCATAAGATGAATAGTATTTTGACATTTAATATACAGGGTGCTCTGGAAAGTATTACAAAAATGGATGTTGAAAAACTACACAAGTCCATTTTTTCAAATGAATACCTACAACTTTTATTATTCTATTCGATTCAGTATCAAAAATAAGGGCTACTTTGTAAAAGGTCGCCTATTCCTAAATCTTATGGTTTTCGAAATATTTGCAAATTAATGGTTTTTAGTTAAAAAAATGATTTCCTGAAATTTTGTAATAGTAGGCGTGAGATGCATATTTGTTCTCGGCCAGGTTACCATGGAAACAAATTCCAAAGAGATGTCATTATTCGAAAAATTATTATATATAGTAACACAATCATGCCAAGTCGTTTGAATTATACAAACGAATATTACCTGAATTTGTTTATTATTTATGGAGAGTGTAATAAAGTGATAACAAGAACATGTGATATTTTTGCTGCTCGGTATCCGCAAAAAACCAAGCCATCACCAAATAGGTATGGTTTGATTTTCTGCGTATTGCTTTTGACAGATCCAACATTTATAAAATTTTGCATTATATTTTATATTTTTAACGGTACCTTTTTGGTGATGGCTTGGTTTTTTTGCGGATACCGAGCAGCAAAAATATCACATGTTCTTGTTATCACTTTATTACACTCTCCATAAATAATAAACAAATTCAGGTAATCTTCATTTGTATAATTCAAACGACTTGGCATGATTGTGTTAATATATATAATAATTTTTCGAATAATGACATCTCTTTGGAATTTGTTTTCATGGTAGCCTGGCCGAGAACAAAAATGGCGTCACACGCCTACTATTACAAAATTTCAGGAAATCATTTTTTTTAACCAAAAACCATTAATTTGCAAATATTTCGAAAACTATAAGACTTAGGAATAGGCAACCTTATACAAAGAAACCCTTATTTTTGATACTGAATCGAATAAAATAATAAAAGTTGTAGGTATTCATTTGAAAAAATGGACTTTTTGTAGTTTTTCAAAATCTATTTTCGTAATACTTTCCTGAGCACCCTGTATATTAAATGTCAAAATACTATTCATCTTACGCTAAAACAGAACCACCTCTATTAGGAAATTTATCTTTATTGGGCAGTAATACCGTTTTTTTTGAAGAAAAGTATGATTATTACTCGATCTGCATACGTAATTTTTGACAAATAAATTCAAATATTTCCGAAACAGTTGAAGATAGGTTTAGGACATTATACATAAAATCTATCTAGAATTTTGTGAAGAATCCAAAAATGTAATAATATACAGGGTGTCACATTTGAAATAAGCAAGCTGATACCTACTTCCGGTATAACAGGAAGTGCCATCACGTTGAAAATATTTTAGCCGGATGTCCCCCATCGACATTAGTACACAGCCAAATTTTCAGATATTTCCTATGTTTAGTTTTCCATATATCCATCTATGTAGTTCCTGGTGGGACACCCTGTATATATATATATATATATATATATATATATATATATATATATATATATATATATATATATATATATATATATATGTATATATAGCGCTTTTTGCGTTTAAGTTAATGCTTTATATGTGTAACGTTAAAAAGATTGATGGTCGATTGAGTTCGAATCATGCAAAAATGCAAATTCTTTCAAGTTTGCGGTCACCTACATATAATTATAAAACACGTTATAGTGACTAGGGTAAGTAGAACTATCGTGCAAATGTGTAACTGAACAATTTACATTAAACGAATTTGATGAATGGGTATAAATTTTGAAGGGGGTAAATCTTGATGGAGCGTTTATTTTGGCCTAAAAATTTCAGAAAAATCAAATCATATCATCATCCTATAGTTTCGAAACTGTGCTCGTTTTCTGAATTTTTCAAATTTGAATAATAATTATTGATTTCTAATGAATCAGAACGGTGCTGAAATACAAAATAAATGGGGATGATTTAGAGAATTGCACGTCTCTGTACGAGAGTTTGCGGAATTAAGAATCATTACTTTCCGTTTATTGAACCACAAGCGCTAAATTCTTCGAATATTGCTATTGTGGTTCTTCTCTCTACGCAGCCATTCAAAACTCGGTTGGGCTTTATCCGTTGGAGATTTAGCGCTTCCGAGGTATTTGCTAATTAATAGCAGGAACTAATTGATATAGTTTGGTAACGCGTTATTAAGGGCATTAATTCATGCTTCTAATAGGCCAATACAATTAATCATTCTGTCGAAAGAGGAAGAAGCCAGATAAATGTACAGGGACTGAGCGTTCCTTGTATGTAATACAGAATTATGGAGTGGAATATACTTTCTCTACGATCATCACAGAATTCGTCAATTCTGATATCAAATTTGATTACAGAATGCTGGAATTCTCGCTCTTGAGATTGAAGAAATATTCTGCAACACCTCTGCCCCCATGCAATTTAAATGTATTTGCTTTCTCTCCCTTGTGATAGAATAATATTCTTACACTGGCTAGCAATAATGACATTAGCCTTGACGCAGTTGATTGTCATCGTAGTGACAAATTTGAGTAAGTGTCAAAATTATTGCTGTCACGTTTTCATTCGAAAATATAATAAGTATTATGAATTTATGCAGGGGTTCAGAATCAGAGTGTGAAAATACACCACTACACTGGTCATTGTTATCGGAGGACGTCGGCTACTGTGTTAGTGGACACAGGAGAAGATATGGAAACACTAAAAAGGCATGGGAGGTGGAAGTCTTCTCAAGTGCCAGAAGGATACATAGAAAATTCGGTGCAAAATCGAATAAATAAAGCAAATAAGTTAGTCTCATCAATTACTGGATCTAATACACCGCTAATCATGCCTTCCACTTCAAATTATGTGACTGTTAGTTCATCTTCTACAAACCACGCAATTGTTGAAAATTCTTCCAATAATGCACCAGTTTTCATTTCGAGAACTGTACAAATATAACAATTAATGCAAAGTAGAATGTTTCTTGAATTATTGAGTGTTTACCTAATATAATTGTGATTGAGTTCTGTAATATAAATTATCTTTTGTTCGTTTTCATATAAATATATATATTTAAAATTTTCGATCGTGGAGAAAGTATAGTCTGCTACTTGGTTAGAATGAAAATTCGTGATGCTCGTGGTTCCTCACGCTCGCCTTCGGCTCGCGCTCGGAACTTTTCCACTCGCATCGAATTTTCATTCTAACCTTGTTACAGAATATACTATTAAAGGATGATTATAATTAAATATTGTTAAATACGCGAGAAGCAGAGCTCTGTTACTAAAGTCATATTTTTTCCTCACGTTTGTTCTTTTCATATACAATTTCATAACCCTCTTGGAGGTGTTTAACAGTGGAAATTTTTAAACAGCGCCTTTCTGAGATCAGTCGAATTCACGTACAAATTTTCTTCCTTCTAACTGTAATTCGGTATCAAGGATTGCTTTTGTGGTAGAACGAAACTAAGAGTGAGAAAGGGCGAACGTAGCGTGAAGCACATAGCCACGGAGCGAGAGGAGAGAGAGAGAGCGAGAGAGAAAGGGAGATCGTGTTACTGTGCTATATATATATATATATATATATATATATATATATATATATATATATATATATATATATACATATTTGGGAATTATTGTTGCCTTTTAATGATTTGCAAAATAACGATTTTTCAGCAAAATCATCATTACCAAAGTATCTAACATATGAAAAGAATACAGCCTCGCTTTCTCTCAATGTTGATTCGCCCATTTACACCGAAACATTTATTGTTTTTAATTTTTCCATATGTTTATTTCAACATCTTTGTTGCCATCATCGAGACGCTTTAACAGCTGAAAGAAACTAACTAGACGTATGACGACCCTTCCACAAGATGCGCATAAGATTCTTTCCTAATTTTGCTAATTCTCTTATTCTTTCGTTGATGCTTAAATAGAAAAACAGTACCGAAATCAGCCCAATTTCGAATTTAAAACCATGTTGAAAAATAACAAAGTTTTAAGTTCTCAAACACGTGAAGTGATTGCTAATGTTTATGAATATAAACAAGAAGAAAAAAACACATGGAAACTTGAAACTTCCTCTTAATGAATTTTTTTCGCCTGAGAGGCCACTAAGAACTATCATGTGGTTAGGTTTATATTCTGAAAAAGTCAATTTTTTTACATTTCCCCCAAACAATCGAATTGCCTCCCTGAAATGTGAAAATGCCCCCCTGTGTTGGGAACTACTGAGCTAGATATTCTGAGCATGCTTTGTACTAGACCTGTGTCGATCGATCATTTGTCGAGACCCGGGTCGATCATGACCCATTCGTATGGTGATCGGGTTAAAAAGATTCGATCATTTCGATCATTTGGGTCGCAGGTCGCAGTTCCTTTGTAACGAATGACGAATGCTGAACCGGTGAACCGAGTAGAATATATATTAATAAGATAACCTACATGAGTGAAAAACAACATAAAAATGTTAAAAAAGGAAATAACTAATAGTTTTTAATATCAAAAATGATAATTTACTCCAAATTGTGATTGAGAAATAAAATTTGAGAGGCTCTTTTCGGTTTCAAAGAGCTTCTTTTATTATAGATAGACGCTTCATTAACGAATATAAATGTGGATAGAGGAGACGACGATAATAACAACTAAGTTCACTAAAACACGACGCGATCGAGTTCGCGACCCAAAAGACAGAGAGATCGAAATTACATATATCAGCATGTCACTGATTCGATCTCAAACTGAATTCGATCTCGATCAAGATCGGGTCTCTTAGAAATTCGTGATTCGATCACTCGTGTATAGGTTGCGATCGAATTGAAAAGATTCGATCAATCACGATCGACACAGGTCTACTTTGGACACTTCGAAAACCTAATTCCGAACCTGCATAATGGTTCGATGTGCATCATGATCGATCTGCGACCGCAACTCTGACACAATATTTCATCCCGCTAACAGCAACATCGCAACCGCGATTTTACTGTGCGGAGAGAACTTTACGACACCATAAATTCTCTGATGACTTTCCAAGTATTCCAACAATATAACAACACAATAATGAAATGTTTATGTCAATAAATACTCAATTATTCATTACTATTCACACTATTATATTACATGCCGTGGTCGCATATTACGAAAACAGACTCTCTGCAATTCGTGGAAACACATTTTGAAAACAACATTCGCATTAAAATCAGCATGATCTTTAATATATTTGTGTATGGAAGGAAAGCCGGCAAATGCGGGAGTATTTTTTCCATCAGTTTTGAACCTCCTAGACCACGATTTTCAAAAACATTTTCATGTCTGATATATATATATATATATATATATATATATATATATATATATATATATATATATATATATATATATATATATATATAATATGAAAATCACATTTTTCTAAATTATTTATATATATATATATATATATATATATATATATATATATATATTTTGAAAGTAACAGAGTAATAGTCGTTAAGAACAATATTCTTTCGAAATTTAGGGTATTCCGACTAAAAAAAGGGGGCGTCTCCAATAACCAGTCAATCTGTAGTAAAGGCTCTATATTTCGTCTACTATTGCAGACATCATCAGGAGCTAACTATAAAATTACAAAGTTGAAACATCAATAGCTGGTAACTCCAGAAAAAACAAGGCTCTCTCCACATTGTTTTGTTTGTAATACAATGACATGTTAGCTTTGGCGACACAAAAGGTACTATCTATAATAAAAATTGGAAGAAACAAATTCCCCAACATCTAAGATCTTACTTCAGCAGCCATCTTTACTATAGATCTATTATGCGCATAACGCAGCGAGTGACAATTAAATTTACAGAAAATACTACTCTTCTTCTTCTCGTCTTTTTGGACATATTTAAAACATTATTTGGCCAAACAATAACACAGAAAATTATCTGTACATCTACAGTAGAGACATTCCATTTTATAAACTGTAACTTGAGAAAAAAACAGGAGAAATGGCTCAAGTTAGTAAGACAAAAATTACATCAATTTTCTCAAAGCAAAGGAGACATGAATCAAAATCCAACATTGAAATCCACAACACCATTCATAAAAATTACAGGCATGATAAGGTATATAATATTAACAAAAATATATAAACAATTCTTTTCTATATAAGAAAAAATTATATAAAAATAATAAGAAAAAATCATGAGGAAAAAAAATCAATCAAAACAATGTACTGTATATTATATATATATATATATATATATATATATATATATATATATATATATATATATATATATATAATAATAATAATAATAATAATAATAATAATGATAAATTTATTTTTTTGCTGTATACAATTTTCTCAAAACAATACAAAATACTAAAAACTAAGTTAAACTGTAGTTGCTTGCAAAAAGGAGCTCAAGGCAGTAAAACTGATATTATATTAAGCCTCAAACACATGACTCTAAATGGTTTTTTCATACTACATATTCCATACAAAATATTTCAGTTAAAACATTCCAGTCAAAATCACACACTCAAGTTAACTATCTCAATAAAATTTCCTTGAGTTTTTTTTTAAATTTGAGGAGACCAAGATCTTTCAGAGAAGAGGGTACCCGGTTATAAACAAAGCATATGTTGTGCGAAAATGATCATATATATATATATATATATATATATATATATATATATATATATATATATATATATATATATATATATATATATATATATATAATCTCTTGATAATTATTAGCAATAACAGGCTGGTTGAATCTTAAAAAACTCAATTTTATTAAAAAGTTGACGTTTCACTACGACATTCGTAGTTTTTCAAAACTTTTGAAAAAATTGAAATTTCTATGACATTTATTGATTTGAAAAAATTTGAATAGACAAAGACTACTTTATCTTGCTAAAATTTTTTTCGAATGTGGTTATTTATTACGTGCTATTCAGTCTAATATCAACATTCAAAATTGTTATCATTAGATAGCAAAAGAAACCAGAGAAATCTTTACCTACGTAATGTTCGAAAATAAAAATAATAGGGTACTATTTATCTAACAACAAAGAAATTAGTCGCAGGAAAATATTAAAAAAGTAGAGCAGAATTATCGGTATAGAACGTTTATATGGAAGCAGCCGTTGACACGTGTTTCGGACTCTTTGGTCCTCATCAGAACGGCGTAGCAAAGCATTGGATTGAAAACTTGGAGATGAAAATAGTACAACAAATAAATCAAGAGATTAAAAATAGATCACAGGCAACAACAATTCGAATAAATAATTATATACATATATATATATATATATATATATATATATATATATATATATATATATATATATATATAGTTTTAATATATTTTTCATATAAATATCCTACATATTTACATCTCCAGCGGTTCGTATCACACCAAATGAGCTGATTGGGATTGTTTTCGTTGCAGAACGAAACAAACAAAGAAGATATCTACTCTACATATCAGGAGGTACGTGTTTAAGCGACGAATTTCTGCATGTTCAGTCTAAGCGGTGAATTGTTGTTTCCCAATATCTTTGGTGGGATGGCGCTCTGGATTGTTATCCAGCCAGTGTTACTGACCACGATTTGTATTGGGGAACAATTAGAAATTTGTTAATTCACTCCGAGTCAAATAAGCTGCACTGATGAGATCTAATAAGATCGAAACAGCTGTATGCAGATTTTGAGTCGGGGTGACTTGACAATTTCTATAATTCACCGTTCGATTGTGAATGCAGATTTTGCGTTGCTGAATACGTATAACCAGCTTTCTTGGAACATTGTTTGATAATTTTTTAAATTATTAAAGAATTTTCCTTGTTCACTTTATGTAATGTATGAAATTGACCATGGTCGACTAGTATGTTTTTCATGATTTGATCTAAGTAATGAACCCTAATGTTCTTTATTTCTGGGTTCGAATACCAGAGGTGACTCCTGGCGTTTTTAATTTTTTTAAATTATAATCTCGTAAGAGCACTTAGCACCAAATTTCAATATCAATTATTTCAACTTGGATTAGTATAAGTTATCACTTTTGTCGTGCGCTCCGACACGCACATGTTTCGTTTTCGCAAATTGTGGTCCTTCTATATTATCCGAAAGAACTTCCTTCCTACCTGGAGTCCCATGACACCGTTTCTTTTTTTTTTGACTGAAAATCTGACTGGAAATTTCATAAGCGGATATAGATTTCGTTTTATAGGGTATAGTTATTTATGGAGGAGGTAAGTTCTGCACTCATACTTTGGTATATATGGAAAGGGTTGAAGAGGCGACAGAATGTTATTTTGGGGGTATTTTATCGTTTATCGTTTGCCTAAAACGAGTAGTTTCGAATATATGGCACTTTTTGTGAATTGCTAGAGTGAATGGTGTAACTATGAGAATGGTAATATTCTCCTAATAAGATGCAAATACTTTGATACCTATACAGTGTGGAACAGCCAAATGGAATAAATTCGATAACGAATAAATCAGAGCGTGTTGGGAAAAACGCTTGGACACGTCGATTTGTATTTTTAGAAGCGCATTTTTTTCAAAAAAAAAAATTATATAGGGTGTGTCATGTGACAGTGGCCGATACCAACTTTCTTATTTTAACTACAACTCCCTGTATATTATTAGTTTTTTGGATTCTTCAGAAAATTCTAGACATAATTCAAGTACAATGTCCCATACCTATCTTCAACTGTTTCGGAAATATTAAGTGTTTTCAGATGTATTACAAACGTTAGAAGACATTTCTATACCAGATTAGCATGTTGCCAAGACGTTCGCGGCGAACATTTTGAACATCTCTTACATTGGAATTAATGTTTTTTTGTTTTTTTACATTATTTGTGAAATAAAATAATTTTCTTTTTTTAATGTTAAGTTTTGTAATACATCTGAAAACACTTAATATTTCCGAAACAGTTGAAGATAGGTATGGGACATTGTGCATGAATTATGTCTAGAATTTTCTGAAGAATCCAAAAAACTAATAATATACAAGGGGTTGTATTTAAAATAAGAAAATTGGTATCGGCCACTGTCACATGACACACCCTATATAATTATTTTTTTTTTTTGAAAAAAATGCGCATCTGAAAATACAAATCGACGTGTCCAAGCGTTTTTCCCAACACGCTCTCATTTATTCGTTATCTAATTTATTCCATTTGGCTGTTCCACACTGTATAACAATAAATTATTTCGTTTTATTCGCACCTAGACCTACTTCGCCGCCAATAAGCCATGCATCTCCCTTAAAATACATTAGAACGGAAGTCTTCTGCTTACACATTATTTTTTTTTTAACGTATTAAGCTTGGGGGTATTTTTCCATTATTTCATTAACATATTAGATTCAATTTCGCTGGGTATTGTAAAGATATCGCTGCCGATCAGATTTATTGCCATCAAGAATATTCATTCCTACGGTACCCATTCATCAACTAAAATAAACTGAAATGTTCCACAGTGATTCTATCGCCTGGCACTCGCCTGATAGTAGTTTGATTTATTGAATGTTGCCAGCCTTCGAATGTAATATATATGTTAATGTGCTGTGGAATTTTCGGGCAGAAAACCTAGAAAGAAAATGATGAAATGGCTAGAACTATAGAAAAGATATATTTCACTGAATGCCTATTACAAACTCTATTCAGAGCAAATAAAAAAATTATATATACATATATACATATATATATATATATATATATATATATATATATATATATCACAATACTAAATAACTCCAATCCTATACTTATTAAATAAGGTTAATGGGTTTTTTTTGGATCAACAGGCTGTATTAAGTGAAACTACATTTATTCTTGGTCGACGTTTCGGTTCAAGTCTGAACCTTCATCAGGACTCTAAAATTATTAAGACAAAGCCATACTACACATTTCTTACAATTACAAATTAAACAAACTTACCGAATAGTTGAGTTTGAAAAATTCTTTTGTTTTATTCCCTGGCATAGATTGAGCATGAACAAAAAGGGCAATTGCTATCATATAACAAGGATTGAATCTTGAATGACAAATTCATTTGGGAGGGTACTTAAGTTTTTTTCAATTCTCACTGTACAAAGGTAACACAATTCCAGATTACAATGTTATGTCAGCAGAGTAAAACTGAGGTTAGAACATAGATGTCTCTGTGATTTCAGATTGATTGTCTATGTTCTAACCTCAGTTTTACTCTGCTGACATAACATTGTAATCTGGAATTGTGTTACCTTTGTACAGTGAGAATTGAAAAAAACTTAAGTACCCTCCCAAATGAATTTGTCATTCAAGATTCAATCCTTGTTATATGATAGCAATTGCCCTTTTTGTTCATGCTCAATCTATGCCAGGGAATAAAACAAAAGAATTTTTCAACTCAACTATTCGTAAGTTTGTTTAATTTGTAATTGTAAGAATGTGTAGTATGGCTTTGTCTTAATAATTTTAGAGTCCTGATGAAGGTTCAGACGTGAACCGAAACGTCGACCAAGAATAAATGTAGTTTCACTTAATACAGCCTGTTGATCCAAAAAAAACCCATTAACCTTATTTAATAATATATATATATATATATATATATATATATATATATATATATATATATATATATATATATATATATATATATATATATATATATATATATATATATATATATATATATATATATATATATATATATATATATATATATATATATATATATATATATATATATACATATATATTTATAATATACAGGGTCATTCATGGAGGATTCCACATTAGACGTTTCTTGTGTAGCATCACTTTGAAAATTCAATGTAGGGCATAATCGAACATTCTCTACCCAAATAATAGTATATTACATAATAAGTGTGGTAACTAGGTTTTTAGCACACGCTAAGTGAAGTTTGAAAAAAGAGCCGCAGGCGAGTCTTTTCATTCACTTAAGTGTGCTAAAAACCTTTACCACGCGAGTTATGTATACTATTTTATCTACAACCGTTCGTTTCGATCAAATACAAATTAATTATAGTCTAAAATTTCCCAACTTGGACACAGCAATGTTTTAACTTTTTTTATTGTTATGAAAATTAGGATGTCATAGCGACAAAAAAAGCAACGCCACTCTGAAGTTGTCAGTCAAAATGTCAGTCGAAAATATGGAGATTTCACGGCTAGTTGAAGCTGCTACGGCGAACTTGCTACCACAGAAATCCGGAATTCGTTACGAAAAGGCCTATGATATGTTAATCGAATGGTGCTCCCATAAAAAGTGGATAACATTAATGAAGATGTATTAATTGCCAATTGTCTATTTTGAAGATAAGTTCAAGGAAAATAAGTCGCTTTGGTGCTATTATTCAATGCTGAAGTCCACCTTGTCCATAAAAAAAAACATGCAGATAGACAAATTTCCAAGATTAATAGCTTATTTTTTCATAAACTCCTAGTTGCAAGAAAAATCAGCACAAATCAGAAGAATACGGTTTTAAATGAAAGTTCACAATCTAGGAGCTCTACCGAAATAATCGTAGAATCAGAAAGTAGTTCAACTCTAGAGCGCTTACCTTCGATCACCATAGGAAATGTTACAAATTCCAGCTTAACGATAAAATTGTGAAAATAATTTAATTTATTCTAGTTGTAATTCGATTATGTTTTTTTATTTAAAATTGTTAAGTTTTTAAGTTATGTTTGTGTGTTAATTTAAAATTGCCAGTAATTATCATTTCGATAAAAATTCAACAAAAATTTGTTTAATAATTTTTTTACCGCACTAATGCGTTAAACTGATTTTTACCGCACTAGTGCGTTAAAGTAATAGTTACCGCACTAATATGGGTGTGTAAAAACATAATTTACGCACGGTTGTAGATAAAATATTTTTGGTAATGCGATGTTGCCACTT